>LT855424.1:472223-528834 GCA_900184765.1 Hymenoscyphus fraxineus | reverse complement strand
ATCAGATTATTAATTAATTAATAATATACTATAAATAGTAACTAAAGTATAGAGTAATTGTCCTTAAATAACGCGTCTTTTAGTAGTATATCCTTGTCCTTGTTTACGAAACACCCCTATCTTTTTAGGCTTATACTAGTATAGCCTTTAGAGTCTCTTTTATTATTATATTCCGACTCTATATATAAGATAAAATAAAGTAGTTTATATAATTTCACGTAACCCTATACTAGTTATAATAAATAATTAGTACTATAAGCCTTCTACTAAAGTAATAGAAGAGTCTTCTTATATAAAAGTATTATATAAGCTCTACTCATACGTTATATAGGGAGGTTAGACTACCCTAGACTCTACCCCGAAGGACGGGATTCTACCCCGAGGCCCGGACCGACAGGACTCCGATTAATCCGATTTATTCAGAATTAATCTGATTACTTAGCGATTTGATTTGATTAAGTACTATTAATCAAATCAAATCATATCATTTCCTACGCTGCAGTCATTCCTTCNCCTACATTATACCTATACCTACACTATCCCTAACTATCCCCTATCCTCATCCCTCCCTCCTCCTCCCTCCTCCCTCCTCCCTCCTCCCTCCTCCCTTCCTCCCTTCCTCCCCATCAACATCAATAAACCACGATATCTACTCCACCCCCCTCCCTCCCTCCTCAACAACATCAACAGCAAGCAACAAACAGTAAAAACCAACAGCTGTACCTAGCTACCCTCTTTCACCACAAATACCACAAAACTCTACGAGTATCCTATATAAAGTACCAAGTAATCTTACCAAGTAACCTATCTATCTATTTATAATGAAAAATCAAGGTTAAGTGAGTTAGTAAGAGCTAGGAGGTTTGTTTAAAGAGTATGTATTTATGATTTGTTAGTTGTTTTATACTTTGTGTAGGGTAGGGTAGGTAGGGTAGGGTAGGGTAGGGTAGGGTAGGAGATACTGTATTAGGTACTTATACTTGTATAGGGATATTTTAGATGGGATGAGTTGGATGGATGGGTTGGATGGGATAGGGTGGATATGATATGATAATAAAAAACAAATACATATGGATGGGATGGGATAGGATAGGATTTACTCATACCCGAGTACGTAGCAAAACAGGTAAATAGAGCCTCCTATACTCATACCCACATGGTCACACCTACACTCGAAAAAGACGACGATTTCATAAACACCCAACCCCCAACCCCAAACCCCCAACAACCCAAAAATAAAAAACCCCATTCTATTTTATTAATCTACCTACGCAGTCTAAACCCCCCAGTCCCCAACACCCAATCACCCAACCCAAGACCCAAGAACCAGACCCCCAGACCCCCAAGAACCAGTACAACCCATTCGATCGCCTAGTCGCCTAGTCCCAATCTCTTAGGTACAGTAAAGTAGCTAGCCCACTTCCCCCAAAATCCCGAATCCCATACCCATCAACGCCACCCTCCTATGTCCCTCCACGTATAAGAAAGAAAAAGACGAGGGGTTTTAAGTGGAAGTGGACATCGACGCCAAACCTTCCATGTAAAGAGGGAGGGAAAGGTGTGTATGCATACACACCTCAGAGGCTCGCATCTATCCGGCCATCTGGCACAGCAGAAACAAACTAGTGAGCCGATGCAAAAAGGCAGGTAAAGGAATTCCCAGAGAGGTTCCCAAGCACTCCGCAGGGGGTGAAAACATCAGACCAGGCAGGAAAACCATCAGCTCCGCTTTACAAGCCCATCAACCTTCTGCATAAGCTCGGGTATTTGGAAAGGTTTAGGAACAACGTCATCCTGTAAATCTCCTATTAGCAAGAATACAGAAAGGGAAATTATGGAATGATATACCATCCCTGCCTCAGTAGCAACGCTCATCTGCTCCATCCTAGCATTGGCCGTAACAGCAATAATAGGCACATGATCCACCTTTCCTTCCCGTTCAAGATCACGAATCGCTCGAGTGGCAGCGAGTCCATCCATAATAGGCATTTCAAGATCCATCAATATAATCGACAAGTCCATAGGTCGATTTGCCGTTTCGCTATTCGTATTCGTCTGGTTTTCTTTCCATAATCGAGTTTTGGAGAGAAAGTCCAGGGCCTCTCCCCCGTGGTTGGCAACATGAACGGTATATCCAGCGCTGCGGAGTTGTTTACTCAGCACCTTTTGATTAATTAGATTGTCTTCTACAAGTAGAATGTGGTAATTCCGTCGCGGTCTGGGATTGATTGTGTGAGCATCTGCATTTGCCTCACTTGACGCCTGGCTAGTGATGGAGACGTTTCTTGTGTGTTTTCCGCTGTCTAGTCCCCCGGAGAGACGCGCTTTAATATAGAATACGAAAGTACCTATCAATGGTCAGATCAATTTCAGCAGAATGGATAATGGCCGCGAAAGACTGCAGCTATCGAATTCATGATACCACAAGCTTCATATTGATGAACCAAGAAATGCGTAACTTACTGCCTTCTCCCGCGGCCGAAGATACTCCAATTTCTCCTCCCTGGAGCTCTGTGAGCTCTCTAGAAATGAATAATCCGAGACCTGAGCCACCGTATCTACTGGCAGTTAGCACTAAAGGATATAATTTGGATAAGGCTCAAGGGCTCAAAAAAAAAGCCGCGAAAACAAATCAGTCTCTTACTTACTGAACGTGAGTTCTGACACTTGCTTGGCTAAACCGATTAAACAGCTTCGCCTTCTCCTCCTCGGAAAGGCCTCGACCAGTATCCTTAACTGCGAAAAAGAGATACATCTGTTGACCGCTTCCCCATTCATGTTTCAATGTAGGATCTGGCTTCGACTCTTTCGACGGAAACCATTCGACGGTACATGATAAATCTATGTCTCTTCTAGCAGTAGACGCTGATAGAACTACCGAGATTTCCCGCTTTTCTTCGGAACGTGTAAACTTGATTGCCTATGTTTTGTTAGAATTCAAAGAGTCGATGGGAGTAAGAAATGATGGCCAAGAGAGACATATAGTCATCTTGTACCCGTATCCAAAGGAAGTCGGACTTGCAAACAAGTGGGCTCTCCACGACATGGGGAATCTTACATTTGTCAACAGGTTGATGAAGACTTGTGTTAGTCGAACAGGATCGCAGAAGACGCAATCAGCCTGCAAATTCCGAAATGATTCATCCACAAGAATGGAAAGCTTGAGATTGTGCGCTCGTATCTCACTATCGAATATTTTCATGGTCCTTCGAACCGTTAACTCGATCTGTACTTGAACTGGCGTTACATGAAGTAGCGCCGAGTTCAACTTGGAAAGAGTCAGAACATCATCAATAATTCTCTTTTGGTGTTGCGCACAAAGAGTAATCGTTTGTGCGGCCTCAAAATTGCTTTCAATCAGTTCTTCACTCATAGTGGCTGGCTGGTGGGCCAAGCATTTCAAGTCAAGGAACGAGCTGGCAATTCCATCAGCGGAGAGCATGATTGCACTCAGTGGATTTCGCAGCTCATGGCTTGTCATATCAATGAAAGCTTCTTGCTGTCGTTTTGCCTCTTCGGCTTGAAGTCGGCTATTACGTGAGACCGATTCTGCCCATTTGAAATGACTTATGTCGGTTGAGCATCCAAATACTTTGGCGATGTTTCCGTCGTCATCTAATTGAGGCAATGCAAGAAATAGTATCCACGTATTATCAGCCTCTTTGCTCTCGTGGTGTCGGATCCAAGGCTTTTTGACCCTCAGTTCAGAGGTTATTTCCTCTTTTCCTTCAATCAACTTCTTCCAAGCTTTCTCAAACGTCTCGTGATCTTCTGGCTCTACTGATTTCAAAAAGGACATTGGTTCATGGTCCTGTTCGTTTCGTGGTAATCCCGTCATCTCGTACCACTGTGGATTTGCCCACGTGATTGTTCCTTGGTTATCGAAAGTTACCATTCCACAGGGGGCCAACTCAGCCATTTGTTGAAAATTCCTGGCATGATGGGCGGCTTCTTGTGTACGTTCGGCCAATTTTCCCACCAACTCTGCTCTTTCGTTTGCACTTTGCTCAGCGTGCTTTTGGCTTGAAATATCTGTTATGCAACCCATGATACTTTTCAATTTTCCGTCATCATAAAATTCCTGGTCGCAAGATGCTAAGATCCATTTTTGTTTGAAAGTCCCATCCGTTTCATCCATCCAAGGGTTGCGAAGTCTCAGCTCGAAAGTTCTCCTGCCCTAGAAAGTTCTCAGAGTCAACATTCGCCAGTGCAAACATCAATTCATGACCTAGAAACTTCGTAGAACAGTGTCTCGACAAGTCTTAATGAAATTCCAACTAAAGTGCGAGTGAAAAGGAGAAACCTACTCGTTGGGTAGTCAAGAATTCCCATTCGACTTTCATCTTATCGTGCTCTCCTTCCGAGATTACGTTCATAAAGCTCATTTCTGCTTCGAGCCCTCTAGGATGCCCCGTAATTCGATACCACATATCATTTGCGTAGACAATATCGCCCTCGGGCGAGAGATAGTACATTCCTACCGGATTCAGCTCTGTCAGAACTCTAAACTTTGATTCGCTATCAGCAAGCTGTTTTGATAAAGACGATTCTTCCTGGTCCTCTCTGTCCTGGCTCCATGCGGCTGAGATGGAATTCGATCTAGAACCACGCCTTTGGAGGCGCTGGTGAGGTATATGGGAAGCACTGATTACTCGCCAACGATTTCTCAAAGTCGTACAAGTCCAATACGCTCCTATGACCCAAGTTAGAGAACTGCCTTCCAATTGTTTGAGAAAAGCGGAAGGCAAAATAACTTTTGGAGAGGGAACCTCAGATTTTGTCAATAATCAGCATCAGCTAGAAGGTTTTGGGGGGTTGACCAAAGATGCTTTTCTCCCTTAAGCTTATATGAATTCACAGCAAATGTGAGTATTCCCTATATTCTAGCAAAGAACGGATACACAAGAATGGTCGCGTGCAAAATGATAGACGACGAAAAGCAAAGCTATTTGAGAAGACCTGCAACGTAAAGTGAAACCAGCATCATTCACAGCCTACTTACCACGAAATGTGTGCCTGGGCAGCCAGCCATCTGCAGAATCGGGTGGGTTGTTTGCCCATTCTCGAAATTCGACTTCTGACTGGGAAGCTTCTTGTGTCACAGAGTTTGGAGTTGGTAAGTCACTATCGGGATAAAATGTCTCTGCAGCAATCACACCTCTAAGATCGTCCCAGAAGCGAAGGGATTTGTTGCAAAAAACTACATTCAGGCCACGATCGTCGGGGTGAGAGATGTCGATTGGGCGCAGGTCTAAGACGAAAGTTGGCCTCGTGTCTTCATCTAATAATTCTGCGATTCCGATTTCCTCAAACGCAAGTGGCGAATGAGGTAATTGATCTGGCTTGCGCATATCTTCATCTGTGGGTTGATGTAAGCGACTTGCGTGTGTATTACAAGTAAACTTCCAAGGGGTTGAGTTACCCTCAGAGCTACTAGCCATTCCATCAACACTGTTCTTGGGAGTGATCCGTTCCCCACTCGGTCCTTTGGCAATTTTTGAACGGTGATAACCCCGCGAGCCGCGTTTCTGTTCCGTCATATTGCACGTGAGTAGGCACTAGGAAGGGTGTTGACTTCCCGAAACTTTGAAACTTTGACAAAGCCGGCCAAGCAAATTCCTGACTCCTTCGCTGAACGGTCGTTGGTCAATTGCAGCTGCAAGCAGCAAATATTCCAGGGAAAGTTAGGTTTGGCTAGGGTGTGGGTGTGGTGTGGAGGGGTTGAGTTGCACAGATCTGAGGGACAGCATCAATGAACCCCCGGCCGCCTATCGTTGGATCGTCCGTGTGTTCATAATGAAGCTGGTAAGGGAGTTGTATAGGGAAGTGTATCAATATTGAAGTAAACAAGCCTCTCAAGTGAAGCCCAATTGAGACCATCGAGGGCGATTGACGTCCGTGGATGTCTCACGTTGCTCAAAGTCTTTGGCCTTTCGGGATGCACGTGATCTGAACTGTTCAGTTTGACCACAAAAGCAAGCACGACTGAGTTACGGTGCTGTTGTAAACACAATCCATATATCAAGTAGACTGGGTACGTACTTCAACCTCCAATCGCCGATGTGATTTGCGAATATAGTCTTCCCGTTATTTCTCACTGCCACATATCGCAAGCCACAAACTCATCCGATGGCCGGATTGGGCACCGAAATTGCTTCTTGCATCCCGCTCTACTTATTCCAAACTTTTAATATAATTTTTGGTTATTCCCTGCTACTTTTCCGAGTAGCTGGAGGTTAGAAAGAACCAACATAATAATTTGAATAGCCCAAGAGAATGAAATCCAAAATCTAGGCCAATCGTTACTCCGAGGTAAACCTGGAAGCTACGGGCAACATATTTTCACTCAGTCGTCCAGTTAGAAGAACGGACTTCATCACGTGACATCAGAGGCAATTACCTAGGTACGCTGGACTTCTGCTATATCACAGTCTATCCCCATGATTCATAGATGAGGCATCCCATATGGGAGCTCCCAAAGATCATCTCAATCTTTTGATGACAAGAAAGTGGTAGTAAATTTGCCTCTTATTGTGGTACGATTTTGTGTTAAGCTATGAATAGTTAGCCTTCTAGATTAAACACTTAAATTGTGCTACAACCTTGAAATGACGAAGAATTAGTATAATATAACTCTATTAATTGCACATCTTACGGTGGACATGATGAGGGGCAGTAAAGTATCACTATTGTTCAAAATCTCTAGAGTAATCCGCGATTTGGCTAGTTATCCAGAATAATTGAGAAACAACTAACCCAAGAATCAAGGAAAATCCAAGTAATTGACCCAAATGATTTAGGTTAGTAGCTGGATTTTCTTCAGAAGTCTGGTTTATTATCAATGAAGAGCTACCTAAAAATACTTCAAATTTCCATGCCTACTATTATTCACCTTTCATACAATTCAAACCCTCGCTAAATTCCGACCCTAAAAACTTCCCGCGAGGCGGCCTCCTTCCACATAATTTTTCCCCAATCAAAGGATATGAACCTCCTCCGCCACACAACCAAGTCACTTCCATTGCAGCGCATGTTCCCAACTCGCCATTTCCACCATCAACACACCAAAATGGCGCCCGAGAAACCCATTCCATTTCCCAACGACTTCGCGACAGCCGATGAGTACGTCGACTCGCTCCTAAAATTCTCAGCTGCCTCCACAATTTTTCAGACGCTCTGTGGGGGCGTCCACATCTTAGATTTCTTCACCAGAACACCATCACTTTACCACACGGTCATTCCCTCAGAATGGAGGTCCTGGTTAATGGCTCGCGAGTCAATGGAATTACTAGATTTTTTCATGCGCGATGATTTATCAATCCCCAGGGACGATGAGCCACCAGAGAGTTTGCTAAAGTATGTCAAGGACATACGGAAACATTCTTTGCAAAGAAGTCTTCCTGTTGGGAAGGAGAAAGACAGGAAGTTACCTCGGACCGTGAGTGTAGGTATGATACCGAAAAAGGTTCATGAGGTGAGTCGGTTTGCGGAGTATGTTGTCAAAGTTGCGGATGATGTCGCGGCCTCTTCGGGAAAGGAAATCACGCATTTTGTGGATTTCGGCAGTGGTCAGAATTATCTGGGTCGTACGCTTGCTTGTCCGCCGTACAATAAACATATTGTGGCTGTGGAAAGTAAAGAGTTGAATATCAATGGTGCCAAGAGAATGGATGTTTCTGCGGGTGTTGGGAAGAGGGAGATTGTTATGAGGAATAAAAAAGTGTTTCGTCAAATTCAAAACACCGCGAAGCCCGTGGAGGATTTGAATCCCAAGGAGAAGAAGAATCTTGCTACTACTGTGCCTGATACGAATGGTGTGGATTTGAGGCCAATCAAGGATCTTGCTACCATCTATACTCCTGCCGAGGGCAAAGGCTACATGCAGTACGTTGAACATATTGTCCAGGACGGAGACCTATCAAATGTGGTTACTCAAATCGAAAAATTGAGGCTGGAGGCTCCTCTGGGGAATTTGCAATTGACAAATGGGGACTCTGGAAATCCTGCTCTGCCCGACGTTCTGAACGAGATCTCGAAAACAGATGATGTTAGACTTATGGCAATTTCCATACATTCATGCGGCAATCTCTCACATCACGGGATTCGGTCACTCATTCTCAATCCTTCTGTTCAGGCAATTGCAATAGTGGGATGTTGCTACAATCTTCTCACCTCATGTCTTGGACCACCAACTGTCAAGCACCCACATATACGACGAAACCTGATACCTATCAACGCCCCTCCAGGAGGTATAAAGGAACTCTCAGACTGTGATCCTCATGGATTTCCTATGAGTCAGCGAGTTGCAAAGTACGACGGAGATGGCATTCGATTCAACATTACAGCCAGGATGATGGGTGTACAGGCGCCTTCAAACTGGACATCCAAAGACAGTGATTCATTTTTCACAAGACATTTCTACCGCGCTCTACTACAGAAGGTGTTCCTGGACTACGGAGTTATCTCAATGATCGCAGCAGACGAGAACGGTCCTGAAAGTACCGAACCAGTCATCATTGGAGGGCTGAGAAAAGGTTGTTACGGTTCTTTCACAAGTTACGTCCGCGGTGCTATTGAAAAACTCAAGGTTGGTCCGGGGGTAAGCCTGAATCTAGATGCAACATTGGGAAGAGCCACTGATGAAGAGCTCGACGAGTACGGGAGGAAATACGATGAGCTGAAGAGGGAACTGAGTGTTACTTGGTCCTTGATGGCTTTCAGTGCTGGGGTTGTAGAAAGTCTGATCGTGGTTGACCGCTGGCTCTTCTTGAAAGAGCATAGTGATCTGGTAAAAGAGTGTTGGGTTGAGCCCGTTTTTGAGTATAAGCAGAGCCCAAGAAATTTGGTTGTGGTTGGTATCAAACTATAGCAGAGTACTGAGTCGGATTTCGATCAACCCAAACCCCGATTTTGAGGTTCATAAAATTCCCATGGGGACTATCTCACAGATTTGCTGAGATTTCCAAGGAAGATAGAGTTTTGCACCCGCAAGGTATCGAAAGAAACAATAAAGACGTCGTATTATTAGACAATTGGTAATACACTTAGTCTAAGCCGCTGGCCATGGTATGATATCAGAAGTCGATTCTCTCCTTCAGACTAATGGCTTCTTCTTCTTAATCCCTAATGCCGCAGCATGATCTTTCTTCTTTTTGACCACCCTCTTAAAGCTTGGTGGAGGCATCGAAAGAGCAGCTTCCTTCGTAATTGGTGGAGCGATTTCCTCAGACATATCCTCATCCTCAATGATTTCCTCCATAGCTTCATGCTGTCGCATAAATGCCCTCCTTGCCGCCTCTTCATCTTCTTGTTCTTGCCGTTTCTTTTCCTCGTCAATAGTCTCTCTCGTTACTGTAACCTCCACTCCATCCTTGCCCATCCGTTCATTCCTCGCATTTCGTGTTCGAATCTCGTCGAGCGCATCTGCGACAGCCATTTCTCTCTTCGCATCAAGGGTCTTGGTCTCCAATTCCTGCATTGCATTCTTTTCCTCTTCCTCCCTCTCTAACCGATCCAATCTCTCCTCATCACTCTCCTGCTTCCCGCCACCATTCATTCGCCATGGTTCCGTGTTCCGCTTTGCCCCTCTTTCGCATTCGTAATCCATGTTCTTCGGATCAGTTTTGAATGTGATTTCGCCGGAACATCGTGTGCATCGAATGTAAAATCGGTAGATGGGTATCGAGTAGTATTTCTCCTCTGTGGTCTCCTTTCGCGCATTGAACTTTCGACCCTTGTAGATGTACTCTCCGCAGGCTGTACATTTCATGGGAAATGGTGCCATCAACCGTACAGTTTGTACTTTTGGTCCTGCTTGCTTAGGGGCGCGCGATCGAGTGATTTTCGAGGGGTCGAAGTCTGGAGGGTAGTACTTTGTAAGGACCTTTCGTTCAGACATATTGGGCTACCAGGAATGGAATTGGGTGTTTTGGAGGAGTATTTCTGGCTCTTGTGAACGACTGAGATTTCTTATGACCACAGTATATTGGGTTTGGTGCTGGCCGATGTACGTTATTGTTTGTCTTTGCAGTTTGACTGTTTGATATGTGTTGACAATCAACGAGGGCGATGATGGAATGCTTCAGATAGCAGCCAGCCTTACCCAAGTAACCTGACTAAGCAGACAGCCCACTAGTCAGCCTCGCGTCTCCAGGTCAAAACATTTGACAACAACAACAACACTGGATTGAGGGCGCATTTCTGTCTTCACCAACTTACCGCAGGACGTTTTTGCCTTTTTATTTCTGAATACCCGTCTTCTGATTGTCTATGAGTTCACCAGTTTTCCTTCGAATGCCCCGCATCACAGCATGGAGAAGTTCTTGAGGGATTGGCGCCAGGATGCGCTGAATAAACACCAACATGATTCGGCCATTTTCATAGGAGACAAATTGTTTGCGCTGACGGGTATGTTCAGAAATCCTATCAAGTCCTAGGCTGTATACTAACATAACGATAGGTAATGACAAAGATGCTTTTTGGCTTGCGCAAGTCCATTTCTCCACTGGCAACTATACTCGCGCCCAAAGTTTCCTTGCGAAGAAAGATCTGATAACTCGAAGCACTGCCTGTCGGTATCTTGCCGCCCACTGCTTTATCAAGCAATCGCGATTCGAAGAAGCCCTCGGGGTTCTGGGCGACAAGAACCCAACACATCTCATCACAAGTTCGAGTAACAGCAGGCGGAAGATTCAGCATACAAGTGGACATAGTAGAACAGGCTCCAAGCTTTTGAGAGGGGCAGACCGACATGACAAAAGGGACGAAGGTGCCCAAGATGACGCCGCAAATATCAATTTTGAGGCGGCCATGTGTTTTCTCCGAGGACTTTGCTATGCTAAGCAAAACGCATTTGATCGCGCGAAAGAATGTTATAAAGATGCTGTACGGATAGATGTGCAGTGCTTTGAAGCTTTCGAGCAGCTAATGAAGAATTGTTTAATGTCACCAGACGAGGAATGGGAATTCCTGGAATCACTCGACTTTGATGCAATTTCAATATCCGACGATAAGTCTTCGTCACAGGAAGCGGCAGAATTCACGAAAATGCTTTATACCACGAGGTTATCAAAGTACAAAAATCCAACGGCTTTCACAGCGGCCACAGAAACCCTCTCTACACACTATAACCTCGCCACGAATCCAGATCTTCTTCTTGCCAAAGCAGACCTCCTGTTTACGCAGTGTAGATTCAAGGATGCACTGGCAATTACTGGATCCATTCTTCAAAATGACAAATACAACTTTAGCATATATCCACTTCATCTAGCATGTTTGTACGAACTCGGTCTAAAAAATGCTCTTTTCCTCGTCTCGCACGATTTGGCGGATAACCACCCAGAAGAACCTTGTGCTTGGCTTGCTGTAGGAATTTACTACCTTGCGACAAACAAGGTTGCCGAAGCTCGTCGATATTTCAGTAAAGCAAGTATGATGGATCCACATTTCGGTCCTGCTTGGATAGGGTTTGCGCACACCTTCGCAGCAGAAGGAGAACACGACCAAGCTATTTCAGCATATTCAACAGCAGCTCGGCTCTTCATGGGAACGCATCTTCCACAACTATTCCTCGGTATGCAGAATCACATGTTGAATAATATGACGCTTGCAGACGAATTCCTGAAGACTGCATATAGTCTGTGTAAAACGGATCCTTTATTGCTGAATGAGATGGGTGTGGTTTTCTACCACCAAGAACGACTTGAAGATGCTGTCGTCATGTTTTCCAAAGCATTAGAAGTGGCGGATGAAATTGATAGTGATTCTCAAGCTTGGATTTCGACCCGAGCCAATCTTGGGCATGCTTATCGAAGATTACAACAATGGGACGCGGCGTTAGCGGAGTTCGACGAGGTTTTACGGCAAGGCGGAAAAGATGCATCGGTGTTTTGCGCGAAAGGACTTGTTCTTATGGATCAGAAGAGACCTCATGATGCAGTTTATGTCTTTCACGAAGCTTTAGCGATAGCACCACAGGACCCAATCGCAACAGAGCTACTGAATAAAGCTTTGGAGGAAACAGCAGGTGGCGATGCTCCGGGTGTGGACGATAATGACGTGGATGAGGATTTTGAAAATGCATTTCCCATGCGGCAACCGGTTCCGAGGGTAAATGGGCGAAGACAGAAAGGCTTGGGATATCTATGAATTAATGCATTGCACTTGGTGGATATTGAAGATATCCTTATGAGTGGATGGGCAACTACGACATCTTTTTTGACAGCATTCAAGGAGCGGGCATAGCATATTTTGGCGTTTCTGGGTGGTAGCTGGTTGGTCGGTTGGGCATCAAATGGGTTTGCGATCGAGACTCTGGCAGGTGTTGAGTGTTGTGGCTATCAGTGTTACAGTAGTCACTTACCTTATAATAATTAAAGCATGGAGCCTATATACGAGTTTGTGTGTTGAACCGCATCTACTTGTAAGCTTCCTATTTGTGTGGCATGAGCGTGATAGGGAGCTTCGGATTCCTGAGCCGTCACAGATGTCATTATACACATCAGAGCTTCCATCGTTAAAACTCATCGTCCGCCATACGAGTGCCCGGGGTACCACATAACCAAATGCCAAGGGGTATGTATCACATGTTATCTTCGACAGTGTGATCTGGCATATAAGTCTCTATACAACATTTGTTGGCAGATGATGCGTCGTCATGTGCCACACCATATGTGTCTTGACTGTGAAGGCAGTCAACGCACCACCATCGCTGCTAAGAGGATCTCCAGCCATATGACTGCCAAAAGTATTAACAATAAATTGATCTTCGTTTTCGGCCATTCTACATGCATTTTACGAGTATTGTCAGTGGTACTAAGAATTTCGGTAGGAGGCGTAATAGAGCCATACAGATAGTACCGTGATTGTCGTAGAATTCTGTTCTTGCTTGTTCTCCATCCTTGTGAGTATTTTGGATTTCAATTGGTTGAATTTGGTTCTCGCTTAGAGCTTTGTTTTCGTTTACAGGGGTGGGGTCCAATCTTCTTTCGGCGTATAAAATCGTATCTTTAGCATACATGAAGAAGTCGCTGGCCCCAGGAACTCGACTTCATCTGGACCTCGAAAAGCGGCAAACCCGAAGAATATCACTGATTTGGACGAGTATATGTGACCAATTATATTACTAAAACGAAAGTTTGAGGAAACGCTAGACTTCATCATTCATTCATCAACCCTCCCAATGAAAACAGCGAATGAAAACGCAATAAACGCAGAAAGAGATCCTCCTCCATATTATATTCCCGGGACTCGAATAACAAGCGAAAGAAAACGCATCAAGACTATTCCCTTGAAAACCTCGCTTAATCTCCTCTCATACCTTCGTATCTTGACATAGAGTTTCTCATCAGCCAATTGAGAACTACACCAAAGTAAAACCATGCTTCTCCTTCTGGTGAGTTCTAAGCTTCTCAAGACGGCAATATCCCTTTCCACGGTTATTGGGACAGCCGGGGTAGGTACAGTGATGCTTGATGCCCATGTGGACCGATTGGATATGGCGAGCAAGATCAGGGACTCGAGTAAATGTTTCCATACAGTACTGGCAAGGTGTGCGTGTTTTTGGGGCTACAGGTCCTTGGAGGATAGGGAATGGAAGGGGGGTTCCTGGTGTAGCTGCATACAACGGCGTCGCCGTCATGTTCACGTTGTCTATGGATTGCTGGATATCATTTTCAATAAGCAATGAATCATTGCGTGGCTGGGTAGGCTGGAAGGGGTTCCAAGTACTGTAATTGGGGCTCGATGCGAAATTATCGTACACTGGTAGTTGAACTCCGGCTCCAATCGGAAAGAAATCGCTATTGTCGATGATTTGCGTCGTAAACACATTATCAAGTTGAGCCACGTTATCTTGCGCTGATATCTGCTGAACTACTTTGAGGCTTTGGAGTATCTCTTGACTTGGTTGAGGTAGAGAGCAGTCAAGGTTGTTGGATTTCATGCACGTGATTCGATCACGTGGATGCCCTTGGGGGCGCCCGCGGACGGTGGGAGTGACGGCCCCCAATACCTTAGTTGACAAGAAGCACTCTGAGTCACCCACCAAAAAAGGCCTACACAGCGATTAGTAAAAAAAAAATGCCGTACTTACCCTGCTGAAGAAGATGCAGAGTGCGTCACAAGATTTGTGGATTGATTGGCTGGGAGAGCCGAAGAGAGTGAGGCAAACGCCGATGAGGGCGACGGCGAGGGCGAGTGCATGTTGGGTGGTGGAAAATACGTGGGCCAATGGCAAGGTGAAGGTACAAGCTGACGAAGAAAAAACACTTGCTTCTAAGTGGTTGAAATGCCAAATTTCCATCGAGAATGAATGTGGGAAAGTCGATCCTTATATCCTGCGAGCCTGCCTCTCAGCCTCTGGCACTTCAGCTGACAGTCCAAGGGCCCTGGCTCTTGCATAGCCACCGTCAGGGTACGACGTGATTCTTCGGAGCCTTCTATCCCCAAATAAGCTCCTCAATATAACTTACCAAAGTAGGCATCAAACTCTCCTTCTCTACTTTAAGATTCCTCCCCTTACCTTTTTGGACCCCAGTTCTGCCTTGAATCCGCAAAACATTTCTCCGCGAATGGATGTTCCCATGGTTGAACAAACGAGTAGAACCCGATGGGCAAGAAGTGATCCAACTATGGCCTCGACACCCATAAGTCTTTTTACTTGCGCATTTGAAAGCAAGGGAAAGACCTGCATGAAAACCTTTAGCAGGCAGTGCGATCTTCGGTAAGACACCCTCAGCGATTGTAATTATCATTTTCATAAATCTTCTAAACTAGACGCCATCACAAGAACCACACCCGTCCAGCGCAATGCCCCAAATGCAGCAAGAGATTTCCCTCACCCAAAGACTTAGAAAGACACAAAAACTCTGTACACGACCCTGCTATCAAGTACTTTTGCACCCAGGACTGGTGCCGGAATTCAGCCAAACTCGAAGGACCTGATTCACAAGCATGGTTTGACTCTGGCTTCTCGAGAAAGGATCATTGGCAGAAACACATGAAAGATGACCATGATGCTTCTCGGGATTTCATGAGAGATCTTTGGAAGAATGGGACCTTGATTGCGAGGAAAGTGGACGGGAAATGGAATCCTGTTTTTCCGAGAGTATTTGATAGGAAATTGTTGCTCAGTCGAAGTGATTCAGAGGCCCCCTTGGATTGATTAGCAGGTACGGTTCATTGTAGATTTTCACTTCCAGCCTTGCTTATCATGCTAATAGTTTAGTCATTATTGACCGAAGGGGTTATCTGGCGGGGATCTCATCCCGGATACTTGGAGGGATTTCTTACTGAGCTTGTGAAGCAGACTGGAAATCATTCAGAACCTGTGGTTGGATATATAAATAGATCAACAGCCGGAAAAGACCTCCCATTTAGCATAAGGTTGTAGTTTGAGTATTCAATCGTCTTGTTCGAAGCGGATCACGGGACACATATTCTCAAGTAACATCAAACGTCTATGATATAGTACCCATGAGACAGCACCATTGCGGGTAGCGTATGTAGACTGGTGCCAGTTTTCTATGCACAGTCACCTGACCTAGCCCCCTTTCGCCTTGGTGCGATTCGAAATACTACGTACCTTTGTGTTTAACAATTCTTCAGATAATCTTTCGCACATTGTCATTCCTCGCCTCAATATTGATGTATATATTAACCTTCAAGATTGGAATCCCTGGAAACCACCGCAAACTTCCTGTCACCCACCAAAGAGTGGCCAATTTCAAAAATCCCTGAAATGTACAATTTGGCATGGCGAAGAAGACGAAAAGGTTTGACGTTACCTATTATTTGGCAGAGTATACCTCTATTATCGATACCCCAGTTTTCAAGCATAGACAAATTATGAAAGAGGCAAGTCAAGGGCTTTAAAATAATGTGTATTACAAAGAGAGCTCAAGGAACAAGTAATTAAATAGTTACAAATATAGCTATTAAAAATAAACAAGATTGACTCCCACTTCAGAACCCGTACAGCTTCCCCCTAAAGTGTTGCGTGTACATCCTTCATTCGCTGAGCCTCCCACTTGGCCATCTTCTTGTCTACCTTTTTACTCTTTCTGGAAGCTTTTTTGGCCTTGTACTTTTCCTTGACCTTAGATGTTACCTTCTGCTTTGAAGAAACAACACTTTGCTTGACTGGCCGAATGAGAGCCTTGATACCGTCAATCTTGGTTCCTGGCTCTGGTGAGGCTTCCCTCTTGGTGGCTTTCCCAACAGAAGTTGCCATGTTGTACCACATCTTCCGCTTCGCTGACTGAACAACATTTGGGACCTTCTTCTTTGAATCAATAGCGCCTTTCTTGACTGGCTCAGTGACAAACTTAGGAGCTTGCGGGGTTGTTATTGGTGTCGGCGGTGCGGCTTCCCTCTTTGCTGTCTTTGGTGGCCTTGGGTCCTTGTAAATCTTACGCACAATATCCTCTGGCAATTTTGGCAAATTCTTCACCTGCGCCTTTGTAGAAGCGTACGCACTCTTCGTCATCGCCTTTCCAGAAGTGTACGCACTCTTCGTCTTCGCCTTTCCAGAAGTGTACGCACTCTTCGTCTTGGCTTTTCCAGTACCATACATACTCTTCGTCTTCGCCTTTCCAGCACCAAACATAGTCTTCCCCTTGTTCCACCCCTGCTTAGCGGCTATTTTTATTGTGTCTTTTGCGGCTCCCAAAGCGCTCATAGCCTTCATTCGAAACTGTGGCTCTGGTGCAGCTTCTCTCTTTCGCGGGACGTTACCATAAACCTTCTTCATCCCCCAACCAGACAACATCAAGCCCTTGTGCTTCGCCTTCTCCTTTGCAGAAGCAGCTTTAGCCTTCGCCTTCACCTTTCCCTTACTAGCGGCTGTTTTTATTCTTTCTTTGGCAGCTGTAAAAGCGCTCGCAGTCTTCGGACCAAATAGTGGTTCCGGTGCAGCTTCTCTCTTTCGCGGAACGTTGCCATAAACCTTCTTCATCCCTGCACCAAACAACATCAAGCCCTTGTCCTTCGCCTTCGCCTTTCCAGAAGCAGCTTTAGCCTTCGCCTTCACCTTTCCCTTACTAGCGGCTGTTTTTACTCTCTCTTTGGCAGCTGTAACAGCGCTCGCAGTCTTCGGACCAAATAGTGGTTCTGGTGCAGCTTCTCTCTTGAACGAGGCTTGAGAAGCGATCAAGACTTCGTTGAGGGGCATAAGAGGGGGGTCCCTTTTAGGATGCAAGGACACTTCATGGCTTTGTGGTACTGCGACGGGAAGCCCAGAAACCAAAGTGGAAAGGACCGTGGCCACGCCAATGAGGCTGGGAAGCAACATGGTGAAGCTGAATTTATGGCTACAGACGTAGAATGTAGAATAGATAAAAGGGTTTGATTGAAGTCAAAGAAGGATGAGATCTCGATAAAAGACGAGAGTCGTGATAGAATCGAAGGGATGTAGTATTACAAAACGAATGTGGTAGGTGATGTATAAAGAATGTAGTGTGTCAAATGGAGTTTAACGAAAAGCTCCATAAGAACGTAAGAAAGAAGGAATGAAAAAAGAAAGTGAGGGAAGATGAAGGTGGGCAAGAGAACCGGAAATTTTGGAGAGGACTCCTCTCAGATATACAAAATCAGCCTTTTATCCAAGCGATGTATGCCATGGGTGATAAGCATGTTGAAAAGACCGACAGCGCGGCGCTCGAGCGAGAGAAGTCGACTCTTTCTTGGCGCCTAGGAAACATTGGAGAATCATGAGGTGTGTTCCCCCGTGCACATCTTGGCTTTTATGTAAAGTCGATTTTGAGTTTATTTTAATGATAAAAATAGGCACCGAGGGAAAACCTCGATGCCATACTCCGTAATCTCCCTTTATTTAGTTACGGATCTTGCAGGCTATTATTAAGAGTATTTTAAGAGCAAGTGCGATGAACGAGTACGAAGTCATCTGAATTGACGTGTAGTAAAGGGTCTGGATAGTCCGCATCTGCCTCCCCTCACATCCAATTTCAAGTACTTCTACTTCTATATGAGTGTAATCCCTTCCAGAATAAAAGCGGCCGAGAAACGTGCACTCCTAAACATAACATTTCTTATTTTAACAACATCTTCCCCACAAAGCAAAGCCGGTTGGTGACCTAAGCCTGGTATTCAAGCATTTAAACTTTGAACCAACTCAATTCGTTATCTATCACGAAGGTATATCTGCGGCGAAGGCCTTTTTTTATACGTGAAAGATAGTGGTCAGGATCTTTTACCTAGGGACCCATCGAAAGTTCGTCTCTAAGTGGCTTGAAAAGTGATCTTCCAACTTCTACTAATCCTTACTCGGTTTCGCAAGTGTACGAAGTATTATTCGAATTGGACTCTTTGACCTACAGGAGTGGATGGGGAGTGGATGTGAATTAATAGGACTTTGGGATAAAGAGCCAGTACGGAGTAGAATTAGTAGATTTCAGGCCCTGGTCTGTCAAATCTATAGGTTTCGTAGCTTCCCGGCATTCAAAAAGTCTAGATTTCGCCCTGTAGCGAGACTCCTATAATGATCTACGTCTATTTAGTAGGCACTTTTAAGATTTTAGCTTAGTAAACTAAAGAACCTGACCAATTAGTAGGCGTGGATAAATGTAAAAGAGAAGAAACAGAGAAAACAATTAGGTGGGAGTACCGATTCACTCACATACTACAGGGCACCCTGGGAGCACTTCCTACTCACATCCACTTTGGAGTGGTCAAAGAGTACAATTCGAATAATACACTTGCGAAACCGAGTAGCAAGCATACGAGACATATCCACCCATTTTCCTTAAGGACGACGGTATTCACTCTAAGAGTCTATTTTTGTGGCCCTCTTTCTTGTGGAATAAATTAGTGGGGTGAGATATTTTTCTTTCTATTTTTCTTAACCAAGTTCATCCAATCTTTGCCAATTTCTATAATTACACTGCACAAGATGTGCCTTTTTCTACGTTGTTTGATAAATTTATTACCCGGATTACGGACGGATTACGGATTCTTGGTGTTTCTAAAACAGATCAAAGAAGGCATAAAATGATCACAAATATCTCCTGAACCACCTTACTCATCTCCCTCATTAACTCCGACCTTTCTAGTCCTTATCTCTCTTCTGGCCAATCAGACCCAATTCTTTCCTACCACTTCGACACAAAAACAAATTACAATGCATCTACCACTTCGTCTCTGACGAAACAAATGTAGACTTTCCAGGGAATTTATTCTACCCATTTCAGCCACCTCAGAAAGGTTACAGTTAATTCGCCTGAAACAAACTATTTGCCTTCATCTTTTTTGCCTCTTTACTATAGCTTGTAAAGGGGTTGGACAGCTAAGAGTCACACCCTGCAAGACTGTGCAAGTTAACAGTGTGTCTCGACCCAGATTTCCAACAAAATCAGTGATTGAGAACCTCACGTTTTGTAGAAATATACTTTGTCACATATGATCTACGTTACATGTACTTCGTCCCAGGCGAAACAAATGTAGGTTTGCTAGGGTGGCTAAGGTCAGCAACAGGGAAAAAACCCCTGAAAACCCTACATTTATTTCGCCTGGGACGAAGTAGCACTCTTCGCTATCCCTCACCTTTATCCTTCCCTTGGGTCATGCTGCTCCACCTAGCAATACGCCCATTTAAGGACCTGTTTTTCCAGAATCTCGAGCCACAATCACTATACTTATTGGCGTCCTTGGAAGGTCCACAAGGCGTATCTACAGGACCGTAGGGCAAAAGTGGCTCTTGTACTCCACTAGCCAAAATCACACTTCAGAGTTGGCCAGAAAAGTCTTTCAGGGCATATACGCTATAGCTTTAGGGCAGTAGGGCCAAATAAGGCCTAAAACCCTAAGCAATTTTACAAGAATATAAGGTAGTGTATTCGATAGTAAATACTTTATTTAGTCCCTGAAATCACAAAATATACTAAGGCTTTTAAACTAGGAAGAGACTTAGAGTATAGATGCCTGAAAAAGGCTAGGAATAGGGCATGTAAAGCTCTCGCAAGGACGATATTTTAGTCTGATCAAAATATCCTTTTGCCTCTGTCTTGTAGTAGTAGGCATATTGTGCCTCAATATCCTAGAATTAGAGTTACTAGGCACTTAGCGTCTATACGTAGACGGACTCTTGGACAGCCAAAAACGGCCCACAGAATATACCATTTGACGATATTGCGGCTCAATATCGTCCCGGAAAACAGGCCCTAAGCTAAATCATTCCCCCATGTCCGCTAACCAGCTAACACGGAAGCCTTTTTGATTTCTACATTGCAATTTCATGATTTTTATTTTATAATTGCCTCTTTAGTGTCCCAACTATGGTTAGGATGCCGAATTAACCAACTATTTTCTTGTACTTAGAAAAAGGTAGGTATTCACAAATAATTTCCAAATTCAGAGACGAGGACTAATTGGAGTTGCAGACCACCAGGACCGCTGAAACCGCCATGCTTTTTTGTCTGACGCGAACCCCTCGCAATATGAGGGTACATCTGACTCGTGTGCCGGCATTTTCGGCAATGCTGTATTTTTTCGCACATGTTTTTGAAATGATATAAAGAATATGGACTCGGACCATTTGAGGAAAAGTCTCGAGGTTCAAATTGTCGGCGATGAAAGTCCAAAAATGTCCGATTATGTCCGACCGGGGTCCGACCCGCTGACAAAGCTTGCGGCCGTAAAATCAGACATCAACAGTCTCAATTGTTCCTTCCAAATATTCCAACCCCCATTGGCTCGAACGGAAGAGGCACGATGGAGCGCGGACCGTCCTATCGCAGCTTTCTCGTACAACTTCCCCGAGACGGGCTTTTCTACGCGATCTAGAGCCCTTCTAGTGCTTACAGGTTGAAGTTAATACTCATCCATATAATCCGTCCTCTATCCTTCCTCTTTACCCCCTTTTCCTATAGGTTTTCGCTCGCTTGATTCTTGTACTTGTAAGTGACAATTACAGAGCTTGTATGCCAGCTACCCCGTTTCCTTTGTTCCCAGGCATAGCAAGCATTGTGCTACGCCTCATACCTCAAAAAGCCCCAATTTCTCATCTGAACTCCGCAACTACACCTTACAATGTCGCGATTCTGGCCCAAGACCGAGCAAGCAGAGGACCAATCGTACAGCCGTTCAATCCTCTACACACATGTCCTCACACGCGGCCTCCAAGTCGGTTCCCTAGCAGGAACGGGAATCGGCACATCGGTGTTTCTTCTCCGAAACTATAAGATTGTTAAGCAGAGCGCGATACCATCATCCTTCGCAACCACTCTTCTGCGATCTACGGGCGTCGGTGCGGTGATTGGGACGGGTATGCTATCTGTGGGACTACCGATGATGATGCGGGGAAAAGAGCCAATTGAATGGCAAGACAGGAGTTACAGACTTTTATATAATAAGGGACAAGTTGAATGCGACGATTGGACATACACGGGGATGCTGGTCGGTGGTGCTGCTGCTGCGTTGAAAGGGGGTCATCTGGGATGGAGGGGTGTAGCTGGGGGTGTGGGTGCTGGTAGTATCGCTGGAATGTTAGGATATATGGGCTGGAGATACGGTGTCAAAGGTGGGAAGTTTGAGGAAGAAAAGCTGTGATTTCGATACCCTGGGACGAGTTACACTGTATAACAGGACCCGGAGGTTTTATGCGTTGGCTGTCATATCTTGGATGCGGGATGTTGTGTTGTTTATAGGTTTGCGCTCACCTGTATATAATATGCTGTTTATAATTCACAGTAGTGACGATTGTGAACCTGCTAGTCAGCTCTATCTTTGGATATCAGGATGGCGCGGGTCTGAACGTCTTCAAGTGACCGACTCTAGGGTAGTCCTTTCTACACATTTCTATGAAGCAATCTTGTACCTGTCTCCCGGTGGACAAGTTCATTTTGTGACTATTAGCGTAAATCAATTCGAAGTATCAAAATGTTTTAAATATCTAGAGAAATTGCCTTTACTGTCCTCTTATTTTAGATTAATAGTTTTGGTTAGTCTAAATAAATAACATAATATAATAGTTTTTAGTTAAGTTGGGCTACGATAAAAGAAGTCTCCGTCACTTTTGTCCACTACAAGCCTCTTATATTATCTTGGCGGGATACACCCCATTTTTGTAACTTCTATATATCTACCTTTACTGAACCCCAAAGTAGGAGCACTCGATACCGAGATCTTGGTCCTCCCATCATCCTGCATCCTTCCTGCTTTGCAATCCTGGGAAACCATGGCACTTCAATTAACATTTCCCACCACACTGGTCGCTATTCTTGGCTTCTTGGTCTCCAAATCAACCGCCAGCCATGGTTTCTACGTTGGGAAAAATCTCACCGCGGACGGAAGTGTAATGCTTGGTGGTACTGGAGAAGAAGTATCATCGCATTGGCTGCAAATCTTTCCTGCCAAAGACCATCCTCCTAATGCGACCATCACCGTTGGTGTTACCAAGGATGCTACTCTACCCGGAGAACTCATGACTATTCCTCAAGTCGCTCACACGCTCCGATACATCTCCATGCAATATTCTGATTTTGAAGGGTTCCCGGCTCCGTTGACGAATGGTGGCGTGAATGAGAAGGGTGTTGCGATCAGAGATATCTGGGCCAGTAACCGAGACGAATTATATTACATGACTCCCAACCCACAACATGGGTTACAATACAGCGATCTTGCACGTATTGCTCTTGAGCGAGCAAGTGCAGCGAGAGAAGCTGTTGAAATTATGGGGGATTTGATTGCAAAGTATGGATATGCGACGTATGGCGGGAATTCTCATCTCATCGCCGATGCAGAAGAGGGATGGGTAATCTGGCAATTCGCAGGAGGAGCCAAATTATGGGCAGCCGAACGTCTTGGACCAAACCAAGTGCGGGTTTCATATCCCGGGTATATCGAGGATTTTCCAACCAACTTCACCGGGAATCCAGACTACATGGGCTCGCCAAATCTCGTTAGTTTTGCGATCGAGCAAGGCTGGTATCATCCTGAGAATGAGACCTTCAATATTTTCAAGGTATATGGTGTTCAAGGACTGGATGTATCTGCTAGAGATGGTGGATTTAAATACATGTCCCAAGCACAACTCGAGGATGCTACGCTCGCTATGGTTCCAGTCACCGAAGAGGATTTGATTGAGCGTGTCCGTGATCCCCGCATTTCTGATGATCAGGCTGGTTATGGACAGGTCGTCAGCCTCAAAGCCGGAATGGATCCAGATATGATTAGCATCTGGATTGCACCCACTGGATCTGTTACAGCACCATATGTCCCTTGGTGGCTAGGTGTTAAAGACGACGCGGTGCCACCCGAGTTTGCTGAACACCGGTATCTGACGAAGGGTTCACCAAGTAGTTTCCTGAATCCAGATTTCCAGTTGCAAGAAGCGTCCTTGTTTGCTGGACGTCTGTTCAAGCGCGTATTATACTACACATGTTCCAACCCAGATGCCTTCCTCCCGGTCGTAACAACTATGCTCAAGGGATTTGAAAATCAATCTCGTTCAGATCTTGGTTGGGTGGAGAAGAGTGCTCAAATACTCATCGATGCGGGACAAAGGGAATCAGCTCGGGAGTTACTCACTTACTTTTCGCAAACGCGGGCTGGGAAGGCTCTAGATATTGGCAAAGCGATTGTGGAAATTCTCGATTCTTATATCAAGCTTACGAGTCAATGGGTGGGTCCAATTGGAACTGCGATCAATGATGCTAATGAGGGTGCTGAGACTGTGAATTGTCTCGTGGGTATTGATCCTGATCAGCCACCTAATAAGCAGGGACTGGCGAGGATGAGGATGAAGAATCGGGGGATGAAAGAGAAGGGTGAGAAATGAGTTACATATATAATTATAATACTATAACTGTTTATTGTCAGAAGCATTATTACATTGTAAGGCCTAAAGTGCGAAATATTAGGAAAGAAATGTCGAGCGAAGAAGTGGGTATTAGAAAAGTTTTACTTTCTATGTTCTAAATACTCTCTACTTCTTTCAACTATACTATAGAAATTTGCGTTTTACGATTAATATCTCCTAGTATAGTACTTATATATATAAGCTTTACACGGTCATAACATCGTATAGAGTAAGCTAATTACATGAAGCTCTAGTCAGACCTAGGTTATAAAAATATATTATCTTAAAAGTCTCTTATAATTAGAAAAGTTATCTAAGTGGTTTAGTAATTTATAATTAAATATCTTTATTAACTCAAGTCAAATAGGAGAATCAACTTAATTGTTTTAAAAGTCTCGTATAATTAAATAAGTTATCTAAGCGATTTAGTCTAATTTAAATCAATATATCTTTATTAATCCAAGTTAACTCAGACAATGAACTTGATTGTTCTAAAAGTCTCGTATAATAGCATTTCAAGTGTGTGCCAGAGTTTCACCTAGTGGTCTCACTGACTAGTAAAACAGTAGCCCAACTGCCGTATGTACATAACCAGGTCTCTTGCACCTTTCGACGCAACTACCAGGGAAATGTTATTATGCTCATAGAATATATCGTAACAGGATACGCTAACAAAGAAAAGTCGTTACATCATAGAGTTGACTTCAAATCCAACTCTCTACCTTCCCATATTTCTGATTGCCATTGTTTCCATCACGCCTCACAATTCTTCTCAACCATCTGAGCCCTATCCAACCATCTTGCTCCTCATCAGGATTCCGGCTCTCCAAAGGCACAACAAACCTCTGCTTCTCAATCCCAATATAAGTCTTTCCATCCCTCCCCAAGAACCTCCCATAGCCATATCTTTCCTCGCTTAATTCCAGCCCCTTTCCATCGTGATTCCTGGTACGACTAAAGTCCTCTGCAGCCCGACTAGCAGCTACATATGCCATGACACTCGCAATACTTGTCGGCATCCTCGGCAAAAACCTCTTCGGTCTGTTCGCGTAATACCAGACTGCCACTAGTACGTGGAGAAAAATTATGACCGCAGAGATTCTGGCATTAAAAGATGAGACGAAGATGCGGGTTTCTTGGAAGCTGACCTCTCCTATCATATCTGGGGTGCTGGGAGAAGCTGGAAGGAACATTTTGGGATTAAGTGCGAGGTAAGTGGCGAAGAGCTGTCGATACAAACTTTCCATGGCTGGAGCGACTAGAGAAGCTTTTGGTGGATCCGTATGTGGGTCGGTGATGGTAGTGGTATTCAGAGACAATCGCAGAAGAGTGCTCATCCAACCTGTACTAAAGGTATCGTTGTGCCAGTCGTCGCCATAGGCCCCGAACAACGTAAAGTACTTATTCATGTCGCGAAACAAGCTGCTCTGGTTGTAATTACTCGTGAAAAATGGGGTTTTATCAGAATGGAAACTCCCAATCTGTTTTGACTCTAATATCTTACCCGCCAGGTCTACAGTGACCTGAAAAGACCCGATTTCTAACGTTGGAGAACAACTGATCCAGGTGCTACTAACATTACGACCATGACCAGCCGTAAAGTTTTTCCCGAAATATTCTAGCCCACCCCCCCTGCTGAACTCAGCCGTAAGTATCAATGGACAGATCCCGGTATCTACCTGACCATCTGCTAATACTGGAGGATTCTCAGCTATTCGGAGAGCTTCTTTCCCAGAACGTGTTGACGGTATCGGATAAGTGTACGACCCCTTGGAAGAATCTACGATTTGGTTCTTGCATAAAATAGGAGTCCTGTTTGGCTGGAGCCCCAAAGATTGGGCGGTAGATCTAATGTTATCAATACCTATTGAGGCTACCTCGCTACCCTCGACGGGAAATATTTCCGCGCATGTAAAATTGGCTCCGAACCCAACTGTTGTCCCATGAAACTCTAAAGAAGTGTTTCTCGAATGAAGAATGAGGGGGGTATTACCGAGATCAAACGGCAGATAAGCAAAACTTTGATCCGACCAGGGTGGCAGTGCCGTTCCATAAGTCAGATTTGACAAGGCGACGTAAAAGGGATCCTAGCGACGGTATTAGCACGTGATTCTCTTCCAGGAAGCAAGGGGAAGCGAGGCGAAGCGAAATTTCAAGACCTTTTGACCTACCTGGTATATAACGAATTGTCCACGGTTGTTCATAGTCTGATTGAGCTGTGGTGATAGTATTTGCTTAGAGGTGAATGGCAGTGAATTTGTTACTGCTTGTTCGGAGAACATGGCTGAAAGCAAAACAGCAAGAACATTTGTTGACAATGTGACAAAACAAACTGAAGCTAGGAGGAAGTGGCCTGATCGTAGCGCTCTCCAGATTGTGAGTTGTGGAGGTAAAGATGTATACTTAGCACCCACGGAAGAACTGGATTTTGCATTTCCTCTTCTAAGCTGCTCAAAGGGTTGCAATAGGCACAATAAACGATTCAGAATAGTCCATACAGGTTCCAGGAAAGTTGCAAAAAGTGTTGGTGCAAAATTTTCTACAATTGATCGAACAATCGTGTTATTCGACGGGAGGGTTATTCCTTGCCAAAATATAAGTAGATTTGGGCGAAGCAGGATATTAAGACTAACCATTATTTTTCGAACTTGACAACTCAAGAATAACAATGACAGCAATCGCAGCAACCATAATACTTATAAAAGTGCTGCCCACATAAAGTCGGAGTTCTTTGGGCTGTATAGGCGCAAACTCAATGCCGTCTAGATTATGGTTGCCGGGAGAGGACTGACTTGCTGTAGGCGGACTAACATGTGAGAGACGGGAAATTTGCTCCAGGATCTCAGTCCCTCGAGCATCCTTGAAAAGGCGATATCTGCTATTTTGCGTTGTTTTTTCTAGAGCTAAAGAACTGTCCATTTTGTGATCTAATCATTGCGATTTGGAGTCAGTTAAGTCTTTTGTAAGAGAGGCCGTCATTATTCTATAAACAACATTATCCTAAAAGTCTAGTACAACCAATATAGTTGTACGAGCGATTTAGGACAAATGAAATCAAGATACCCCCATTGATCCAAGTAATTTAGGGCAAGTAAGTCAATTATACTAGAAACTCTAGCACAATGAATTCTTAAGGTGTGTCGGGAGTAGTAGACAGGTATCTTGTGCCATATCTTATGGCCCCAAGACACAAGGGAAGGAGGTCAAGGGAGGGAAGTTAAAGCTGGCTTACTTTTGAGGTCATCTAAAGTATCGTCGTCATTCTGGACAAGTGACGTGATATCTATGATTGAGGTCGGATCCGAAGACAAGTTGAGCGGGTTTGTATACGAGTTATACCATAGGCAACAGGCGAATATGGCAATCATTCCAAGGCCAACCTCGACAATAATAGCAATTGTTCTTACTAGTACGATGGCCCCCGGCGTGTCTTGGCGGGTTCCTCGGCCTATGTGTTGAGGACTTTGCGTACTGCTGAACGGCCTCGTCAGCTCGCTGAATGCTGAAACAAACAACAATTGATGCGCCTTTTCAAATGACTTTTGGATGTTTTCGGGATTTGAAAGTTCCGACACCGCAATCTGACTTGTCCCCAAGGCGAATCCAACGACATTCGAAGTAGGTTCATTGATATCCAAGGACGCGAAACGGGGATATTGCTGTAACACAATGCGTTCAGAAAATTCTCTATTTGCGTACAATTTCAAAGGAGAAACTCCACTGCCAAAAATATATTCAAACAACGACGTGTTAAAAGATTGGCTGACGTTTATTGGGCTGACTGTTTCTTTGGGTGCAATAGACAGATCAACTATCTCTTGGGTCGTGGCATTCACTGTGACTGTTGCTTGTTGGACGTGGTAACTCGGAACACAGAACACTGCCGTCATACTAGCCAGCCAATTTTTGGGGCTATATTCTGTGGTGTTTAGGTTCGTCTGCTCTGCCCAAATCGCGAGGAAGTTGTTTGAATGCTCTCGCCCGCAATTGTTCACATCGGCCAAAGAATAGTCGAGTTCTGCATCACTGTACCAACCAATATAGTTGACCCAGTAACGTCGGGAACTTCCCATGGGGCTTATATACTTAACTTTACATCCTCTCTCGTTATCAAACTCATAATAATTGGAACTCTCATTAAAAGTCGGATTTGCAGGGGTGCAAACAAGGGTTGTGCTGTATGCATCGGTTGAAGTTGACCATGTCTCTCTAGTTAAGGTCTCCTTTGTAACGTCAGGGCGGAAGGGAGTAACTGTGTGGGTTCGGGTAGTAAATTGAGGCAGCTGCTGGTTTAGCCAGGTAATTCCATATGCAGTATAAAGAAAGTTTGCGCTCAAGGCGTCAATTTGCTTCCTGATTGGGAGGAGCTGGGAGGTAGAAAAAATATCTACTGAAGCAATCCGGGTGATGGTTCGAGTATTGAAAATCGAAGATTGCAATGGTGTTATGATCCAGAATACCATAAGCATCACAGTACCGCTGAAAAAGACACGCCAATGCCTAGATTATCAGAATGAACCATAAAAAGCAAGGAATTGCATGCTTACTTGCGCCTAGCAGCGGAAATAGGGACAAAAGGTAGGAAATCGGTAGGGTACGAAAGGCATATTGAATCTGAAGCCATTGCCCCAGTGGCGTTGGAGAGCTGGAACCATGGCTCCAACCGCTTCGCATCTAGATCTACCCAGCTTTGCACAATAATCAGCAAGCTTCAAGTAAGAAAGGGGCAAATGTGTTACCTCCATACGAGGCTGTATAAAACCGCCAGTACAGTTGGCAGGTAAAGATACCTTGCACGCAGTTAGCTTTACAGTCCTAGTCAACGAGTAATACCTATTACCCGAACGTCGCTCGGTTTGATATATTATCAACGTCAGGTGCAAAAACTAAGGCCCCGCTGTTATTATTGTGGTCTCGCCGGCTGATGAATGAAAGGATTTCTAGCAACACGATCAAGGCGACAGAGACAAGAACCAAGGAGCCAAGTACAGGTGCGCGAAGAGTGTGAGGCTTCCATTGTGTTTGTGGAGGCAAGCCTCTGCCATAATTTAGAGAAAACATTTCAGGCTGTTGATAGAAAGAATTGAAGATGTGACATGATGGGAAGAGAAACTGTAGCGTGGTTTATGAAAGGAAGAACGAGTAGAACCAACAGCTATTTTAAGGGTAACTTGTTCGCAATTGGCTGGAAGAGTGGAGAAGTTTGCTTTCGAGGTTGTTGCACCAGAAAAGTTCTCGTGGCCTGCATCTGGCCTGCCAGGGGCTGTGCTGATTGCACTTGCATATTTCCTACTCGTTGTAGTTGGTGTTTCGAGAGTTACAATTCTCATTCCATATAACAGTAGCGTTATATGCTCGGAGAGTAGTGCCCGCCGAGAACGATTGGGATTACTTGAGCATTTAACGTTGTAAAAGGAGTAGAAGGTCAGGGCTTGTTCTGTGATGAAAGACAGCCTACAGGGAGGCGACGTGGTAAGCGCTCTCCAGGGGACAAGAAAAGTTGAAGAGACTTCCTTTATCTTAGCCTAACTTAAATAAACCTTTTCTCTTATGTTATTTATTTTAACTACTTAAAACAATTAATCTAAAGCAATAGGACAATATAGATAATTGTTCTAGATATTCTAAACATTTAATACTTAGAATTTTAATACTCTGAATTCGAATAGAACATGGGGCATTTACAAGTAATAGTTTAGTACTCGGGCAAAGGCGCGCTACAGTGCCGAATCGGGCCTAGCGCTGTATAGGTCTTAGCCCTTTAACCTTACCTTGTAAGACACTTTTTCGAGGATTTCGGGCCCTCGAACAATTAACGTAACTATACTATATAATAAATCTCTATTATAGTTAATTAAATTAAGTAATTAAATACCTATATATTAAATATACTAAAAATTATTTAAATCTAATGTTTTTTTATAAAGTAATTATAGTTTAAATAAACCTAGAGTAAATATACTATATAGCTACTACTAGCTAAGGTATAACTTACTAGCTATACTAAGTAAAGCTATATATTACTTAATCCTATAATAGTAAAAGTAAACTAAATAAATTATAAAGTAAATAAATTAATTCCTTAGATCTTAAAAAGTATTTTAATATAAAAATTAGTCTAATAAAATATATTTTTATAGTATAGTTATTAGTTAAAGATATTATAATTATAATAAAGTAAGTAAAGCTATAATACTAAGGCTATTATATAACTATATTTTACTTTTATTTTACTAACTACTTTACTAATAATACTTTTAATCTTTTAGCTTTAAACTATTAATTACTAGGTTAGAAGCTTCTTTTTTGTTTATATAGAACTTTATACTAAATTTATTATAGAATATATACGAAGTACTCTCTATTTAGGTAATTAATAGTTTAGGTTTTATAATAGTAAATAGTTTAAACTATCGCGCTAGCCCTTATATTTATACTAAAACTACTTATAAAACACCTTTAATTACCTTCTATAAGCTTATAAAAAGTCTTTAAATACGTGATTTAAACTCTTATTATACTTAGAATAAAATCCTATTACTTTCTACCTAGGTACGCGAAAGTAAAGGTATCGCGAGAGTATATACTTATAGGGGATTATAGGATTATATAACTCCTGGTACCTAGGTCTTAGCCTAGGTCTTAGTCGACAGTACCCCTGGCTAGACTGTCGACTACAAAGTAGAATGACGGTAATAGTCGGAAAATGAACCTCCGCTTCCTTTCTTGCCCATAGGGAAGCGCCCCACGGTATTACCTCGGGTAGCTACTTGTAAGCGCCAGGAATGCCCTCACACCCCACTTCAAATGCAGCTACCCGCGGAGCTGTCCATCCCCGCTGACCTTCCAAATCCGATTGTCCATTCTTGTCAACAATGAGCGAAGACCTACTCAATGAGATTGAGGCTATCAATTCCATCTACGGCGATGATACGCTAGTAGCTGACGGTGTAAACATGGGAAGCGATGGCGCCGTCTACGTCCTGCACCTACAAGCACAGCACGTGTCTCTGAGAATCCAGTTTCCGAGCAGCTATCCCAAAGTACCACCATCGGTGTTGGGTGCCCACAGCTCCGGAGAACGAAAGGGTGAAGCCGCACAAGTTGTGGAACGATTCCGCAAGGCTGTTGGCCGAGTTTTCCAACCGGGTGAGGTTTGTCTGTTTGATGCCATCGAGGATGTGAATACCGAGCTTTCAGTCGTCAGCGCGACGGAAGACACCATTCCTCCCGATGATAGTCTAAATTCTTTCGAGTCAGATTGCACTACATTCCCACCAGCAGATGAATCTGTCCATATGGAACCTCCTTGGGCTCTCTCTGATGTGGTAGTCGAAATGAAATCCGTCTTCGTGGCCAGAAGTTCGGGGGTCTCTTCGCCGGATCAAGCAGCAAAGTACCTCCAACATCTTCTCGATTCTGACAAGAAAGTTCGATCTGCAACACATAACATAACGGCGTGGAGGATTCGAGGAGAGAATGGGGTGACATTTCAGGATTGTGATGACGACGGGGAAACAGCTGCTGGTGGGCGCCTTCTTCACTTGATGCAACTCATGGAGCTATGGGATGTGATGGTGGTTGTAACTAGATGGTATGGTGGTCATCAGCTTGGGCCTAAACGATTCAGCATCATCAATGCCGTGGCAAGAGACTCATTTGTCAAGGGAGGGTTTTTCAAGGAGGATACAGCCACAAAGAAAAAAGGAAAGAGATGAATATAAAGGCGTCTATTGTTATACTACTTAGTAATCGAAGAAGAGAGTCTAGCAAGTCTGCGCTAAGAGATCAGAATGTCCTATCAGGTATAATTCTCAGTCCTCCAGCCATACATACTGAGACTCGTAGAAGTTTTCGATGCCTGGAACTAACAACAAATGCCCTACTTACTCCATGGTACAAATATTTAGGCTGTGACGCACCTCATGTCTTGCGAATGGCTTGTCAAACAGAAAATCCACAAAATCACCATTTCTTGAAACAACCACCTCTTGAGCATTGAACTACTCGCTGTATTATCCGCTCAACTTCTTTCTGATTGTACAAGAAGTACAAGGATTCCACTTGCCCAAAATTACTGCCAAAGTCGCGTTGGTTGACCATTCATATATCACGACTGGTCCTGACACCTATTTCTTTTTACTCTTTCAGCGACTGACTCGAATGCCCCTGACTTTGAGCCAAGGAACAAGCAAAATGCCCTTGACCTGAATGATTAAGTACTCTAAAATAAGGCAACACAGTCAAGGCAATAGAGGCTATCTGAGTGTTCTAGGCAGGTTAATACCAGGAATAGTCCAGTCAGTGGTATCGCTCTCCGAGATTATCCTTTTCTACAAAACCTTGTGACGTGTGATTTGTTGAGTTGAATGAGATTGTGGCAAGTCAACCTGGATGCAATAGTCAGTCATTATTACTCTCCCCTTGAGCTTATCATAACCTACCTAGACCACCTGCATCCTAACTCTTGGTAGGTCACGTGGGCATATACATGGGACAACTGAATCAGTCGCACAGGCATTTACGAAGACATTGTGTTATATGTAATATGACTATAGAATCCATGGTGTCTGTGAATGCGTGGCTCCCACGCATCCATGCACATTTCAGACCATTTCATGACCTAGTGGAGGATTGAGAAGAAGTGCCCAGGTGACTACTTAGTCCCGAGGTGGCGCCGAGAGGTCACATGTATTTATAAGCGAACATTCCCGTCAGAACGTCAAGTCACGAAGTCATCCATGATTTCGTTCTGTTATTCAGAGGTTATAGTCATCCTTCAATCACATTTCATATCATTTACTGAAGAGAATATACACAGGCACAGGGAAGCTAAGGTTTTTTTTAAAATGAGATTCCATTGTATTGGTATCTTTTCTAGGTGTATTCTTCCAGCTGTGTATCTGTACAGCTAGCTAGTTCATGTGGCTCGTCATGGTATGTGTAGTCCAGTGGTTTATCTTTGGTATAAAAAGCCCAAAGATCACAAAAACAGGGTATGTATGTACAAGAATCGCATGCCTAAATCCCAAACGCCACCGCCGAAATGCCCTAATGGAAGAGGAGAAAGAAATAAAAGAAAAATCATAGTTGAGAAGAGTGTCAAATGGAAGAGGAGAAAGAAATAAAAGAAAAATCATAGTTGAGAAGAGTGTCAAAGAAAGTCAATGCTCAATGGACCAGCTATTGAACATGAAGGAATCTTATATCTGGGCGTTTCGGCGGGCGTGTCCCTCGGAGAATCGGATGCCTCTGGCTCGCTTAACTGCTACCGATTTGGCAGACATATTCAGAGTAGATGATTGTCCAGATTCACATTGCATTCCACCTGCCATCGGTTGCACTGGGGACCAGGACCCACTGGCGCATTGCTGGAATGAGGTGCCTCCAACACAGTTCCATTGTCCTTCACTCGCGCATTTGCCGCTCAGTGCGGAGCCGGAGCCTGTTGAGCCAGTACTAGCTGGAGCTGATGGTGCGCTCTTCGATGGCGATGGGCTTGCAGATGGGCTAGCGGGCGTAGAAGCATTAGGACTTGGTGGTTGAGCTGGTGCCGCCGGTGTGGCTGGTGCTGCTGGTGCTTGAGTGGCAGCTGGGTTAGGGACTGTTGCAAAGACACCGCCTGGAAGACCCGGAGACGTAGGCTTTGGAGCTCCAGTTGTAGGTGAGGTGGTACTGGTTGGCGAAGCGGCAGGAGATGAAGGCTTGGCCGGTGATGCAGGCCCGCCATCTTTACCATTTATCTCCATAAATGGTCCATCTCCACTGGTAGTGACAACTTTGCCTGGGTTGGGGAATATAAGATCCTTCCCTGCCAGAAGATCCGTAGTCACACTGTTGACACTTGGGAGATTGGCTACGAACATGTCTGGTAGAGAATCGTAGGTAGACTGGTCGCGTTCCATGAGCATTGTGGCATTTCCTTCGTCGTCACGCTTGACGGAGCCAGCAGTGATCGTGATGGGTGCACAATTCATGTAAAACTCACGATTTCCCAGCTTGTTCAACCAAGTCCAGGCTAATGTAGCTTCGCCAGTTGGGATATCAGGGATAGGAAACGTGTACTCGGTTGGACCCTTTGCGTCTGCGTTCTCTGGAAGGTTACCGGAAACCCCAGCAGCTGGGCAGCCTCCATGATACGATTGTATCACCTTCCATACGCTCTTCGCGGTCGGCTCTCGATCATAGCTGACCGATATCTGACAACTGCCTCCGCCATGGACAGCCGATCCCGTAAACTTGAGAGGCTGCTTGGATCCGATTGCCATATTGGTACGCGTAGTTCCTTCCATGGAATATGTATCGGCGCCTCGTAGCTTGCAAGGGAAATTTGGGACGGTGTCATTAAGGGGCGAATTGTTGAGGTTGACCTTGAATGGCGGTGGAGTGTTCATGATCATATGTGCGTTTGAGACGGCAGCGAGGCCGAAGACGACGAGTTTGTTGATGGATGTGTACATCGTGGTGGTAATTCTGGTACCTGACAAGAATTGAAGTGTAATTTTGGTACGTTGGTAAAAGGTTGGTTGGTTGGTTGTTTTCGAAGGAGTGCTGTGGTTGTATATGTGGTTGTACAAGAAGAGCTTGGTGCTAAAATTGAGAAAGCCAGTTAGGAGCAGATCAAGAAATTATATATAAGAATAGTAAGACAAATAGCGAGGTCTGTTCAGGAACATTCACGATTGTTCCGTCTGACTTATAAGGTGATTCTTATGTACAATAATAAAGACAATGACATTGAATAAGTCAAAGGCATTGTCAGTCAGTTATTGTGGTCATTGTTGTAAGATTGCCGGAACATGAACATAAAGCGCGAGTCAAAGGCGAGGTTTGCGACAATAGGTTGGGCGCTCGCTTGATCCACAACAAAGAAAATCACATACCTTCTTTCACTTTCGAGACAATACAATCAGAACAACCGAGTTTTTTGACGCTGTCTTTGTCTAAAGAAGGGTGTGATGAAAGGAATTTTTCGATGAAGGAGTTTTCGAATAAATCAGCTTTATCAATCAAAAAAGAATGTAATGAGTTTTTTTCTCTCCAGGTGTGGTGAAGAATTGAAATCTAAGACGAAAAATCGAGGACTAGCCTCGGGGTAGCAAAAGAAGAAGTTCAACGGTGGAAAGATGCGATGATGCCAAGGAAGGTGTTGAGCCAAAATAAAACAATTGAAACGCAGAGGGACGGACATTCTTATATGATAGAAGCTCCGACGCCTCCATTGGGAAGTTGACTCCACTCAAAATATGGGTATGAGGTCTCCTCCCCCGGGTATGTTCACCAGCCGCTGTGCCCCTGCATTTGGCCGGCGATCTGCCCAGACGGCTCTGTGGAGCTGGATTGTCGCAGGGTAGGCCTGCTGATATGGTCCTATAATTGGCTGTGGTGTGCGCGCAGCGTTGCGGTACCCCTGAATTACCTGTAGGGAGGGCGGAACCGTTCAACGCACACGAAGTTGGCGAGTGATTTTGTTGGCCCCCTTGAAGCCCCTCTGCCACTCCACGGACATATCAAAAGTTGGTTGGTAAAGGGGGCCCCCGAACCCTGAACATATCCTGGATCGAAAAAGCTTCGGCACTTTTGGGGCTCAGCTTGTGGACGATGTCGCATCTTCCGAGGTGTGAATTTATGTGTGTGTTAGATGCAGCCAGTGACGATGCACAGAAGGTCTCTGAGCCAGATGATCTGAAAAACGCCACTTTTCAGCACGATCACCGTCAATGCTGGGGGTGGAATGCGATGAAAGGGGACTTGATAGGTTAATAGTGTTTGGTTTCTCGACTAGCGAAACATTTTTTGGTTATTGAGGGGTTGTCTTACGCTGGCAAGCCGAGGGAGCCACCTGCACAAATGTCGATGCAAAAGTGCCCCTGACTAGTGTTAAGCGATAGGCACAATCGATAAGAACCGAAGGAACGCCATATCTGGGGTCGTTTTCATGCTGCATCTGCATCTGCATCTCGTTGGACCTGCGTTTCTCTCTGCGCTCAGTTTGTGGATTCGAAATACAGGGTGAGCCGGATATCTGGGGCAGGTGATGAGGATGACAGGTTCTGCTTTTCTTTGACGGACTAGTCGAGTCACTATTTCTTTACTCGTACACGTAAAACTTGCTCTCGAAAATTGAGGGGTCATGATGAAATCAGCTACACAATATTTACATGATATTTTTACGATACGTCATGAATGCATTTTTATTTTGTGTGCTACCCCTTTTTCGTACTGTACGGAGTACTGTACAGTGCTGTACAGTGCTGTACCCCTCGTACAAACGGGGTTCTTGAGATGAGGTTGTCCTAGCCAATCATTACTTTCAAGTGCACGTTTGATGTGAAGCCAAGCTTTGCCACGGAAAGCTACCGGTAGTCCATTGGTAAAACCCGACTGTTAAGTGGGTTCGTCGAGGCGCGCGTGATGGCCACTCAGAGGCCCAGGTTCTGCGACCCAACTCTCCGTTTTCCCAAGACAAACGAATCTCAACTTTGAAGAAAGCCGATCTCAATCCCGGGGTCCTTCAGTCGATGCTTATGAGTTTTGACCAGAATATTCTGACCTTTTCAACCGGTTATGTGAATTCACTTCTATTAGTCAACAGCGTCACTGTCAAATTCAGCGATCACAGTATGTTGCTCCGCTATGAGTCCCACTAGGCATCTGGAGCCCGACACCATGAAACAAGCAACGTCTCGACTTTACACTCACACACAAAGTCGACACACTGACAGCAGACGAATATGAGATGAGTTCAACCTCAGTAAACCTCTGCTCCTCAAACTCGAGTCACAACACGGAGAACATTCAGATCTTCCTGGTTCATCAACGACGTTGGCCCCACTTGAATCCTTTCCTGTGGCAGAAGTTTAGAACTTTGCTAACCGAGTCACCTATGACAAAAAGGGGATTCAGAAAGCAGGATTATTAATTATCCACATACGCTGTAATTCCAGACTCGCATCGATGGTTCAATTACTCGGCTTTGATGCCAAAACCAGTCACCTATCTTTCCCTACGGCGCAGATAAATTTAACCATCCATGAACCCACAACTCAACATCGGGAATAACGGCAAAATACAAAGTACTTCATGACCGACACCAGCCACAACATTCAATGCGCAAGAATAGAATTATGGAGTATTTCTCGGGCCCATTTCGTGTCTCTCGTTGACTCCGACAAACACAGCCACGGACCCTTGAAATGTTTATTGTTGACCTCACATTCGCAAATCATCCTCAAAGAAATTCATGCGAAAGAAGCTTGTTCAAGCTTCTTGAGGTTCTGTTCGCCCCGGGAGCATCTAAAGTCAAATAAATTGGGGCGAAGCTGGCGGCGAGGATACAGATCATACTAGTAAAGCTTGGCCCATGAGTGAGTGCCCCAGAGGTGCTAGGACTATCTCGAGTCAGAAATGTGCATAAGATACCGGAACAAATATAGCAGAAAACAGTTCATCCCATCATTAAACCTCTGCAAATGTGCCATGTTCAGCTGCTCTCGCGCGGAAACGTCATCTAGAATTTTGGACCTCGTCGAAGAATCAGCCTTCTCGTGATCGCTCGCATGTTTCGATCTTCGCGTTTGGTGGGGTATATCCCTGATATTGGTCGTCCGTGGCGAAAAAAATACACGAATGCAAGTCACAGCTCAGTTCAGGAGGTTTCCACTGGGGAATTTCCAGGAAAACAATTTTTTTTCTAAACGCAGATCGTGATAGGTGTGACATTGTCGGACCTTTTGTGTAGCCGTTTTACTGGCCCTCGTGGATCATATGCGATTTTGGATCAGTTCAGTGTTGCACTGCGCTGGTAAAGGTTCCCTGTGCCTGCATCAAGTGGGCGCCAAACCGAGTTTTTCCTGTGGTGCCAACAAGAACCTCGAGTCACTCCCATCTTTCTGTGAAAATTATAAGAGACTTGTGGGGTTTGCAAACTTGAGTGGGAACATTACAATTTTGTGAGTCAAGATGACAAAAATGTGTTTTTCTCTTCTATTGATGCTCCATATGTATGCCCCTCTATCCAAAATCTATGGATACCTTGTATTCTTCCTGAAACAATGACAGATCAATCGCAAAATTCCTCCAGAGTACCAGATACTCCCCACTTCTTGTGGAATACGAAACTCTGACGTGTGACAGCTAACGAACTTTCTAAACCCCAGCTTTGGCAGCTTCTGCGACTTTAGCATTGATAGTAGCAGCGTCATCAACCTCTATTTGGAAATTAGCACAGGATTCCCTCTCCTCAACTCGCTCGAAACTCACCATCATACTCAACACTCGAGCTCCCAACCCAATTCTTCAACTTCTCCCTCCGAAACTCCTCATAACACCATTCCTCCTTCTCGAGCTCCTCCTCATACCTGAAAACATAAGTTTCAGCCTGGTGTTCCTCATCCCCTTCACTGCCATCTTTATTCAAAAGTCGAACTTTGACGTCCTCTCGATCATACTGATTTCCCTCAAACCTGTCTAAACGAAAGACATCCGCATCTGTCAAGCCCGTGACATAAGTACCCCGCACCTCTTGTCCCTTCTGCTGTCTAATACCTGGGTACTCGCAGCCAATGACTTTGTGTCGTTGGTAATCGTGGAGGATGGCTGGGACGATTGTGATTTGTGAGGTGCGTATGGAGTAGACGGGATCTTGGTCGGCTTTGGCGTCGCCAAAACAGACTCGGTAGAGGATTTCTTTGGCCATCTGTGGAGGAGGTTAGTATGCGTAAAATATAAGGTGGGGTGAAATCTGTACCAAAGTGCCTGTATATTTGTTAGCTGACAGCTGAGACCTGTGAGAGAAGAATTACTAACCATAGAAAAATGCCGTACGATCGCCCATCTTGGGTGGTATTGGTATTTTGATATCGCCCTTGCAAGAATTGTGGTGTTGGTTAGGAGGAATGAATGGTGAATCACCACTTTTGAAAAACGAAAGGTTGATTGGATTTTTTTTCTGCCTCTGGACTCCGGGCAGATATCACCCTTTCTTATACCACCAGAAAATACTCTTTCCAGTCATCGCGACGTATCTAGAAATCTCTTTGCAGCACCATATACAAAGCCAAACAATGAAGCGATAACGGTGGATGAGAATGGAAGCCTTGTTGCCTTGACTTTGTTTCAGGCTGTCATAACACAGGAGGGATAAACATTTAGCCGACGGCCCCAGCATTTTAACTTCGAAGGTTTCATTTCTGAATGTTTTCTTGCATTCATAATTTGAAACATTTCCTTGCGTGATCTGTTCTTTGGCCGTTTGCGAGTAAGCCCTTCTTTCTGGTTCAGTAATTTCCATGAGTCGCTCTATAGTTTCGGACTAAAAAACGCCAGGGGGGCTAGGGTTAGGATTCAGGCATTTTCTCGAAGATATTCCTCTCCAATCCCGGATTTTCATCTTTTTCTTGAGTGTATTCTTTAGAATGCATTTGTACTAGGTACCAGATAGAGCTCTCATCGAGCTTCTCCAATTATTCTAACCTCATATCAATCTTTCCCTCGCTGAACTTTGGTAGACTAGGACGTGAAGAGCTTCCCATCAACGTTCGGCACATGGAACTATATTCCATGGAGTTATTCCATTCTATTCCACCTGGAATCCTTCCAGGGCTTATATAAAATAGAAAGATTCCTTCTATTAGTAGGCTCTGGAAATTCCATGGAATCCATGGAATTCCAGATTAGTAAAAACACGTGATTATGGGAGCTATATAGCCCTATAAAGTTAAGTAAATAGCTAGGAAGACATACTAGTACCTAATACGTTCCTTTATAATTAACTCTACTCGTACCCTAGGTATGTAGACATTTAGGGGGACAATCACGTGATATGACTTGTAATCTGACTGTTTAATATAAAAATTAGGCCCTGGAGACTTTCTATTAGTCGACGGAGCGGGAGTACAATTTTCCGGGTTATGTGACAAATTCCAGCTGGAAATTCCATATATTCTATGGAATATAGACCTCTGGAATAGAATCCTTCCACTAAATCCTTAAATGGAATGGAATCCTTCCAGAGGAGGCCTCTGGAATCGAATGGAATTCCAGTTGCCGAACGTTGCTTCCCATAAATCCTCTTTATAGAAAGTTTTTCGATTTTCATGGGTGAGCTATAAAAGTATGTTGATGGTAATAATATGAAGAGTATTCTACTACTTTGACGAATTGTAATATTGCTTTTGGGTAAGAGTATTTTTGTTTCTATTAAAAGGTAGATGGAGTTTTCTACAAAGTATCCCCCTTGCAGTCGCAGTCTCTAGCTTCTGTTTTATTCCAAATCGTAAATTTGAACAGTTTCTTACCCATACAAGAGTAAGTAAAGTTACGTCCATTGTCTATAAGAGGCCTATCCATTACTTTATACCGATAAACAAAGAATCAGTTTAAATGTCCTTTCTAACTCAAGTAATAAAGAAATATTGAACTAAATTATGGCAAACCGCTCGTAAAATTATTTCAGTTAGATGAGTCATGACGCTTTTAGAATGATATTATTCTAACCTAAGTGTGCGGTGTGTCTAAAGTAATGACCGCATCTCTCACATTTATAAGTCATTACGAAATAGGGTAATATTCAATTGAAGTATAGAAAAAGTCCTGGCAGGACGGAAAGTCTAGAATCACTCCTTTCTACGATAAGTGAAATTTTAATCATAGCCCAGTAAAGTCTGTATGTGAGTGAATGTAGCGAAGCGCGTAGGTGGCTCATTTGAGCTCATTGAAAACTCAGAGATACCCTTTCTTTTTCCTGGTTAGCGCAAAAATAATATGCCACTTCCAAGATTATCACCTTTATGCTCTAAATGGATAAACTTGAGATCTTCGCCCAAGACTGCCCCGGCGTCAGTTGAGCTGCTATCAGTTCATTACTGACTGTATCCTGACTCTCTGAATGAAAATCGTTCAATTAGAACAGAACAGGTGTCTCTCACTTTTTTATTCTTTCATTCATTTACTAAAATGGAAGTCCGACGCCAAAGATCCATCTTCATACGATCCGAATTTCAAGAACATGAATGAGTTCCTGATGTCTGGAAACATAATTATAGCCTTTTAAATCAAGTAACAGCTTGGTAGAACCTTCCAAAGCTGGCGGCAAGTGCTCATAGAAACGTTTCTAGTTCATCTTTAGGATAACGACTACCAAAGCTTTACTGGTTCCAATAAAATACTGAACCATACTGAAACACGGTTATCCTAGACTTAAGTATAGTATTTACCACTGTGGGGTTATTTCCTTGTTTTGGAGAAAGGATGTCGGTACTCCTTTTCACCCACAAGCGAAGGGACGGGAGTGAACCAACCTTCAGAGCCTATCACTTGATCCAAGTGAGAAGCCTTTAAGCTATTCACGCTATTTACTCTGAATCATCTCATTTGAGCCTGATGGCAAGTTCAGTAATATGATTCATCTGTCAAATATTGTTAGGTGTTCCTGTGAATTGCGAATCACTAATTCTTTCCAAATATTTATATACCGCCTGACCATTTCCCGCGAGCTCTTTGCTTTCTGAAAATTTTACAAAATCACAACTCAATGCTAATATACAAACTCCCAATTTGAGGACCACGAAGCATAATACTCCTTGTATCCCCCCAAGAACCCCCCTTACACTCGATCCGCCAATCAAAATAGCAGAAATGAATCCCGCAATTTATCTTCTTGTTCTCCTCCATCTCTTGACCACTGTGAGTCACCGTTTGACCCCGAAAACCTTAAATCCAAGACCTTTACTTAAATAATTATAGTCTTTTGGAAATCCCGTTACATATTCTGTTGAAATAAAAGGTCGAAATAATGTAAGCCACCGTTCCTCCCGCCTTTTGCTATCAACAGGACGAGTCCACAAGTTTTGCGAGTGTTATTAATTGGAATCCGTACAGATAACACTCCATCAGATCGCCCCTAGTCTCAAGAAACGTTACAAAGTAAGTGTAATCACCAAATCCATTTTTTTCCAGTTCAAGATTTCCCCCAGGTTTTCTGGGAGCCCCTTCTCACAACCTAGAACGCTGTGAGACGTGGTTGCTTCTCAAATCCATTCGAGTTGCCTCTTAATTTCTCGTTAGTCTTCGTTTACTGCTACTAACTCATACAAATTTACTAGTCGGGAGTAACTTGTTGTGCCGACAACAACCAGCATTGGGACCCAACATTCTCCTTCCTTATTATGCAAGGAAGTACCCATCTTAAAAAACAAAACAGATTACCTATTCAAGGACAGGCTTGCAAGCAAATTTGGACCGATGGGACGAGCGGAGAGATAGTTCTCTGCAACGATGTTCGTCTTCCCCTTTCTCTTCTTCGTCTAACCCGTGAGACCTGGAGGGAGAAATTGCCGCTTTCTTCAAAAAGTACTGTGAGGAATTTGGATTACTAACACTCCACAGAATGACTTTGACCTGTGGCCTGACGCAAAATATATCGCTTCCTATGCTGATGACATCTTGGCCAAGTGTGCGACTTCTACTGGCCTTGTCTGTGGCCAAGCTTTCGATGATACTCGTAAGTCCCTGCCATTATTTTCATCTTTTCAGTTCCCAAGTTCCCAAGTCAGATTGTTCATCTCGGCCTCAATGTGATGTTGATACTAACGCATCTACTACCAGACTACAACGTCATTGCCAAGAAACCGCAAAAACAAAAGGCATAAAATGCATCCTTACATCTGCTCAAGACTTTGAGTTCGATTCTAAAGATTAGGCTTTTTCTTCTTGAAAGGGGTTTGCTTGTTATGATATTCTTGGTTGGAGTTGGACCTCATATCTCTCTTTAGAGAGATGTTATCTAGAACCCATGGCGTCCTCGCTTATACCAATCAATCCGCCACCAAAAGCATAAACGAGATCTACCTAATCAATAGAACTACGAACTCGGTGCTTTTACTAGTAATTCAAGTAAACCAAGTAAAAACACATCCTTTGATTCTTTTCCACTTCAAAGTGAGATTAATAGCCGACCAGAAGAATTAGGTAAGAGAGGCAAACATTACTCTATACACCCCTAGGGTACAACAACATTTTCCTAAAAGTCTCGCACCACTAGGATAGTTATACGAGCGATTTAGGAAAATAAAAATCAATTTATTTTATTAACCTAAGTCAGTTAAGACAATTAGGTCGATTATATTACATATTCTCATGTGACGGATACTTAAGGTATGTCTAGAGTAATAGATTCGTCTCTTACGCAAATCTCGTCTTACCTATCTATGAAGTTCATAAAGCTAATCACTCTCTCCAGGAGAATTTGGCGGGGGTGCTACATATACAAGTACGGGTGTTTTTAGATATGGGTCAGATCTTTTCTTCCAAAGTCAAAGCCAGAAGGGGAAGCGGACATATGATCAGCTTACATAATGCATTATTGTATAGAAATTTCTAGAGTAATACACAAGCCCATCATTCATGTTTTACGTACTTCACAATCTGCTTCCCAATCTCATGCTGCTTCCCAAGCAACCTTGTCAGGAATCCGTCGGACATGCCCCGGTTTTGTTCGTAATTGTATCTGGCGCGAAATGCCAAGCTTGAGACGGTGAATATTCCCGTGAATCGCAGTGCAACTTGGTGCACAGGAGTGTATATAGGACGAAAGCAGTATTCAAATCTGAAAGCTGGACGAGCGGCGAGTACCAGATGTTTGGTGTGTGACGGCAAGGAAGTGTATTTGACGAATTCGAAACCGTATCTGTTGCCACGGAACTTGAAAGGCAATCTAAAAGACATTTTGGCTATCGGAAATTGTTGGATTATGAGGGTCTGTATTTGGGTTTGTCTGATGGTTCGGATGGTCTCCTTAGGTGAGAGGTGCGAGTTCGAAAGCCAGAAAGGTAGTTGAGGAAGAGATCGTGTTTAAGGTAAAATACGTATTTGATGTTTTCCTTCCTTGGGGCAGTAAGCACGTATAAATTTCTGAAGGCTAGTTTTAGCTTGTCAATTCGTGAAGTCTACCTAGGTAGGTACTTAATAAGTAGTGCAGACCAAATTGCGACAGACCAGCGAACTTTTAGTATTCAGCCGCCTCCAGTAGTTTCAAAGTTCCTTTATAGTAATTACGGTAATATTCCGTAATGACGTGTTTATGCAAAAGCGTACTAACTGAAGTTTGGTTCTGAGGCTTATTAGTATTGTGATTACCGGAAGACAATGACGGCGTTTCTTCCTTGGAGTTGCGACAAAGGTTGCCTAGTTATTTTCCACTATTTGCTGAATGAGTACCTTGATTGATTCAGTACATCAAGCAATGGAATGACTTTGAAATTTTTATTGATGATATAGAATGAGGTCAAATTGGATACACCTTGGTCTGATTCTGTCCGCTCGCACTACATCCGTTGTCTGCACCCAGTGTGGAAGCTATCACCAAGTGTCCGACCTTACCACAATCCAAATTTGCCAACTATTCCAGCCATCAACCTGACCTCTAACCAATTTCAAGACCACCGCCATGTACACAATCTTCAAAACGCTACTCTTAGCATCAATCCACTGGGTCTCAGTCACCAACCCCTCTGGATCCCCGGAAACAAGCAATCCAGCCATGTGACCCCAAAACTCCTCTCAAACAAAACAAGCACCTCCTCTCAAACCAAGAACCTTTTTGTGATCCCAAGACCACCCCAAACTATCTAACCATCCTGCCTCCAAACCTGTCTCTGTGCGAGACTCAAGACTACCTCTACTCATTCAAAAAAGCACCATGTGGGTCAGCGGGAATCGTTCTTTTGGTGATACTGGATTTTCCCACAGGAGAAAGATTTTGGTGAGAATAAATGGGGCATTACTTGATACCTCTGAGCACGATTCTAGACAGAATGCAGGTCAATAAACTCTTTGCCCATGACGGAAGATAAGAAGGAGGTGCTCTTGGTTCCTGGACACCACCGTGACGAGTGGTTTGGGTTCTTGGATAACGCTGTGATAGTGACGGATGGTTTAGGGATTCTTTGGGCTCTCTACGCACGACAGAAGGAATGAAACGAGTGGTTTGGGTTCTTTAATACTACTGTGACTATGATATGTGTTTTCACAAGATCCCTGAGCTCTCTTTGCAGGACAGAGGGCAAGAAACGGGTGCTTTGCGCTCTTGGATACCACTGCGACTGTGACGAATGATTTGGGGATTCTTTGGGCTCTCTACGCACGATAGAGGGTGGGAAGCGAGTTCTTTGGGGATCAAGTCAAGTGTACCAGCGACGATAATGCCAAAAGCTAGATTCAGTCAACAGAACCCCCCAAAGAAGAGAGGCGGACCAAACATGCGACAAACATGTCGAAAAAATGAAAGTGAACACCAGCCCACACAGCCCACAAGAAAAGCCCTATATAATAACTACTGAAGCAACTACCGCACTCAAAATTTAGGGTGTCTTGTATATATCCCTTAACAGTTAGCTCAGACCCTCCACATAACACCGACAAGCTTAGCGATCGTGATCTTGTCCCCCTAGGAGACAAGTGAAGTGGCAGAGATTCAATTTTTTTTCTATTCGCGTAAGTTATTTCCAAGTATTAAAATATATGAAACAAGTAGAACAATTACCTTGATTGTTCCATTCCTTTCAATAATTTAATTTGATTATTCCAAATGACTAGAACAATAAAATAATTTTGAGTTAAGTTGGGCCAATCAAGAGTAAAGAGGTCTCGGCGACTTTTCTTAATAGTCTATTAGGAGCTCGTGATTTCCAGTTCAAGTCAACATCCGGACAATCCTTTTGGGAGCGTTTGTTCCGACCTTTTGGGTTTCCACAATACACTACTTAGTAGACCGCTCTTCAGTCGTAGCTCGGAATCTGAATCAAGATGTAACGTTGAAATTCGCCGCATCAGCTCCGACCTGGAAAAAGCCTCAATTGTCATATAAGCAGCTGCAGGCGCCTCTCGTGTCAAACACAATTCGGAGCCTCACCAGATTTCACCTCCCAAGTCTGACATAAAATATGAATGTTCACTGGCGGACCAACATCGATCAGTTGTTTGTCCAAGAAGAATCAGACTCGCGTGCCCAGGACGTTGTTATCACCTTCCTTTTCTGGTCAGGGTGGCTTGATTTTGTCTTGGTGGAGGCGTTCTCTGTGCAACGATACTTGCTGGCTGCATCGGCAGAGAAAAAAGATGAGAAGGAACAGTAACGATGATCATTCGAGTTTATTTCCTTGATGTGCCAACAAATTCCAGCCACGATGATACTATTTGTAATTAAGGAAGGAGTAAGAAGACCATAGCTCATTGTGTGCGGAACTCATTTATCGCTGGAATCACCTCGTTGGAGTAAATACAATGAGACGTCAGATTCCGGGTTGTTTGCGTACAATATACGACATCTCTGCAGATTCAGAGGCTCCAGGCTCAGCCGATGTACAAGCTGTCGTTGTACTCATGAAGGGCTGACTGCAGTGAGACTTGAAGTTCGGAGTTAGTCCTGTACTTCACTGTACAGCAGTAAGGTATAGTGAAGTACAGTCATTGTATTATACTTGAGAACTTTTCGACATAAGAGATGCACCCCAGAAGTGTGTTCCCGAGAGCCCTCAGCCCTCTAGCTGTGTATCGGAAACAGGCCTTTCCCCACCAGTGGTTGCTTTTTGCCTACTGTCTGCTTGCATTTATCTTCCTTCATTACCACTAATTTTTCGCTTGAGAAAACTCGAAAGAAATGACTGTCAGGATTTCAGTACTTGCTCCCAAAGATCATATTCCTGGTTCAACGTTTTTGTCCCCAGCAAGTGGCGCCCATCATATCTGCCCTACTTCCCCATATCAGCCAATGCTGGGAAATGATATGGAAGGTATGCGGGTTGATGGTGTTACGATGCGACTCTCAGGTCTGGTGTTACGCCTGTGTAATCAGACCATTCACGTTGACAGGACCTTCTCAGTTGGACTCCTAAATAGTTCCCAGAATTCTTGTGCCAGAATGGAATGTAACTTACATGGCTGCAAGCTGATTTAGCAGCCGTGAGGATGATCCAATGATGTTTTCGGCTGCGAGTGCCAAGGGGTGTTTGCAATACGGGTATTGACCGTGACATGAGGGGTAGTCCATTCAAGCCTCGCCATTCATAAGATTCCTTGGCGAATTGTGGCAAGGCGAACCACCACGCTTAAGACACACATCTTCTTCGGTCCTTCTGGTGCCATATCAGCGGAAAATTACACAGATATTGCATTATACGAGTATGGTTCTTCAATTGGAGTTCGTTCATGGGGATAATCAAGTCGTTCAGACGCAAGCTAATGTAAGGGCGTTATCTGCCCACTAGTCGTCCCCAAATATCTCCTTTGCGGTGGTAGATGCCAAAGTATGTCGATCTGTGATAGATCGATGGCAAAGATATGGCGTACCAATGACTTTCGGGTTATTTCCTCCGAAGAACTGGAAGTCGATTTTCTAGATAAGAAGCAGGGAAGACCCGGATCGAAAATGGCAATCAGAACCGTGAATTGCCTATGAATTCCGTTTATCTTTTGATTCTCGCTTATGATTGGTCCTTGACTTTGAGCTTTTGAATTTTCATTCAATTGATTTCGAAGTGAATGGCACTGTAGATAGCTTGGACTTGCATCGCCTCACTTGAGCACGCACATGCACCTTGAAGTTGCAGCAACATAAAGACCCTCGGTCGCCCTCCTCCTTACTTCAACCCCCCTCCGTCGTACACACTTCAACCTGCTCGACGAAACCACCAGCGATTGCGAAAACAAATTGCGGACACAGATTGCGAACGCAGCTTGCGAACACAAATCGCGAACATGGCTACTAATCCCGAGGCCCTCGAGGTCATCCCCCCTTCCACCGTACCTGGCGAGAAGCCAAAAGGTGCTGGTCGCGTATATCAATACGACGATTACGACGATGATATTCAAGGTGATCACCCCACCGAGGAGGAATTTCACACCCTTCGACGAGTTGCGGACAAGATTCCTTTCGCCATCTATACCGTAGCTTTCATTGAACTCTGCGAGCGGTTCTCTTACTATGGTACCACTGTTGTGTGTAAGTTGATGATCTCATATTCCTCTCAAGTCTGCATACTTCACCTTTGCGATTTCGATCTGGACTTTGCCGCATGAAGCTCGCACTGTCAATATCGCAAGCGCTTTCAACACGCGAATAAAACAGCTAATCGCCTCCTTCAATTACCTCACCCTCTACTCTTCTATTACATATCTAACTTTCATAGTTACCAACTTCATCCAACAACCCTTACCTGATGGATCCAACACTGGCGCAGGATTCACCGATGGCCAATCTGGAGCTCTCGATAAGGGACAACGAGCCTCAACTGGTATTACCACCTTCAACCAGTTTTGGGTCTATTTGATTCCTCTCTTTGGTGCTTATATGGCAGATGCTCACTGGGGACGTTATAAGACTATAGCTATTGCTGTAAGTAACCAACTCTCACTAACTCTCATGCTCTTTCTCGCTTACACGTGATGGCCTTTTTCTCTTCTCTCTGTCTTCAAATCTAAAATTTCGATCAAAATGCTAACGTACTCTAGCTTGCTATTGCCATCATCGGTCATGTAATCTTAATCATTTCTGCCATCCCTCCAGTCATTGTCAAACCCAATGCCTCAATGGGAATCTTCATCGTCGGCTTAATCATCATGGGCGTCGGAACCGGAACCTTCAAACCCAACATTTCACCCCTCGTTGCCGAACAGCTGCCCCTGACCAAGATGATCGTCCGCGACCTGCCATCCGGAGAACGTGTCATCGTCGACCCAGGCGTTACTCAAACTAGAGCTTACAACTACTTCTACCTCTTCATCAACATCGGTGCCCTCCTCGGACAAATCGCTATGGTGTACTGTGAGAAATACGTCGGCTTCTGGTTGTCGTTCCTCTTGCCTACTCTCATGCTCTGTATCTGTCCTCTGGTTTTGATCTGGGGAAACAAGCGATATAAGCGAACTCCCGCAACAGGCTCGGTCTTGAGCAAAGCCATGAGACTATTCGCCCACGCAAATAAAGGTCGCTGGTCACTCAATCCAGTAGCAACCTACAAGCGCCTCCACGACGGTACATTCTGGGAGGACGTCAAGCCATCTCGCATTGATCCTTCTCTCCGCCCACGTTGGATGACCTTCAACGACCAGTGGGTTGACGAAGTCCGTAGAGGTTTTCACGCTTGTTCTGTATTCTGTTGGTTTCCAATTTATTGGCTAACATATAACCAACTGAATAACAACCTCGTTAGTCAGGCTGCGGTGATGAAGCTTAATGGATTGCCGAATGATGTCTTGTCAAATTTGGATCCGTTTGCGCTGGTTATTTTGATTCCGGTTTGCGACTTGGTGCTCTATCCCACCCTACGAAAGTGGAAGATTAACTTCTCGCCTATTAAGAGTATGTTCTCCTCCCTCGCCTCCTCTCGCTTCGTCTCGTTCCTCCATCCCCATACCCTTCCTCACAATCAGATATCAGAATATAACTAACCCACCCCAGGAATCACAGCAGGATTCTTCTTGGGCTCCGCATCCATGGTCTGGGCCGCCGTAGTGCAAGCCTACATCTACAAAGACTCCATCTGCGGCAACATGGCAGCCGGCACACTCCCTGCCTCTCTCGGCGGCGACGGCGAGGAATCCTGTCCACCAGTCAGCATCAACGTGTGGGCGCAAACGGGGGCTTATATCCTGATCGCCATCTCGGAGATCTTCGCGTCCATCACGAGTCTCTCGTATGCGTATTCCAAAGCACCTGTTAACATGCGTAGTATGGTCATGTCGATTGCGCTGTTTTCGAGTGCGATTAGTGCTGCGTTTGGCGAGGCGTTTGTTACGTTGAGTGAGGATCCTTTGTTGGTTTGGAATTATGGGAGTATGGCTGTAAGTTCCCCCTCTTGCCATCTTTTTACCATTTTCCCTTCATCCCTTGATACCCCACTCTCCCTATATCTTCAACTGTGTAATTGCATTCAACTAATATGCCATATAACAGGTCATCTCATTCATCGGCGGCATCCTATTCTGGCTCATGTACCGACACCTCGACGCCGAAGAAGACCACCTCAACATGCTTCCCGCAGGTCATCTCATCGTAACCAAGCGAATTGACGATGAGGGCTCGCGAGCAGTGGAGACTATTCCAGAAGTGAAGGAGTGATTCGGCGACTCATTACCGGGTTCTGATTTCGGATGTTTTTCTTTTCGGAGCTGACGAATGCGTGAATGATACCACTTGTAGTTGTCCTTATTTTTCTCTTTACTTTTACTTGTCAGTGATGAGGATGAGAATGAGAGAGGGAGTGGAGTTGGTGGTGGGTGTTAATACGTAGGTGAGACAGGGATAGAGTTTATGAATGAATGAATGATAGTTACGTAGGAAGTCCTTTCGGTTTAGTTTAGGTCGAAAGGAGAATTTTACGTATACCTTCTTATTAGATACCTACCAACTTGTTGTATCTTGATTTGAATTTCGTGATGTTGATCTTGTGAAGAGGCTTCCTCCCAGCATATAAGCTCGTCGCCATTTCCTCGCTTAATTACTATATTGCACTTGCCCTGTACACCTAACTACTACGCCTACAGTATCTCAAAGTTCCTATCTTATGCGAGAATGGCATGACATCAATACAACTACTCCATTCCTCCTAGTATCGTATCGTATTTTCCAGAATAAACAAGCTAGCAGCAAGCATCAACCCGGATTCTGGATACAGATTATCTTTCCCAAACACTCTAATCGTACTTCCATACACTCCTCCGCGTCAAGCGTTATACAACCGAGTCGAAATGCTCTTACCATCTTACCATGTTGAGAAGTGCCTTGGGTGACCATAAGATTACATTGCCTTCCATCCCTCTACAGCCTCCACGTTCATTTCTGGCCGTGTTACTAACACAAAATTCGCCTCCGGGGTTATATTTCTGTTCTAAGTTTAAAGATTCGGCCAGGTCTCATTGATAATACTGTGTTTGGAGTACCAGTAGGAAAGTCCTCGATATCGTCCAATACAGCCAAAATCCCGAATCCCAGATAAGGAGTATCAAATAACCAGGCAATTCACAATTTCCCTTCTACCATTTCCCTTCCCCAAAACCCATGCATTCACCACATTCACCCCTCCCGCAGTCATAACCTCAAGTAACACACCTTCCACCCAGTCGTTAGTACATGCCTGCGTAACTTAATGGAAACATTGGTGAGAGCTTTACTGCGATTAGTCAAACCGCAAAAAACTCAGTACGTCTGGTTTATTGTCCTCGACCGCCTTCTTTGAGGGTGAGGATTTTTTGGATTTTTTTAAATCTTTTTAGGGGGTGGGGTGGGTATATCATTTTCCGAGAGCGTTTCCAAGGATGTCGCAGAAATAAAAGCTAGCTAACACAAGGTACAACTCAAGACCCCGCTTAGGCCATCCTGGAGCTCCAGTCCATGTACACAAGTACTTGGACATGTCTTCCTTGATTTTCAAGGGAATGAAAGTAAGGGATTGCACCAGAATCAGGTCGTGAGTCTTTATGGTTTAATTCTAACCTTTTATGAGAATGGATTTGTGAAGTAAAGTGAATTAGAGTAGAGTAGAGTAGAGTACGCTATTTACTTACTAGCATGTGTAAGAGTTCGTAGAATTCGTAGATGAATAAGAAGGGGATGGTCTATACTTCATATCTTCATAGCTCCGATATAGTCTATTCGTGTAAGTGTAAAGGTAAGATTCTTCAAAGCCCCCTTCCCCCGCCCCTCTCAGAAGATTCCTCACCAAACAACTACACATCCATAGACGTTTGATCTAACCTCATGCCTACAAACTGACGAAAATCCACAAGAAAAGAACATGTACAGATGCCTCTGTTCTCTAATCAATTAATCACCGTCGTAAATCCAGTAAAGTAAGGAAAAAACACATTAAATTATTATCTATTGTACAAAAGGCTTTTATCCACCAGGCAAATCTAGCCAGCCCATTTTTGTTGTCATTTCACTTCATGTATCCCGTATGCAGTAGATTAGAATGCGAAGCGTCATATCCATCCCAATCAGTGTCATGTCGCACTCAGTTCTTACGCTTCTTCTTTGGTCTCTCGTCGTCGCTGTCGTCTTCTGCGATCTTGGCGTCTTCGCCCTCAGGTTCTGGCATCTTTGCGGGTTGCTCATCAACATCCTCGTCGCCCTCCTCACCGTCATCATCGTCACTTTCAAATTCAGAGTCGGATTTTGTGGTTTCTTCTAGTGCAAGTCCTGGTTTGTGTCAGCAAGTGGCTTTCATAGAAGAAACCATAAGGTGTTTATGCAGGAGGGGTAACATACCGAAAAACTTGAGAGCATCTGGCCACAGCTCCTCTGCAAGATGAGTAGCAAGTGCCGCACCACCGCCAAGAAAGATCTCCGGACTTAGGTCATGGTCCTCATAATCGTCGTCCTCATAATCGTCGTCCTCTTCCGCTGCCACCTCGATCTCACCAGCCCTTTCCTTTCTTCGCTTCTCCGCATACTTCGCAGTATTCGCCGCACTCTCCTCAGCACTGATCTTTGGTCCAACATACCCAAACCAAGCAAAAAATGAGTGTCCACCGAGACCCTTGTCCATCTCCTTTTTCAATTCCTTTTGTAAACGCGCCAACTCCTTCGTCGCCTTCGGCGTACCATTGGTAGCTTTCTTCTCTGCTTCGAAGACGTCGCAAACCAGATCCAACACCCCATACGTCAGGTCATTTCCAAATTTCTCCTTATTGACTCCCTCCTTCCAAGTAATTCGGACAGGCTCGCTGACCAATCTACAAATATGATCCTTTCCCATCCGATTCCAGAATTTCTTTTCAAGGACGGTTTCCTCAAAAAACTCATTCTCTTTGAAAGTGAATCTAAAGCTGAGTGATCGGGGATCTCCTTTACTTGGGGCAGCGGTGTCAAACTCGAATCTGTGGACGGAGAAGGAGAGGAGAGAGTATAGAAGGATCTTTTGGTCGTCAATTGTGAAGTATCTGTCAATCTCTGGGGGTGCTTGTTCAAAGACAAGGGGCCAGAAGTTCTTGACTCGATCGGTGAATGCTGCACGGCGGGCATAGATAGGTTCGTAGACAACTATTTGATGGCGTACTGGGAGGAAGTGCGTTAGCAATTGTTTTGCAGATGAGAATCGAATATAATGCGATTGCAATTTCAGAGTCAGAGGCATTTAATTTCAAGTGCTTGAGGCTCTGTCTCTGTTGGCGCATCGTGCTGGTGTCGCGGCGAATGGTGGGAAGGGAGGACATACACATTTCAACCTCAGCGTCCCACAAGTCACGCTCAACGGCCTGCAAATCCTCGTAGGTCACGTCGTTTTCCACTAGGTCGCCAAGGAGGGTATCGCGGGGGTGCTCCTCTTCCATGGCTGGGGATTGCTATGGATTCTTGCTTGTGGTGTGTTGTTTGGGTTGTAGAGTTAGAAAGGTAGAAGTCGCTCTTCTGTTTTGCTTATCCGATAAAAAAGTTGGCGCAGGGATCAGGGATCAGGGATCAAATCGGCCATTAGCTTCCCTTCATTTTCTTAACGCACGGGCAGCAACTACTGCTACCTACCCTCGCCTACCTTGGCGTGCCTGACAGGATTGTGGAGCTGTACAGTAAGAACTTATATTGTTTTTCTAAAACTAGTTTACTGATGCTTTATGTATAGGGATAACAAGAAAGAGAGATCAAGAACAGTGGAAACTAAACTAATGGTAAGATACATGGTCGTCAGTCTATACACACTTCTCTTAGAATAAAATTACTCCAAAACCCTCGTATAACTAAAATGCTTCTGCAAAGAGCTTAGAATAATTGCAGACTCTTACTTGTTACTGGCTTAGGTATCCTAAGACAATTATTTTGTACTATAAGTTTAGTATAATAGAGTTTGTATGGTGTGTACAGAGTAACGACTAGGTATCTGACCTAAAGACTTTGGACCTTCCCGTCCTTACTGGGAACCCTGGGTAAACAGCGGTAGATCTTAGCTTACTCTCCTAATCTCTCCACTCATACTCCGTACTTGCGGGAGTACTTTCGTGCATCGTTAATTAATGCTCCGTTGATATCTAAACTCTTGTAGTTGCGGATCCAAGTAATTGGATTCATCAAACTTGTAGAGCTAACATGGCTGGTCTAATGTGTTATGAACACATTCTAGCAACCTACCTAGATAGAATGATGACAATGAACCATCAAAGACGGTGGTTGGACATTCTCTGACATTCTTCTCCACCACAACCAACCTTAGACAACTTCAAACATACCTATACCCATCTCTGAAGTACGGACCATATGACGCATTTGTCTCCATGTATTCATACATCCAACAACAACAGAAAAGAGATCCGTGGCATCTGATCCCAAATGTACGTAACGATTACCCCATCCCTTCACCAGGTGGGTAAAAGCCGACAAGGCCAACGAAAGCAACATCAAAAGCTCCTTCCCCACCCCAGTGATCAAAACTTTTCCTACCCCAGATTTTCTATCTTCTCAAGATTTGCTATCGCTATCCTTATCGCTGACCTTTTTGTTTCAGATGAAATAGAAGAGACTCTACATCATAACCACACCACACCACTCCACTCCATCGTCTTTTCTTATCGCAAGCTCAACCTCATTCCACACCACCACCCCCACTATAAAAGACAACATCAGCGACTACAAACAACCACATCGCCAAATCGCGTCAAAACTACAATTTTCAAAAAATTGGCAGCGCGGAATTATCAGAGCGATATCGGAGTGGTGATACCACTACCAGCCCTCTCGTAAGGATAGACGCAACCATGGCCACCCAAGCCCAATTACCAGAGGGCCGTGTCCTGATCATTATGACAGGAGGAACGATATGTATGAAGCCATCGCCAGATGGAGAGGGGTTGATTCCTGTCAGAGGGTTTCTGAATAAAGGGATGGCTCCGAGGCCTTCTTTTAATGACGGATCTATGCCTGGTATGAGTCGACTTTTTCTTTTGTATTTGGTTTTAGTGAAGAGCGCGATTTCAGTTTCCATTTCGCCAACAGAAGCTTTCGAGTGAAAGTGGGTGATATGATGTTTGGGGGCGGTTTTTGAAGTCTTGTTATGTACGGACTGCCATTGCGATGGCCAAGAAAAGCGGGAACCAAGAATTTCTGAATTTGAACTTGGGTTGTTCTGCTTTTCTGGAGTTGTACAAGGGGTCATTATGAAAACTCGGAACAATTGAGCGCATTATTTCTTTACTTTTTTGGTCAATGTTTCAATGGATATTAAACATCGCTTAAGCTACTCGTGGAAAACGATGAGAGCTGCGAGTATCAACTACTTATCCCCTATTCCTACGATTCATCGCTAGATGCAATCTCTTATAAGATATCTTCCATCTTTCTCCCTATTATCTAATATCACCGGCCACAAAAGAAAAGAGAAGAAAAGAAGGAAAAGAACCTCAAACTCAAACTCAAATTCCATACTCCAAAACTAACACACCCAGAACCCCTCCCAGTAATGACCGACGCAACAACCAAGAAATACCTAACAAGTCTCCGCACCCCACCAAGCACCTATTCCCGCCACATCCGCTACACCCTCTATGAATTCCCCGAACTACTAGATTCCTCTTCCATCTCCTCAGAAGGATGGACCCAAATCGCCACGACCGTGCAAAACAACTACGCTCTCTTCGATGGCTTTGTAGTCCTCCATGGCACCGNCTTGTTTGTTGTCATGGGGGTGTTGATCACCTGGAATTTGGTCTCACGGAGTACTGCCTTCAGGTCCGTGAAGTGTATCAGTACATGTTTTTGCTCCAATTGTTCTAGAAATTAGGACCAATTGAGTGAGAAGTACGGGGCTTTGAGTTAATTGCTTTGATTATGTCAGGTGTTGACAGACTCAAAATGGTTAACCGAGATATCTGCTGTCATGAAATCCAGAGCGCGGGATAATGACAGAAACTGTCTTATTCTCATCATCACTCCCTTCTTCCCATCCTCACAACAAAAAATCAAACATTCGCTAACATTTCCCAGCGGCTCCCTAATCCTCGCCGGTACATTCATGATCCCAGAAGTCTGCCTCTTCTTCCACCACCGTCTCTTCCGCGGAAACCGCACCACCAAAGTCTCCGCCTCCTCCTTCGACGCCTTCGCCTCACCCAACTGCGAGCCCCTCGCAAAAATCACCGCCATGGGCGCAGAAGTAAACTGGAACCTAGTCTGCCGCCCCCGATCCATCGCTCGCTTCGACGTCCTCCGCCGTCTCGACACCGCCCACGTAGCCTGCCTCCGCATCTTCGCAGGCATAAAACCCGAAATGATAGCTGGCGTCCTACGAGTCCCCGGTCTCCGCGGTCTCATCCTCGAGACGTTCGGAGCGGGAAACGCACCCAGCGGCGAGGACGGGTCATTAACAGCGATTTTCAAGGACGCTGTCGCTCGAGGAATCGTCATCGTCAATGTATCTCAATGCCAATCCGGATCCGTAACACCTTTATACGCTCCTGCCACCGCACTAGGAAACGCAGGCGTAGTCTTCGGCCACGACCTCACCACCGAAGCCGCCCTCACCAAACTCTCCTTCCTCCTCGCCCTCCCCGAAATCACCTACGAAGACATCATCAACCAAATCCCCCTCTCCCTCCGCGGCGAAATCACCGAATCCTCCACCGCGCAATTCTCGCACCCCTCCTCCAAAAAACCCCATCTCAGCGATCCCCAAACCGCCTTCGCAGCCCTCGGCTACGCCATCGCGAAAGGCGACGTCGACGCGGTCACTGAGATGCTAGACGGAGATCAGTATGGCCTCTTAGAAGCTCAGGATTACGCGGGGAATTCGGTGCTCCATGTTGCGGCGGTGGGACCGG
>LT855424.1:433836-472108 GCA_900184765.1 Hymenoscyphus fraxineus | reverse complement strand
GTGGAGAGGGGGGGTGTTGATGGGGGTGTTGGTGTTGGTGGGGATGGGAAGGGAGAGGGAGAGCGTAATGGAGGGGTTGGTGGTGTTGATGTGTAAGCGAGCGGGGGTTGGGATTAGATTAGACTATTAGATCTTGCTTCTTGGTTTTTTGAGAAAGAAGCAGTAGAGATAGCATTAGAGGGTAGAACGTAATATAGTATAGTACCTTTTAATACCCCTTAAGCGGAACGTATAGCTTTAAGCGAGATAGTAAGATATAGGAGTTATATAAATAGAGAAGTAGATTAGATATGTCAAGTCTTTCAAATGTTTTGATTTTTAATAAGGTTCAAGAAAGCTTCGTGGGTTTTAGTTAACGTGATTTCTTTTATGTTATATCCATATTTTTCTCTTTGAACTTGGGACACGGGGTACGGGGCATGAATATAATAAAGAATGAAAAGGGCAATTATAAGAGAGACCTTGATTAAAAATATATATATCAAAGGAGTAAACAATATCATGTCAAAGCACAGAAAGGGGACGAGACATAGAGTTCAATTCGAGAAGCTACCAAATTAAATCTCAAGCCCATTCATATCCTCGTCACCCAAAATCATTAACCGAGTCTCTTCTCCAAACCACCAGCCTTCTTCCCCATACTAGGGACCTTATACCGTTTCTGTCTATTCCCCCCCCTTTCAAGTCGTGCCTGGTACTCATTCTTTGCTCTCGCTTCGGTTTTCATCATCTTATCCGCTACCGCCATTAGAGCTCTCTGTTGGACTTCAGGAATGCCAATCAGACTCGTAGAGGTGCCGGCTCTCATCACCAGTCTTTGGTCCTTTGATTCTTTTCCCGTCGCTGCTTCGGATCCGGACTCGTGAAGGGCCTTTTGCTTTGAAGATGGGGAGGAAGCACGTTTTGGGGGACGTTGTGGTCGGGCGCTTGTTCGATTTCCGAGGATTTTTCCAGATGGTAGACGGAGTTCGTCTTCGTCTGGGAAGAGAGTTGTGTTCTTGGGGGGTTCTTCTGTATCAGAATCTCCAGTGAAATCATAGAATTGTTCGTAATGATTCTCATCATCCTCCAGATCAAACTTGCAATGTCCTTTTGACATCATGTGAGCCTGAACCGCGAATTTGGTGCTCTTCACACTTCCACAGAGAAGGCATTCGTTGAATCTGGAAATTATGGTAAAGAGATAGCTCAGAAGCGATTCCATATCGATGAGGTATTCTGCATCAGGGACGAAGAAACTATGTGCGTGGGACATGTGCTTCAAATTCAAATCCATGTCTGACGACTCGTTCTTGCAAAATAAACACTGCTTTGGATTAAATTCTTCCTCTTCATCTGAAGCTTCGGGTTCAGGATCCTCTAGGGAAAGCTGCTCAAGAAAAGGACTGTCTTCCAAGGTTTTGGTTCCTGAGTCGAGCTTGGCAGTGGCCTGGATATGACTTCGTGACTTGAGATGTGCCCGCCATGCTTTGCGATTAGAGTAATGTTGTTCACACGCAATGCAAGACTTTTGAAACGACGCCTCCTTCTCGTCATTCGACGAGCCTTCCGTAGGAAGTACTTGCTCGTGAAAGATTTTGGAGGAGATTGGTGTCAATGAAGCGATGCGGCGTTTGAGATTGTAGACGCTTATATTGTTAGTTCTTATGCCATTTCCCGCCGATACTCGCTACTTACTGCCACTCGTCCTTCATGTGTGACCTGTGCGCTTCACGACTGTCAAAATGGGCGAGGCATGTCGCACAATTGTACTCGGCTTCCAAGATTGGGCTTGAAAGTGGTGCGCCGGAGGTGGCTCCTGGTGCTGCTCCTGATGCTGCTCCTGCTGTTGTTGATCCTACCATGATGAAAAGAGAAAAGGGGGGATAGGAAGTTGATGAATGTGTTTTGTTCACTCGTTCAAAGGGAAGTAGAGAGGAATTGGGGTTGTTTGATGGAATGTGGAAAGGAAGAGGGGAAAAGGAAGGAAAGAAAAGCAGTACTTGTACCCGAAGATGTCTTGTGCTTGTAAAACAATGGCAGCGACGGCTGCTCTCTGATTGACTCAATCCAATGATATGATGCACCAACTATGCAGCTATCCATGTGGTGAAGGAGCTGCGCCTGCCTTCGACCTTTGACAAAGGATGAGTCGAAAAGAGTCACGACAGGGGTGTCGACCCTTGTGGGTAAATCTCGGAAGTATTTTCTATCCAGTCCCAGCACCCAGTATCTATCATGTCCATTATTCAAACAATTGTGCTAGAATTCTTGAAACAATTAATTTAATTGTCCTAAATTACTCAGCCTAACAAAGGCTTGGGGATCTCAATTATCCCCAAAAAAAATGCATAAGCATTTTCCTTCGGGTGTCGTAGGATAACATTATCCTAACCTAGGTGTGTTCTGAGCCGGGTAATGACCGCATCTCTTCCTTTTTTGCCCCTCCCTCACATCGCGATCGCCTCCCTCTATCCTTCCTTCGTACCACCATTTCACAGCCCTCAAAATGGCCAAATCCAAAGGCAAGCGGAAGCACCAAGGCCCACAGTTTGACACCGTTTCGAAAAAGCCCAAGACGACTGCCATTGTCACACCTCCCCCGGACAAATCACAATCGACCCCGGATGTTGAGCCGAAGAGCATTCAGCCTATAGGGCTGGAGCTGGATGACATTGAACTTGCAATTGACACGCTGCGCGCTTTATCCGAGAATCCCAACGTCATCAAGTCGAAAGCATGTAAAGATTTGAGAACCGCCGTCTACGAATTTCGCCAGGCTTGCACTACAGGCTTCAATGCGAACGCAGCAGGTGGGAGAACCATTGTCAAGTCAAGAGCTTATGCTAATTATGACCAGGAGACACGAATCTTACGGCTCGAGTCAGCGGCGCGTTGACAGATGGCGGATATGTAGAGGCACGAATTCTCCTCGCTGAAATGCGAATTCGGGGCAAAACACCAAAACTGGGGGCGCTGTGTCGCTGGGTACGAGATCTGGATGTAGTGAGTGGATTGGCAGAACAATTGGACGGCACATCGAAAAGAACATCGACTGAAGAGACTCTTTTAGTCGTGCTCGATTCCATTCTTCGTCTCACTGGACCCACAGACTACAACGTGGGAGAAAATGTGACTGGACCCATCTCACCAATGGCAGAATGGGATCTGAGAGGCGGCTCAATAAGAAGGGACACCTACGCTAGTGTTCTAGATGGCAGCATATCATCTTCGCTCCCAAAAGATACCAAGTCAAATTTCCGAATTATCGAGACAACTCCTGGTCTTCAACGAAAGCCAGCAAATCTTCACCCCGCCATATTATATACTTCCAAAGAGGACTCCATAAACCTCTCATCTACCCACTCAGACGCAACTCACCACAAACACCCCATAGTTCCAAATCTTCACTTGCTGAAAGACGTATTGATGCCTGAAGAATGTACACAGATAATTGCGGCTGCTGAAATCATAGGATTTACGCCAGATGCGCCAATTCGTGATGAAGGAGAGGAGAGTAGTATATTGGCCCACAATTTCTACTGGGTTGTGGATAACACCTTTTGTTCCAAACTTTGGAGCAGAGTCCAACCCTTTGTCCCTCAGACCGTAGGTGGGAAAAGTGTCAGGGGATTGAATCGCCGGTTCCGAGTTTATAGATACGTACCCGGGGCAGAGTATCGAGCACATATCGGTAAGAATCACCAGCGATCTCATACTTGTGCAATTCACTCATCGGTTCACAGATGGCGCATGGCCTCCTTCATCAGTTGATCCCCAGGATAAGTATATATATGATTCCTCTCCACCAGAAGCCAAACAATCATCTCTCTTCACATTCCTTATATACCTAAATGATGAGTTCGAAGCTGGAGAAACCACATTCTTCCTACCAAGCGCAAAAGAGGGTGTCATGAATGCATATCCTGTCAAGCCCATTCAAGGAAGCGTGGCAATGTTCCCTCATGGGGAGACGGAGGGCAGTTTGTTACACGAAGGTACGGGCGTCAGAAAAGGCCAAAAACCATCAGCCAAGTACGTCATACGCACAGATGTACTTTACGATGTCGATTCAGAATAATAAAAAAGCTGTTGCGGACTAATCACGCATGTCCTCGTTGCCTGATTTCTTTCATGGTCCATTTCTCCTGTCCTGGGATTGGAACGGGCTGTGATCCAATATTGATTTCTTGGTGTTTAGTATTTTCATTTGCAGTGATGCATCTCGCGTCAGCACCTTGGATCTGGCCATCCGATAAGTATCGATTTCTGAGAACCTTTCCCTATGCATGTCAGCGCATTCGGGGGAGCTACCGACTACAGATCTTCTCTCGTTCTAGTAGTAATTTGTTTGCCTTCTGTGCCGTGTTACTTCTCAGCGACCTCGGCATTCTCTGCGCCGCCAATTTGGTAGTGGCTTTTCTTATTTCTGTGCCGTACGTCGAGAATCATCTGATCGTGGCATTGGTTGATATTCTCGTATTTCTTTATGTGCACCTTGCTGCCAAGCCTTCGCTTGCTGTTAATTTTCAACTTTCGGCGGCCATTACGAGTAGAGGTTGTTCTTAGGTAAGAGCCTCGGCAAGGTACTATAGCGGGAATTGATGTCGAGTTTAGCTGGACATGGACTTTGTTCGATATATCGACTGTCAATTGCATGTACAGTACAGTACCGCTATGTCGCATCCAAGTTCAGGTCTCGTCGCTTTATGTGGGGTACATGTATCAAACACTTGTGAGTTAGTAGTCCTCGAACGATTAGCCTTGCCGTCTGGAGAATTGCATAGCCACTGATTGATTATATCCTCCTGAACGGCTCGTGTAACCGAAAAGGAGGTTTAAAAATGGCTGAAGCCTGTGCGGTTTAAGCTTACTTTCACTTGAATAATGTAGCCGTCGAGACCGATAGTCAACCCTTCACAACCGAGTCATGGAAATCAATCTATACCAAGAGAACCTACGAGACCACTCAATCAACTCCACCAATATAGAGCTCAAATTCAACCCAAGTGTTCTATTATCTGCAATGATACGAGTATGAGAACCCATCTACTCATGAAGAAACGTGAGATTACGTCAAGCCATGATTAACACGCTTACATATCCCAAGTCCGTGGGTATCGGTATACAAATGAGGCTCATCCATCTCGGTTCACGGTAACGAGAGGCTACATCGTATGACTGTATTAGTTCACATGGTACCAGTGAGAACAAGCGACATCGTCTGTTGTGCCGCGCTGAGATTTCGACTTGGCACATCATATGTACCTTTTCTTCAAAGCTGAAAGCGACGATGAAGGCAGTACAGTCGTAGTGACGGGGCGGATGGGGTTCATTGGGTACTTTGGGTACTTTGGTACCTTGGCATATCGTATGTATCGTCATTGAAGATGGATAGGGTCCGAGAAAGGGAATAGAGTCGTAGTGATGCTCGTATGTTTCTCTTTGGAGATGTTCGTATACCTTGGGCTTTGGAATTTGCCTGGGCTAGTCGGACGATGTGAGTGAGGTGAGCTTGTTTTGAGGGGGCACAGCATATTCGCTATGGAGATATCAGTTGATTGAGAACTGATCATTCTTTGCCCCTTCATTTATATATGTCCTTTCCTCCTCTTCTCTTCCTACTCCTATCTATCTCCATCCTCTCTACCTCCCCTCCTCCTTCCCATCTTCTATATTCACAATGAAACTCCCCACACCCACCTTACTCGTCTTCTTAGTCCAAACCATCCTCGCCGCCCCCGGCGACGGCGACTGGGCATCAGCATACACTCGCGCCAATGCCTCCCTAGCCCGTCTTTCCAACACGGAAAAAGTAGCCATTGTCACCGGTGGGAGTGGAAGGGCTGCTCCTTGCGTGGGTAGCACAGGAGCTGCTGCCAGTATTGGGTTCCGGAGCCTTTGTTTACAAGATGGGCCTTTAGGGTGAGTCTCTTCTTTCATGTTCATGGCAAGGGAAGGATCGCGGCTGATCAGATGTTAGTGTGAGAGGTATCGCTGGTATCACTGCGTTTCCCGCAGGCATACATACGGGGAGTACGTGGGATATTGAGCTTATGAATGCGAGGGGGTTGGCGATGGGTAGGTTTTCTTCTTCCCCCTTCTATGTTGTATTGAGATGGTGTTAATGTGTATGTAGGTCAGGAAGCGAGGGGGCTTGGTATCAATATTTTACTTGGGCCTGTGGGTGGACCGCTGGGGAAGATTCCTACGGTATGGAGTGAATCACTGGTTTGAGTTTGGAGGGAGTTGGAAGCTGACATTATTGCAGGCAGGAAGAAATTGGGAAGGCTTTTCTAATGATCCGTATTTGTCTGGTGTTGCTATGGCTGAGGTATGATGAAACTCACCTTTCGTTGGGTGCTTATGCTTACTTGGAAATAGACTATCGATGGGATGCAAGCTGGTGGCGTACAAGCGAATGCTAAACATCTAAGTAAGTCGATTCATAACTTGGTTTGTAATGTGGTTACTAACAAACCCTAGTCGGTAACGAGCAAGAAAGAAATCGCCAGTCTCAAAGTGCAAACATTGATGACCGAACAACCCACGAGGTAAGTCCAGTTCCAATTTTGCGGCGAGGAGAAATCAGAGTGTTGATCTGTGGAATAGTTGTACCTCTGGCCTTTCGCAGATGCCGTCAAGGCAAATGTGGCGTCGGTAATGTGTTCGTATAATCGAGTTAACACTACGTATGCATGTGAAAACAGTCACTTGCTCAATGGACTTTTGAAAGACGAGCTGGATTTTCAGGGGTTCGTTGTTAGTGGTATGTCAAGATAAGCGGAGCTTGGGGCATGGTGGGGTTGCTTTGCTAACCGAGAATGCAGATTGGGGTGCGCAGCATACTACTGCTGGAAGTGCCAATGGAGGCTTGGTAAGAGGATTCTGAGATGTTCCAGAGCTTTTCTAACGAAAATTAGGATATGACGATGCCAGATGGAAGACTCTGGGGTACAACACTCACACGTGCCATCTCATCGTTCGTCCTCTGCCCCCCTTTGTATTTTCCGAGCTAACGATTACCAGTGGTCAAGTCCCGCAATCCCGCCTTGACGACATGGTCCTTAGAATTCTTGCCGCGTGGTACTTCACAGGTCAAGATACAGGCTACCCAGCGCCTCAGGGCTCAAATGGAGGTCTGGTAGGACCAGATGTACAGGGTGATCATAGGAATGTTGCTCGAGCCATTGCTAGAGATGGAATCGTACTTCTTAAGAACGTGGGTGGTGCTCTGCCTTTGAGACGCCCGAGGAGTTTGGCGATCATCGGACAGGATGCTATTGTTAATCCAAATGGCGCGAATGCTTGTAGGTATAAGGGATGTAATACTGGGACTTTGGCTATGGTACGTAGTTGATTCCTTTCTTTTTTGATTCGATATTTGCTAATTCCTGTGACTAGGGTTGGGGATCTGGAACTGCTGACTTTCCGGTGAGAAGGATGCTTGAAACCTAGCTAAAAAGAAGTAATTGCTAATTTTTTAGTACTTGATTGCACCCCTTGATGCTATTAGAGCCCAGGCTGTGACCGATGGTACCACGATTGTAACTTCTACCACCGACACACCAGCAGATGGCGCAAGAGCTGCTGCCTCTGCCGAAACAGCCATAGTATTCATCACCTCTGATGCAGGAGAAGCCATCTCCACAGTAAGTCTACTCACACATAACCCCTTCACTTATCTCCTTCTCACAAACCATAGGTCGAAGGATCATCAGGCGACCGACTCAACCTCGATCCATGGCACAACGGCAACGAACTCGTCCGAGCCGTAGCAGCCGTCTCCCAAAGAGTGATCGTAGTAGTCCACTCCGTCGGCCCCGTAACACTCGAGACCATCGAGGCCCTCCCCTCCGTCGTCGCAATCGTCTGGGCCGGTCTCCCTGGCCAAGAAAGCGGCAACGGCCTCGCAGACATCCTCTACGGCTCCACCTCCCCCTCCGGAAAACTGCCCTACACCATCGCAAGACAGTTTTCCGACTACGGCGCCGACATTGCCGCCGGCGATGACAACTACAGCGAGGGCTTATTCATCGACTACCGCCATTTCGACCGGAACGGCATCGTTCCACGTTATGAATTCGGTTTCGGACTGAGTTACACCACTTTCTCATACTCTGCTCTAACCACGACACGCATCTCCGCTTCCTCACCCTCTACCATCAAGGCGCCGGGTGGACTGGCGAATCTATATGATATCGTGGCGACCGTTACCGCAACTATTACGAATAACGGCACGGTGTCTGGGGCGGAGGTAGCGCAGCTTTATATTGGGCTGCCCAGCTCTGCGCCGGCGACTCCTATCCGTCAATTGAGGGGCTTCCAGAAGCTGAGTTTGGCGCCGGGACAGAGTCGTGTTGTTACGTTTGGGTTGAGACGTAAGGATTTGAGTTTTTGGGATACTGCCCGTGGACGGTGGGTCTTGCCGACGGGGAGTTTTGGGGTTTGGGTTGGGGCTAGTAGTAGGGATTTGAGGTTGACGGGGACGTTGAGTGCGTGATTGGGGGGTTGTTTGGGTTTTGAGGGGTGATTGGGAGGGTTGTGAAGAAGTTGTTTTTGTGAGTTTTGAAGAGCTGGACTGGGTTGGGATATGCAATTGTAGTGAAAGGGGTTGTTTAGGATATAAGAAGCGAGATTGTACATTGGTAAATCAATACTTATTCTTATCATAATTCCCATTGACACTTCAACAATGAAATATATTAAAGTAAGCATTGATAGCATGGTTGACCTCTAGACGTCTACGACAAGGGCAAAATCTCTACGAGTATCTACGCCTACAATCATGAGAGTTACGTACTGTACATTTGAGAGTCAAGGACAACTTTGTGTCTTGGGAGGAAATAGTGATGAGTCTCCCACGACGGCTAATCTGAGAGAGCGAACTTTAATTACTAGTTGGGCGAAGAGAGGCTCGTTGTATTCCGCCGGAAGATTGATTACATTCGGATTTTGAACTGGACTACTTGGGCTTGAATATTGTATAGGTCACGCCGTCATGGCGTCGCGAGGGGGGTTGGTCACGTGGCTGTATCTTAGACATCCATTCCAACAACAACATGGTATTGGCTAGAACTCCACACTCCTTTAAGAGAGATATAGGAATATGAATTAACAATTTATACCGTATCAACTCACTCACGTAGTGAACCCAACAGTGAGGATCTTCTGTCCAGATGTTGGGGTACTTATAAGGATATTTATCGATATATGTCATATATCTTAACCATATTTAGCGAGGTGAAAAGTGTCGCGGGCTCCGAATGCCCCACTTCTATGAGAAATAGAAATTAGATATATATCACAGTGATGAACTCAGTATCTTACATCACGGTACCTACAACCTAATAATCAAATAGAAGCGTCGAGGTTCTTCACCATCTTCAAGTTTAAGAACCAGAGCTTTTTTTTCTCTGTTTTGAGTACTAATATGCAGCAAGGGTCTGATAGCTTCTCTTCTCATTTGGCACATGGCTTGAACAGGTGATCGCGGGGTAGTTGTCGGAATCGAAGTGGGGCGGACATACTGGAGGCCAAACCATGGGAAGGCTTTAGTAACGTGTTTATTGGGGGAGAAGAGTATATTTGTGAATTAGGTTACGTTTAGCTTACCAAGTTTAAAGGTTTTTGTTTTTTAATAGATATCTATTTCTCTATAAGTGGAGATTTATATATATATATCTTCATAAATACGCGTATTTAGCTACTAATTATCATACTCTCCTACAAGTTGAAAAGATGGATCATATATGTCATTACCGTCTTTCTAGAATTCTGTGCCTCTCCGAGGGAAGGAATGATTCATTTAAAAGTGCTCTAGAAGTATTCTAGATGGAACAGGTTTTGGGAAATCCATGGAATCTTACTGTTTGCATTTGCCGAACGTTGGTACAGTAACGTTGGTTCGGACCGCTTATTAGGCGAGGGTGAGTCGATTGGCCGTGCTCCCGGGGGTTCATATAGCAGGTCTTTTTTTTTCCAAGATTAACGGATATTGTTCTAATGCTTCCAGGAGGGGTTGTTTCGGTTGAGAGTAATCTTATTCTTCTCCCGTTTCTACACAAGATTTTACTATAGATGTTCTAGAAGCTGATAGTATATGCTCGCAAAAATATAGTATCTTTACTCTAATTTCTCTACACAAAAACTCCATCTTTACTATGATCAACTCGGACGTCCAATACCCCGTACGTGAATCGGATATCCGACACGCATATAACCGTAATCTTACGCTGAATAATGCAATATCACAGCACAAGGACCCTGAAATTTCCACAAAAACACATTTGTTGTGATGGCCTGATGTGAATAAAGCGGTTTGATTGGAAAGATTCTACTTTTTCAGCTCCCACAAAATTTGCAAAAAAGTTGGTTCATGTTGGCTTTGCAGAAAATCAAAACTGCTGACAAGCAGTCAAGAAGACCAATCGGCCAAGTCGCCAACGAAGTTTCTTGCGCCTACAAAAAGGTGTTCGTCGAACCATAATCTCCTTACTCTAAACACATTCCTATCTTGTGGTATTTCAACTTTCTCCAAGAGCTTTCTTATCTTCTCTACCTCCTCGGGTTTGGATAAGTATAGAGAACTTCCTTACTACTCACCCACAGACACTTCGAAAATTCAACCTTAGTTTCTAAACATGATTTCAAATAATACAAGAATCCGAGAGCTGGCCACCATAGTCTCCACCCATACACAGAAGATAGACGACTATTTGCTTTCACACAATAAACCCACGCCCTCTTTCGATGTTGACTGTCCGGAATTAGACCTACCAGAAGATCTTCAGGCTTCTCGGGAGCTCGTCATTGACGCTACTACCGAACTCAAGGAGCTTCTCCAAGGCCCAAAACAATTTCTGCTCAGTAATCCAGTAAGTTTGTGTTTCAGAGCAGTTTAAAAAAGATCTGTTGACAAACCTTTCCTCTTTAGCCAAATTATTTCGTCAGCTTACACGCCATCTATCGCTACAACATAGAACAGACTTTTCCTGTCGGAGGCGAGGCGACTTTCGACGAGATCTCCAAAGTCTGCGGATTGAATGAGCCGGACGTGAGAAGAGTCCTCCGACATGCGATGGCTCATCATATCTTTCGTGAACCCAGGAAGGGGATCGTCGCTCATACAGCATTTTCACAGATGCTGGCGGAAAACAGCAAAATGAAAGCATGGATGGGTGCACTGACCGACGATATCTGGCCCTCGGCCGTTCAGGTGAGGAAAGTCGTCTTTGCAAACATTCATCATTGTTGACTGAATTAGACTGTTCCGGCTATGATCAAATGGCCAAACTCTCAGGAGCCCAATCATACTGTAAATCTCATTCCCATTCAGTAAATTTGCTGGCTCCATTCTGATTTTGAAACAGGGATTCTCCAAAGCCCATGACACTCAAGACTCTATGTATGTAGAACTGGGAAAGGACCCTAAGCGAGCCGCCCGTTTTGGTCAAGGAATGTCCGCCTTCGCCGCAGACACAGGCTTCGCACCACACTACCTTATCGACTATGAACTGTGGAGTTCCCTTCAAGAAGGAACTGTCGTCGATCTCGGAGGCTCTCATGGAGGTTCAATGATAGCTCTCGCTACCAGATACAAATCCCTAAAATTCGTCGTCCAAGACCTCCCTAGCACAATTGCCAGCCGCCCTTCACTACCCGAAGATTTGGCCAAGAGGATAACCTTCATGTCGCACGATTTTCTCACCGAACAGCCAGTCAAGAATGCCGAAGTATATTATTTCCGTCGCGTCTTCCACAATTGGCCGGATACTTATTGTATCCGTATGCTCCGCAATCTGATCCCAGCGCTGAAGCAACACGCGAGAATCGTCATCAACGATGCTTGCTTGCCAGAACCTGGTACCCTCCCACTGATGGCCGAGAGGAGGCTGAGGTATGTACCATGATGACTTGATGTGAAAGTGCTAATTTGAGATAGAGCGCTGGATCTAACCATGCTGACGATTCAAAATTCGCGGGAGCGAGAAGCTCATGACTGGAAAGCTCTGTTTGATGAAGCCGACCCGAGATTCAAGTTCCAGGGCATCAAGCAGCCTATGGGATCTGAGCTTGCTTTCATTTTGGCGAGCTGGGAACCTGGGAGTGATATGAGAGATGGGTTGTCAAGTCACTCAAGTGCAAGCCTAGTGAATGGAAATAGGGTGCCGCATAAGGACTAGCTTACTAGGAGAGTATTTAAGAGACATGAACCCCTGGCTAGCTACCTACCCAATACAACCACTTCTTGACACACATTTACTAGCCGAATTTTCTTTTGACCTGTAAAAGGCTTAGCTCTTAGTACAAACGATTGGTTTATCTTTCTTGCATCTATATGTGAGACGATACTGTATTCTTCCATGCGACAAGATGGCTAATCAATAATAGAATTGCATGATCGGAAAAGCTACATGTGGGTTGGTCGGTACGGAAATACTACAGACGTTCCAGTTTTCTTTTGGCAGTATTGGTTGGATAAGACACAGGCGAATTTCACAGGTATCAAAGACAGTAATAGCCAGTTCAATTTAACAGAGCTCCAAAAACCTATTCCAAGATAGAGATACTGCAACAACCTTATTAATTATCACTGCTCGCGAGAACTTCTTTTCGTGACAGAAAGTTCCAAGTCAACGCCAGCGAAGCGATGGACGTCGCCAGTCTCACCTTTGCAAAGTTGTCTGGATGGGTTGTTGCTTTACTCACACACTTCTACCATTGAAGAATTTCGACGATTTCTCATGCACTTTTGGATTGAATCTCTATCGGGACACAAGTCCCCCTCATAACCCTTCTTCAATGCATCCCGCTCAATCAGATCTGGAAGACAATCCGAGGACAGAAAAGAACCCGCATATCTGTAGGACTTCTCATCATGAGACGAATAACAATGGCGATGTTTATGAGTATGAACATACCAAGCTAGTTGAAGAGAACATCAATTCTAATTCAAGTGCCAAAGACATAATCAGATCAAATGGACGGTGCATCAGGAGTTGAATAGAGTAATGCTTCTCATTTTTTGTAGTCCTAAAAAGTCCATCTATCCACCATGCGAAAGGAAACCATGCAAAAAGTACCATCAATTCGTTAAATTCATTCCCTCATTTCAATCTATGTTTTTTTTTTTTTCAAATGCAGTTTCATCATATCGTAAGTTTATGCGTTGCGTTCGTTTCGTGTGTTCTGTTCATCCAGCGCTGGAATCGATCATGAATAACACTCGCCTTCATACATTGAGACCCAGTGCCTTTAGTAGACCTTGTCTAAAAAATACAATTCGAGGAGGATGCAGGCGGCTCTAGGGATCGCACTGGGTGTGAGTCTTGCGTAGTGATTCCTATTTGTGGCAAGTATTAGTTTGGTGTAATAAAATGATTGGAAGTCGCTTAATATGACGAAAAAGAGAAGGTACTCACATAAACATCTGCAAAATCTTCATGATACCATCCAAGGGTCCTCCTTTGGTTCCCCCAAAACCAACGAAGTGCTGTAGACCCCAATCCCAACCCTCCTTGACTGGAGGCTTCCTCTTCTGCCCTGGTCGGCCTCCTCCCATGCCCATCTCCAATTTGTTCAGCAGTGTCTTAGCTACCGAACTCAATTCCGTGATAATTCTGATCATCCCGGCCCCCAGCACGAGTGGCACAATACTTGCCAGTCCCGCTTTGATAGGGTTACGTTTCGCCCAATCGAGCAATTTGCGCATCCAATATGAAACCTTATCCTTCATCCGCTTCATAAAGCCGGGACGTGGTTGGGGACGGGATACATTGTATGGGGAAGGAGGGCGATTGGTTGGAGAGAAGTATAGTGGTCGAGGAGGGGGTGTTCGTCTTCGCTGGCCCGAGCTGGGACGAATTGGGTGGTCAGAGTTGTCGTGGTGGAGAGGAGGGGATCGACTGCCCGACCGGATGGTGTATGTACCATCGACTGGTCTTTGGTTTCGACCAGTGACACCAAGGTCATTCAGCTTTTGAGCATGTGGCGGCCCGTAGAAATGCTTTGGCGAGTCGGTGTTGGAGCGAACGAGTCTTTGATCGGGGCCATTGCCTCCATTGCCTTGGGCTTGGTATGGCTTTGTGTAGGATTGCCTGGGAGAGCTGGGCTCAGAGCCAGGATGGTAGTAGGCCTCTTGAGGTGGAATTCGGGTCAGGGCAGGTGTTTGCTGTGGCGTATCATAGCTGCGGAAGTCTTGGGTCGTGCGGTAATCGTGATGGTGATGCGTGTCCTCCTTTGGAGAGGAAGTGGGCGGCGGTGTCGGATATGCCATCTTGAAGGCGAAGAATCCACTCGTCCTCGAATCGTCGTAGTTTCTGACTTCTAGAACTCGATAGATGCGACGTGCGGTGGCATGCGGGTTGGCGGAGTTGCAATGAAGATGCGGATGCGGAGTTGAAACTCCTCACAAGCCAATTGAGGGAGGATGAAGACGAGTTTTTGATGGTTGTGCAAAGCTGGCAAAGCTCAGGGGATCCAGTCCCGCCGAGCATGGTGGAGCACCCGACTGGAGCTGTTTTTCGGTGGTTGGTGTTTGGTCTTTGACTTTTTGGGCGGTGAGAATTCGGGAGCTCCACTTCCATCAGGCTTATCCTTGCTCGCGTGACCCCTCTAGTTCTCATTGGTCACGGTCCCATTCTTATTTACAGTGAAGCGTGGTCACCCCTTGTCAATTTCTAATACGGAGTATATCTCCACACGAATCGAGCAATCCAATTGGCTTAGAATGTTATATTATGGGGCTATACCCTACCTATAACAACCCTTTTTCTCTTTACGCTAAGCGAGACAGGAGCTGGTCAGCCGTTGTCAACAACGGTCATATTATAGTGTTCTCGTTATTAACTAAAAAAAACTCTCGTTAGGCAATCGGAGAACTCCAGACCACTTAGATACAAGTAAAAAAGGATAGCATATATTTACTAAAGGTAGCTTTGCCGCCACGTATTCATCTCTAATACTCTAATTTGATCAAGTAACGTGAACCTGGGTTTTCCGATCGGTTTTATCCTCTTTGTTGATAAGATATAAGGTTTCAGAGCACCGGAAGACAACCCAGAATGTAGTAAAAGTATTTCAAGGGTCCCTGGGTATAGCACATGTGATATTTCCTTTCTAAGAAGACGGATCTGAAATGTTCTCTATTGAACTAGAAAACAAACTTGAGATAACTGAATCGTTTGATGATATCATATTCATTGGTAATCTTCCACCTTGCGTCCCAAGCAGCACTTCACACTACCACCGGCCCCCTCGCTTATTCTCGCTTGTAGAGATGTACTCAGCCGATTAAACCGAAAACATGACGGCATAAAAAGTAAGGGGATGAGGGAAAGCTTTTCCTCATTGAAATAAAGGGTCTGGACAGCTCGGGTCTCCCCTCCTTTGTCACTTTCTGATATACCTCCACATGAATCGGACAATTTAATTGGCTTAGAGGGCTATATTGTGGAGTTAAACCCTGCCTATAACAAGTCGTATACAGAGGGGAGGGGGCGACGCGAGCTATCCAGACCCTTTACGCCATCGTGCTCGTCCGTGTTGAATTGGAAAGGGTCCCCTTGAGTACTTCAAGGAAACTCAATTAAGAAACATGTGCGATTGGGGGACGAGGATCCTCCTTTCAAATTCCGGCCCCTCTAGCCAGAGGAAGCTCATCCTTACTATCAACTCATGGGATAGCCTGGGATGCGGGCTAGAGGCTTCAGAACTTTTGCTCACGAATTGTATTTCTCACGAATACAATGTTCTGGGACATGTAGAATAGTCAAATGGGTTTTCCGAAACGTTATAAAACCTTTCATTGGAGTCGAAATTTGGATGTACTCCTCCACTCATCTGCGAAAATACGGTCTTGTACGCTGCCTAATGATGTAGCACGTGAATGCTTCCAGTTTTTAAGGACAAGATCTGCAACCCGTACAAATCTGTTGATATATGCGTCTAATTGATCTAGACTATTCCCCACGCTCCAAGTTCAGAGACACAAAACGGCCAAGATCTTAAAATCCCGAACGACCATCATAACTCATTTGTCTCGTTTCACCCAACATTTCATCCTATTACATTACCGATCTATGATTCCATTCTTGCTATTTCTCGGAAGAAAAGTCCTTCGCCATCAACGCGTCGATCTGTTGAAGCATATCTTTCATGCGGTAAGGTTTCGTTGTCACATCATCCTGCGTAAAATTAGCCAAGGGCTACAACACCATAGAATCCTTGATACAAATTAACTCACCATTCCAGCTTCGATACAATTCAAGATTTGATCTTTCCGAGCATTTGCTGTCACTGCAATAACGGGCACGTGCCTAATAATTTGGCCTTCTCTTTGCAGCCGCCGAATACGTTTAACGCAGCTCAACCCATCCAAAATCGGCATTTCAAGATCCATCAGAACCACATCGAGTTTTTCTCTTGTGCCGTCGCCAGAAGACGTACTGGGCGCCCAATATTCCGAGCGCTGAATGAACTCCATAGCCTCTTCCCCTTGGTTGGCCACTGACACGGTATGTCCCGCCTTACGCAGCTGTTTCGTGACAACCTTTTGGTTCACTAGATTGTCTTCCACTACTAAGATGTTGTAGCTGGGATTGGGTTTTGTCGAGGCTTTGCGAGAGCTTTCCGCCGGAACCTTCCCTATTTCCAACTTCGACATTTTGTCTTCAACCACCTCTTGTGCAGGAGATATTTGAACACCGCATGCCTCTCGAAGAGCATCTTGACTCATCATGAGCTGAATATCGTTATTTGCGGAGCCCAAGTCCTCTGATTTTGGCGGATGCGTTCTCCGCGTCTTGATATAGAAATGGAAAGTTGAGCCTTTTCCCAGCTCCGAGACAACTCCAAATTGGCCACCCTGCATCTCAACAAGTTGGCGAGAAATAAAGAGACCCAATCCTGATCCTCCGTACTGAATATGGGTTCTGGGACTTCCTTGTTGAAAAAGTCGAAAGAGTTTCGTCTTCTGCTCCCTGCTCAGACCACAGCCGGTATCTTTCACAGTAACGCTGAGGTAAATAATTTCACCATCTCCCCACTCTGCCTTTCCTGTCTGGTCCTGGTTACTGCTGTTTTTGCTTTTCGCAACGTATTCGACTCCATGCTCATTCGTTTCCGAAGGTAATTGTAAAGAAGCTCCTACATTGATTTGAATCCGGGCGTTTGGTAGTGATCGAGTAAACTTGATGGCGTTTGTCATGAGGTTTATCAGAACCTGAAGGACACGGGAAGGGTCCAGTAACGTCCAATGGACACCAAGGGTTTGGATTGTTGCCTCCTCAATGAATTCAAACTCAATCGCAGCATGTCTGAGCTCATTATCAAACATCTTCATGGCAGATCTGATGAGATGGATGGGTTGTGAGGGTTTTGGATAGACTGGAAGCAAGTTGGAGTCCAAACGAGAAAGCGTTAATATGTCGTCAATTATTCGTTTCTGATGCATAGCACAGTATATTATTGTCTTTGCTGATTCGATGCATTCTTCAAGGGGTTCGACATATGGCTGCCTTTCATTGCGCTCATGTGTAGGGGACGGTGGCAAGGGCCAAAAATTGGGGCTTTGGATGGTCATGCGGTAATCTCGAAGTGCAGCGATGATTTCGTCGGCACAACCACTAGAATAATGAGCACAATTCTTGTTAATTAGGAGTCGGAAGCAGGAAGTGAAAATCGTAAGCCATCTTGCGCATTGAACAAAGAAGTTTGAAGTTGGTATTAAATGGAAAGTTGCTTACATGAGTGCTGATAATGGATTTCTCATTTCATGACTTGGGAGGCACTGTCAGCATTGTGAACTGTTAAGGTTGTCTGTGAGCACAATCATAGCGCTGAATGACATGCAAGCATCGCGACAGAAGCATCGTAAAATATTAAGAAGCTCAAGAAAACCAACGCTCGTACTTTTGCGCATGATTCCGAGGGTTCGAGTATACCTTTCAAGTCTCCATATACCCTAGGGGTAAATCTGATCCGCAGGACACAGTACATGGGCTTCGTTTGAAACGTTCAAACCCGGATCAATGGACGCTGCTTGGGATAGGAGGGAGGTGGTATCAAGCAAGTCTCATTCCCAATGCCATACTCCAATGTCCCCCTTCCATGAGCACCGAGGTCACATAGATTGAAACAAGAAACTGAGATACAAAACTGACCTTGTCATGTCAATAAAACGCTCCTGTTGTAACTTCATCTCGATCGCTTGTTCCATTCTCTTTCTCAGCTGTCTCTCAGACCACTTTATCTCACTTATATCGGTTAGATATGACATGACGGTGGCAACTTTTCCGTTCTCATCAAAGTTGGGAAATGTTGTGAATATGATATGCGTGCAATTATGTTCTTCGTCGTCTGCGTCGACGTCGGCGCCTGCGGGTCTCCAGGGCCTGTTGACTGCTATTTGAAACGTAACCGCCTCGCCACGAGTGCAAACGCGGTCCCATGATTCCAAAGCAATATCCAGTTCCCCTGGCTCAAGGACACTTCCCCAATCAGCTATACTAGATTCAAGGCTCAATGTGGTGAGATCTTGCCAGTGTTGGTTAGCTGTAACAGGAGATCCGTCAATATTAAGAATGGCCATCCCAAACGGGACTCTTGTTGTTATCCTCGCTAAGTTCGACTCGCTTTTTGAGAGCTCTTTCAATAATTTCTCTCTGTGGATTATCTCTTGCCGTTCGATGGTCTGGCGCCTTTCACCTGTCATTATGGCAGTAACCTGAGGCGTTATAATCTGCTGTATGAGCATCTCGATAAAATTTCGGTATTCGCCATCGAAGGGCCTTCCGGGATTAAGTGCCAGTACTAGAACTGCTAGTAACTCATCTGTATCCGTAGAGATTATGGGACAAGATGCGAAATCGGTTGGTATGATGTCGTCTCGCCATGCGACTGGTTGTTCGAATTTCGGAAGGGGCCCCACCTCAATCTTTCTGGATTCGATTGATTTTCGGATCGGAATTTCAAGACTTGTAGGACCGCAGTCATTCATTATATCCACTGCTGGTACTAACTCATGGCCTTGTATGATGCCAGTCCCAGCTTCATGTCGAAATTCCTTACAAGTTGATGCTCCAACCGAGGTTCCATCCGCAGACCTCAGCGAGTAAACCGCGGCACTTGTCATATCTCTGCCAGCGTCCGCGAGTCCAGCAATAATTCGCCTCCATATATTTTCCGTTGTCGTTCCTGTTCGAGCTAATTCCCGACTCAAAGAACGTGCGATGGCACTTCTTCGCTCGAAAAGTACTTCTCGTGTCGTTTCAACAACTGTAACGTAACTCCCTGATACGCTGCCATCAACCCCAAGTAGGGGGATGAATTTCCAGCTGAAGTATGTCTCTTCCAAGAAATTATGGCGATCGATCATAACGAGTGCATCATCATTAATAACCGTTTCGGCATCCATCCGTTGCTTGACCAGCAGCTTCTCGAATTGAGGCCAAAGACCTTTGCAATCAATTCTTGGATCGTTTCCTTGAAGCTTGGGGTGGCTGTTACCAATGAGCTGTGAATATGCCTCATTGTAAACAATCGTCATCAACTCCCCCCAAAATACGACCGCGGGTTGTGTGTCACGTTCTATCGCAAAAACCACTTGTTTGAGTTGTATAGGCCATTGAGCTATGGGACCTAGAGGCGACGCAGTCCAATCCACTCCGTCTAAGACAAATTTCTGAAAAGGAGATAGGTTATCCGGTCGTGGTCCTGCGAGCCAGTCCCACCTCCCATTGTTCTTCTGCTTCCGCTCCCTGGTGTGGTCGTGATTGGCTCTGGGACTGTTCACATCATGTTTGGTTTCTTGATGGTCAGTCATGTTGCACATTTCACGGTCCGAGCATAGCACCGGTCACAGTGCCAGTACTGATTGTGTCGTTGTTTTCTTTTGAAGTTTTTCTTGATTTGTGCGACCGCGAGGAGAAAATGGCGAGCAACAGCCTGTTGGACTTGTAATGCCACCAGGGTGCACCATACAGAGTAAGCGTGCACACTCCTAGTTAAATCCTGACTCGCTAGGATAAGGACCTTTTAGCTAGCACATCGAATGCAGAGAAAGGTTACCCTTCGGATGGAGTACCGGTGGTCTGTCACTTGAAGTATGTTAAGAGTACAGAAAGACCTCGCTACAAGGATATGGCTGGGGCCGGATATAATAAGGATATAAACGGATATCCTTATAGCGCGTATCCTTGTAGCGAGTCCTTTCGTATATCATAGAAGACTTATATGTGCCCGAAGACCCATTTTAAGGGTGCGCATTCCGTAAACTCGCTTATTTTACCTAGCATTAATAAAGGTATTATAAACCCCTCTAGAGACGTTGTTTATACAATATTTATATAACTGAAGAGTAAAGAACTATAGCAATTACTACTGTACTCAGTGGAAGCTGAGTGGTATAAAATTGGAGTACTCGAGCATGTAGTCCAGTATATACTCGGTGCATACGTACTTCTAAAACCGTAGAGTTTTGGGAGTGTAGGGGTATACTACCGAATAGTGCACACTCCACTAATCTGAGCCAAACACGTCCAGAGAAAAAGATGCTCAGGCTATAATGCTCTTTGATTTCGCCATAATGCCTTTTGATCCCCTGCCGCCGCCCTCGGTGACTCGGCGTTTACTATTTAGCGGTATTTTGGGTACAAATAGGAAAAAGCGTATTTGTAACTTAAGACACACGAGGCACATCTATCTACNCCCCCCCCCCCCTTTTTTTAAAACACTAAACCTTTCTTATACATTTTACGAATAAGCGTCGAGGTACCTACAAACAAAGACGTCGTCGATAGTAAAGCACGGGTACCTACAGTGTAATTTTTAGTAAGGCTACTTTTGGATTTTTAGTACCGTGGTAAATCGACTTCAAGGAGGAGTAAGGGGTTTAAGTTCGCCATGCCCCATAGTGCTTTACAGGCTCCGAGTAGCTAAATATAATACAGTAATTAGCTATGAAAAGCGAAGTAAACAATAAATAGATATTAGTTAAGATAGCCACCTATTTCGATGATCGGACGCTCCTTCGTCACAGATATCCAGCCACTCGGAGCCTACGGATCACTATAGGGCATATCGAACTTAAAAACACTTGCTCCTCCTTAGACTCTAAGGCTTAGAGTCGATTTACCACGGTACTCCGGGGTACGGCGGACCCTCTTCCTATACTAGGCTAGTCAAAAAGTATTATAGCGAAAGCAAACCCCATTATAGCGAAAGTAAAAAGGATTATAGCCTGAGCTGAAAAAGACATGTGCACATGAACTACTGTATGTCGGGAACTATGCTGCATTCGTAACCTTATATATAAAAGCGGCAATTGGTTGATGGTGCCTTTTAGACCGCCGCCCCTATTTTCATACGCGAATTTTAATGTAAAATTTTCTACTAGTGTTTGCACGCGGGGCTACTTGAATTGGCATTGAACTTAATATTTTCCTCGGGAATGGCTGTGTTTGCAGTCCGTGCTACCCATCAGAGGCGAGTAGCTTTTCCTGTCAAACCAAGACTTCGGGCTATTCTACCTAGATAAGCCGCCTCAAAACCCATTACGAGTATTGCACTCGCTATTCCGATACACCTTCTAATAGTAATTTCTAGTGAGCAATGTTAAAAAATCTACTCTCCTCTGTAAGAATAACCAAAGTCTGATCTAATAACCAGTTTATGACATCTGTGATGTTAGTACTTCTTCCACACGCTCCAACTACCACCCAAACCTCTGGCAATAATAAATGCAGCAAGGGCGCCAATATGACAAACGCCAGTAAAAAGTATCAGTCCCCAATAACTGCCATGGCAAATTTGTAGGACCTCGCCAGCAAGTGGTATTCCGGTCAAGCAACCAATGCTGACAATAGAGTAGCAAGTTGCATAATATCGCCCGTAATCTTGCGTACCGCACAATTGGCCGATACAGACCGGTGTCAACGAAATATTGCTTCCAGATGAGAATCCAAAGATGAGTGCAAAAATGATAAGGCCAGGAGTCGTGGGCCCAAACGAAAACCATATGGTAAGAATAGAAATAATACTGATAAGTAGAAAGAGGATAAATGTGTTGTAGCGTCCCAGAAGATCGGAATAAAGACCAGGGATCCAACGACCAAATACACTACCGGCGTTCAATATCGGGAGAATGGCATAAGATAATTCGTACGGGAATCCTTCTTTGAGGGCATACGAGGTAATATATGTAAGTGGTATGAATAGTGCCCACTCAACGAGAAAGACTCCAATGACTGTGGTAGCGAACGCGGGATTGGCCAAAATTCGAAAATCCGGATGTGGCGAACGGGGGGCAGGTGGGAGACGAGATCGGAGAAGTAAAGATGCTATGATACATAACAATAGTATGATAAATCCCATGATACGTACTGCCCAAGCGAAGCCAATCCTCGGTATGAGACTTTGGAGAAGTAGTGGGAAGACGATGCCACCCTATGAATGAGTCAGCATGTATGTTCCTTCATATCAACTGGTCCGACTCTTGTCAAGATAGCTAAAGAAATGACTGGCTACTCACAAAAGCACCACCTCCAGCAGTAATTCCCGTAGCGTGTCCCCGACGTTTATTGAAAAAGTGGCCGACCGATGCAATTGAGCTGGTAAAGATCAAAGCAGAACCGACTCCACCGAGGATACCGAATACGACTGCAAAGTGATAGAAGGCTATTCAGGTTAGGGAATCTTTTTTGCTCCCTTAGGGATTGGGTGTGGTAGGACTTACAGCTGCAATGTGGTAAGAGAAACATACAAGCTACCTGACAAACACTTCCAGAAAGGACCAACCATCGAGGGCCATAGATGTCAAAGAGTGAGCCTGTATAGATGCCACAACCAAAAGTCAAGAAAGCATAGATGGAAAATATCCACCCGATTTGTTCTGGGGAATAAGATGCCATTTGATTGACTGAGAGATGGGCTTGGAACGTTGCGAGAGTACTACCAACGCCGAGGGATGCAAACATGCCACACCAAGCGCCGAAAACAACAAGCCATGCCTGAAGACCGCCCTCGGGATAAGCATCTTCAACAACCGTATCGGAGGATCGAGACGAAAGAATCGGAAAGTCTTCTCCAACCGAGGAGGTAGGCGAAGTCAATGTGATTGGCGAGACTGGGGACAGTTCAAATTTTGCGAATGGTTTTTCCTCGACGTCTGTAGTGGTTGCACTTGGCGTGGAAATGGTGAGATGGTTGATGTTCTTATGTGCTGATGGGATGGTTTCAGGCAGGATGGGGGACGAGTCACTACTGAGCTCCCATTCCAATATCTTCTCGGCAAGCTGTTCAATGGAGGAGCTAGCATCGCTTTTCTGTTCAGGATTGCTTACTGAGTGTACCTGGGAGGAATTTCGCGTCCCGGTTGCTTGATTGCTATGATCCATGAGCAATAAAAGTTCAAGACGAGCAATTGTGAGGCGGTAATGGCTCGACAAACAACGGGCTGCCAGGAGGAGAGATGTGTCTAAAGAAATAAAGAGAGGAGAGTTTGAGGATTTGAAGACCAGTATATAGTTCTGGTGGTTCAATCACGCAAGCGCTAGAGTTTTCTCATGGGCATAAACCGTGAATGAGAACATTTTATCACTTTCGCTTCAATATCTTCCGATTTTTACCACTCTTAGCCTCCCATTCATGAAACATACCACTCGAATCGAGCAACAAGGTTTAGATATCCAATCGCATAGCGCTATTTCATATCAGGCCAGGGAAACCGATGTACCCGGTATGTGATGGTACATAGTGAAGAGGGAATTAGCGAGGGCCGAATCGTAAGATTTACACACGATACAGTAACAACTAAGGAAGTTGACGAAGTTATCTACAGATCCCTGGACAATTTTGACTTGCGTACCTTACAAACAGAAAGCTAAGGCAATAAAGACAGAAATCGAAAGACAAAACCAATAACGCAGTATTTAAATTTCATTCGAAGGGTTTGTTTGCCTTGTTACGAGCTCAAAGCCAATGGAAGCTCTTCTTGGACTAACACAATCCAAATCTTGGCTGAAGCAAACATATGCAAAAGGTGAATTGACTTTGAGTTATAGCAATAGATTTTCTATAGTGTTGAGAGATAAAACGGGGATGGAAGCTTACACTATTGAATCTATCCTACGGTACATATACTCCGTAGGTAGACGAGTAACCCTGGCTAACCCTCCCTGGCGAGCCACTTCGAGTATAGCTCAAACTCAATATCTTGCTTAATCGTCGCTTCGTCTTTCCCTGCTCGGTTCGGTTCTTTCTTATTCACTGACTGTAGAATCGGACAGTAGTAATACAAGTATAGCCTTTTCATAGAGTTAGTGAGTCTCTTTCAAAGAAGGAGATAAGACAATCGCCTCTGACAGAGTCTTCTATTGACTTGCTGATGTTATTATTGAAAACTATGATCCAAGTAGTAAGTGTATAGATATCAATAAGATAAGATAATAATTAATATCTTAAATAGATGAAAGCAAGCTTTGGTAAAGTAGATATATACCCAAAAAGAATTAACCGATTTCAAAAGTTGGAAACAAGAAATACCAGATAAAGATTCATGTTATAATATGAGTAATCTATTCGTGGATAATCTTATGGAAACAGACACAACGGAAAAAGGGGCTCGCCAAACACTCGCTTCTGCCTTGGCGGTACAAAGGTACTGTGGGGTAGAAGACAATAAAGCTCATCCACGATAACCTTACACATTTCAAGGTACAACTCACAGAGAAAAAGGCTTGAAGGATCCAGAAGACAGCTTTTATTAAGAAATTAAGTAAACAAATTAAGATTACTCAACCATGGGCCCATGGTAAGGAAATGGCAGTAAGGACAGTCTCCGCTTCAACGCCTATGCTCTCCTGTCATCTCTCTCCTCCATCACCTTACGACCCATCTAACATATATTCTCTCTCACGATTTTCCCTCTGTGTCTCTTTTTGGAGAGTGGAGTAAACACCATGGTGTCGTCTAAGAGCATCTCCAAGAGCTGGCTTGGTCGTTGAATCCAACATCTACCAAGTTGGAGATTCCAGGGTTGACGAAGGAGACGCTGCGACCGCTGCAGCCAGAGTCCCTGCAGGTTGAAAGCATTAGTTCGAGGAAGATTGAGGTGGAGAGGTAGAGACGGGGAGGGTAATGGGATAGCGAGAAGAGAGACATACCAGTACAAAGTGCAAGTCGTTCCAGCATCAGGACCAGCAGAGGAAACCTTATCATTCCATCCGTTAATGAAGTTATCTATTCAGTCCAAAAGTCAGCTTTCAATCTCCCTCCTTCAACCTCCTCTCTTCTCCATCACAATCAGAATTTGATACTTACAACAAGTTCCAGTTCGGGCTTCAAAGTTGTCACAAGGTTGCACGAAGTTTGCATTCTGGCAATAGTACAAATGCGTAATGGCACGCTTGCCAACGACGGCGACGGCCTCCGAAGAGATGTTGGCGGAAGTCACTTCCTTGGCGCTGAAGCGAGCGAGTGCTTCTGGAGCCATTGGGGGGAGAGCTGCGACCTCGGGGGAGGGAGCGAGGGGTGAAGGGGCGGCGAGGGCCGTAGTGAGGAAGACGGCGAGGGCTGCTAAGAACTGCATTTTTGTGGTTTGGGTGGTTGAGTTGGTTGAAGGGAAGTGTGAAGATGTTGGGTGAAGGTGATTGTGAAGTTGGATGATGATGAGGATGCGTTGTTGGGAGGAGGAGGAAGGGGATTATATAGTGCTTTGGAGAGATGAAATGAGATATTTTCCGTTATTCATGATGTTTGGTCCCATAATATTTCTTACCCGAGCTGAACATAGTAGCAATATGACATGGTAACACTTTCGCATATCTTCCTGTAACTATCCAGCCTTCCTTTACCATGATTTCTTGGCGGACTGTAAATGTAAATATGCAGCTGTCGTCTGACGATATCCGGTCAAGTCTGATGAGTTAATTGGTCATATCATCTGAAAGACTGAACTTCTTGCGTTAATACATGCTATCTATAACATCCTAGCGGGAATCGTTAGCTCCACGTGGGTCTTTGAGTCAGTTGTGTTATACGTTGCGATAGGTCTTGCCATTACGAGAGTTGGGGTTTTCACATATTTAGAATCAGGAATGAGTCCTTTATAGGATCTCGATACACAATTACATAAATATTAAGTTTGTGGTTTCAAAATCCCAAAAATCTTCACTATATGGAGGCAGTAAATCCATTACCCCGCTTGCATTGGTTTGAACTACCACTTTGGTGTAAATACACACACTTTGAAGGCATTGTCTGTTAAACATACATGCATTCGCTACATCACTTTTAAGCTCGGTCGAACTATCAGGCTATTACTCCTAGTGCTGAGAAGTTATAAATTGAATGGTTCTGGATACTCAATTCTGGAGAGGAGGCTCTTTAGTCGTATTGTGGCTTGCTTACTTGCCTGTGAGCCTGTAAGTAGATAATGGTGGATCTCGTCTTACGAGCTGGAGACTCAAATTCCGGATCAAACTAAGTTTTCCATGTCATATCGTGGCTTGCTGACTTGACTAGAAATGGAAGTTGGTGTTTCAAGTCTTACGTGATAAAATGCAGTTGTGTAAACTTAAATTGGAGAAACTCCACGACATAAGAACGTGGAAATTTCATTCGAGATGAGGACGAAGAGCTAGCCATGTAACTATTGAATTCTCGGAAGAAGTATGCTAGTGGCAAACAGGTGTTGTGGACGTGTAGATAGAGAAATGCAACAAAATGCATTAAATCCACGTGTAGCAATCGTTAGGTAAAAGTCCACCCGCAAGTACTTTGTACCGCGTACATGTAGTCAGCGGGTAATGTCAAGAGAAATAGGAAACCGATGTCATGCAAGGTGCTCGAAAGTCGAGGGTACAAATTTTCCGTCCCTTCCAGATGCTAGGGCAACTGAAAAGGGGTGTACTTGGAGTGGATGCAATAACGAACTGCGGCTTAAATACTTAATGATGCGACCTGATTGGCCAAAACACTTTGTTCTACGAGGGAAATGTTATGGAAATGGTCACTTTGACTCCACTTCAAGTGCATGTTTTTCCCGTTCCTCTGGCGATGGGAAGGGATACGACTGAAATGCTGATGTGATACTGACCAGCTCAAAGGATTTTCTGCATCAGAGCCTTAATTGAACATTCAGAAGCTTCTTACTATATGTAACCTAAAAAATAGAAGCAACCCCTCAGAATGAAAAGATCTCAAAACTCAAAGAACCCTTCAGACAACTTGAACTTCATCCTCCAACGTATGAGAAAGAGCTATTAGCTTAACAAAGTCATACACCGCTTTTCAATTGAGCCTCCGGTCAAGAAAAAAGTCTCTCCGCTATCACAAGCCCCTCAGTCTAGACCTTTCAAAGTAATCATGGCTTATGCAAGGATAAAGCCATTTTGTGGGGCGGAAGACATCTTACATGCAGGAAGCATGTGGGATTGACCGCCGCACACCCGAAATCAGACGATGATACCTACTTTACCGGCATTATATCCCGATGCAGTCAAAGGTACTACAATCCAAAAGGCTTGATAGGACTTGAAAACTTGGGGTTGCGAGCAGCCACTTGGAGGGGTCTGGACTGGACTCGGTGGATTAAGCGATATCTACTACCTGTATCTAGGAGTATTACGATTGTGTAAGTATCCCTGGGTTCAAGATGGAATGCGAAAACCCTTCAAACTAGCTTTGAGTAGGGCATTTCATCAACATATCCTAAGTAAACCTCGATGTCACCTGATCCACCTCACATCGAAACAAATGCCAAGAAAGCTCGTACTGTAACACTATATAGAAAATAAGCACCAAAAGAACGTCCCACGACATCAAAACACCGGAGTAATACCGTTTAACAAACGGCAGTGCATGAGATTTCCCAATATATGACAAAGCTGATGTCCTCAAGGCACCACTTTAATCAACGGTAATGCAGGACATTTCTCGGCTAAAACCAGTAAGCAATACAATTACCTGACAAAGCAGATACATGTAAGGCAACGATAATAAAGAAGCCTTGACCTTTTCCGACCCCACTGAATTCTGGAATTTGTATCGTATTTTGACCGAATGATTTAGTTATTAGCAATTTAAAGGTATTGTGGATTCCACAACTTCATAAGCTGACTTGACTGCAGGTAAGCTCTCCGTTGGCCCTGGTGGTTTCCAGATGCAGTATATGGTATTCGATTTGCCAGACAGACATGTTCACAGTTTTAACACTGCGACAACAAAGCAAGCAGAACCTGAGACGAGATATCCGAAGAGAGGGGCAAAGATGAGCATCACATTGTTTTAAGTGGTTCTATATATCAGTTGTGGCATGACTCTCTCGCGCGACAAGACCTGGCCCCAACTCCTGCACTCCAGGTTGAGTAATTGACAGTGCAACGGCATGCAACTCCTGTAATTGAAGAAATGAATCTTGAGACATTCTAAGCGTGTGTAGCCTAGTCTACCGACTATATGGTGCGAAAACGACCTCGAAGCACTGCCTCCCTAAGTGTGGCCCCTCTTTCAATTCGCAATGCACTGTGATAACTGGACTGGATGTTGCTAATTGAACAGTCTGAGAAAACGGTTCCCTTGGCTCCTCGTTAATCAACCTTCTGAACGTAGCTTCCATCGTGAGGTAAAGTATGTGCGTCAAGTCTGCTCCCTCGGCTTGCTTTTTCACTATCGCTTTCATTTTATCTGCAAAAAAGGCTCCAACTCCTGGTTGGGCATCGGAACCCCCGTTTCCTAAGTCTGTAGAATCTGGACGCATGCTTACTTCATTTATTTGCCCCATCTCTTTCCTCAACCTCCCTGTTGATAGTTTGGGCGACATTCCTAGCAAGCCTAATTCTGCGAGGCTTAGGGCATGTATGCCCACATGATATCCTTCATCAAAGTAAACCATAATTCCAAAAAGCGAGTTCTCCTCTGTCTCATAAAGAGCAACCGCCCAATTTCCAGGCAAAGAAGGGGAGATGAAGAAGCTGAGCATCACTTCTTCGGAAAATCTCCCGCTGTCTACGGTTCTTGTCTCTAACTGAGATTTAGCTCCCCACCTCGAAATTGCTCCCAATAAGCCGGTTTTCCCCTTCATGGAATTGTCCTTGAACAGAAATTCGTACCGGCCGGGTACGCCATCTGCAAGGTAAGGTGTTTTGAAATCCCGCTGTCGAACATACAATACTCTTTCAGTGTTCCTCGAGTTGGATCCTACATTTGGGACTAATAGCCTCGGCAGTCGATAGTATTGATCTCCGTGAATATAGCCTAAAGTAATGGCTAGTTGATACTCCTTTCTGCAATTGATAGGCAATTGAAATCGTCGAACAGGGAAGCTTATTGCGAAGGCATTTCCCTTCACCCTTAGCCCTTTATTTGTCATGTAATAAGGCAGTCTGTCTATACCTCCGACTCCCATCTGTACAACATCCCCGGAATCACAAAAAGAAGCAGGTGAAGATGCCAGCATGCCACTCTCCGGGAGGTCCTCTGTCCAGGCAAATATAGATTCGTCGTCACTCGTACTCAAGATCTCCAACTGGAGTCTCAAGAAAGCATTTTTGCCTTCTCCATAAAGAGGGGGCATGTAAATACCAAACAGTCCCAAGAGACAGTAGGCCATATCTTCAACCCTGGTGGTTATCCTCTTGGAAGCCCATGACATTTTCTGTGCGATAGACGCACTTTGGAAGTTATCCAAAGAGCTGATTCCAGTGATATCCGAGAGTCGGATTTTCAAACTCTCTCTAGTACCGAGAAGAGTCCAACCATGACCATAAAAAACCACTTTCGAGGGTGCCACTATAGATACGTTAGAATGGTTGGTATCCACAGCAATCACCACCTACACAATTCCTGCAAAGTCCAACCCCTCGTAAACCACAAACTCTCAGACAACTCCGAATCCTCGTCAACATCCGACAAATAAGCATAGCACACCTCCGCATTCCGATACCATAAAAACATGGAATTGATAGCCTCGGAAAGTTCAGCGCTGCTCGTTTTATCGATACAACAGGTATCCACCCAGATATATCGCAATCCATCGTCCATCGCTTGGGAACAGCTACGATTGATTTTCTCGTAGCCCCCAGCCCTTCCTGCATTCATGGCTTGGAAGGAGACCTCTTCTTTCTCCCATCGGTGGCTTAGAATGGCATATTTGGGGACAGCGCCATAGAATTCTTCCAAGGTAAGCGTGCTCGTGTTTAGGAGACGCATTTTTGAAGTTGGTTACCACTTGAGCGCTTGTAATGGTTCGAGTTCGGATGTCTGCGACCAGGAGACGGGATGAAGGCTGCTACATGATGAGGCTGCATTTGTCAGAATTGGGGGATACCTGTAATGGCCCCCAACGAGCGAGGCCGCTCCAGGGGGCCTCACTTGAAAGGAACAAATACAACCACACTGTTGGAATAACTTGGCGGGGTATTTAGAGTCTATAAGGCTGAGTGGACTTGAGAATTAAGAGATAGAGCAGCGCCTGATTTAGTGGTCGTTCATGTCTTTCAAGGTTGTCTCTATCTTGCCCCGTCCTCAAAGCCCTTGTGTCATCACGTGATATATAATAAAATTCCTCCCCCTCGTGTGTCGCGGGCTTCCACCAGAGGTTAACACTACTCCGTGCGTAGTCCCAGATTTTGGGCAAAAACACCCCAAAAACACCCTACTTTGATAAATTATAATGATACAAAGAATAGTTAAAATGGGCTATAATTTACTTTTTAGATTAAGACAGCTAATACCTCTAACTTGTAGTCTTTAGAGGTCTAATAAAACATAAACACAAACACAACCATACTCCCCAAACCCTAAAACTATCCTTTCCCCCTCTAGTAACTAAGTAACGATAAAAAAGTAACCCCTCTAATCTACTCGTACCTACGAGTACTATAAATTATTAAAAACTCCGCTTTCCTCTCTAAGGTAAGCTCGGTAAGTAATCTATATATATAATCAAGACTATAACTCTCCCTATATCCCTCTATCTATATATTAATATTAATCTATACCCTCCCTTATTAACCCTTCTTTTAATCTTCTAGAATTTACTTCTATTAAAAAAAATATAATACCTACCTACTATACTTATAAGCTTACTTACCTACCTATTAAAAATAAATCCATCCCTTCCCTTCCTATCCCTCCCCTTCCCTTCTATAAAATCCCCTCGAGCTCCCCTCTTAGTTCTAACTTCTAACTTCTAGATCTAGATCTAGATCTACTCTAGATAAAGTAATAGATAATACCTATCTACTACCTACTTTCTACCTACCTACTCCCTACCTCTTCTTTCTATACTCTATATACTCGATATACTCGATATACTCGATCTACTTAATATACTCTTTATTTAAGAATCGAGAAATAAACCTCCTTAGCTTTACTTTACTTCTACTATTAATCTATACCCCCCCTTATTATAATCCTCCTCTAAATCTTCCAGAGTTTACTTCTATTAAAAAAAATATAATACCTACCTACCTACCTACCTACCTACCTACCGTACTTATAAGCCTACCTACTAAAAATAAACCTATCCCTTCCCTTCCCTTCTATCTATTCTTCTATCTATCCCCTCGAGCTCCCCTCTTAGTTCTAGTTCTAACTTCTAGTTCTAACTTCTAGCTCTAGTTCTAGACCAAGTAATAGGTAATAACCTACCTACTCCCTACCTCTTTCTACTAACCTACTTCCTACCTCTTCTTTCTATACTCGATATACTCGATAAACTCTTTATTCTCTATCCCTCTATCCCTCTATCCCTCTCCCTATATCCCTCTATATATTAATCAATCAATCTATACCCTCCCTTATTAACCCTCCATAAATCTCCTAGACTTTACTTTTATTAAAATTACGGTAAACGACAAAAATGCCACCTAATTAATCAATAACGACAAAAATACCACCTAATTAATTTTTTTGCGACAAAAATACCACCTATGTACCACGTCACTAGTTTACTAGTAAAATTATTAGTAAAGTAATGTTGATATCATTAGTGGCAGTTTTGTCGCAAAAGGGTGGCATTTTTGTCGTGAAAATAGGGGTATTTCTGTCGTTGAATAGTGGTATTTTTACTAGTATTAAGATTTTAGTTCTTCATCAGAATCATATGTAAGACACCCTAAAAATAATGAACAAAGTAAATTAGCTAACTACTTGTTACTTCCTAATACCTCGTAGGCTTGTTCTTGTCGATTTTAGTAGTGGTTGAGCCCAGTACTCCCTGCCTTTGCGTTTACGTGGCCGGTTTATTAGCCTTAATTCGCTTAATTGCTTACTCCTAAGCAATATCTATTGAAGGGCTTGTGGAGTGGTACTGAAAACAACAATAAAAGGAGGTTCGTAAAATATGTGAATTGCAACTAAAGAGAAAAGAGAGCTAGGTACAGGTTTGAGGGTATATTGGATACCCAGGGCTAGCCCCTGGGTGGGTCCAATATATCCTGAGGCATAAATAGTGGACTCGGAATATCAGTCCACTAATAATATCTATATCCTTAATCCCCCGAGCCTCAACTACGTCATCCTGGTCTTATTGAGCGCTCTCCTTATTACTAGCACTTCACTAGATTTCGGGCTACAAGGATATCTAGAAAGTGAATATAAGTACTACTGTCTGTCCTATAACAACAGAAATGCTACTACGACAAAAATACCACTTTTTCCCGACAAATATACCACTAGTTCTATATTCATCGAATTTGTATGTAAAACCCATACTAAAAAAATGAGTAGTATATAAGTGGTATTTTTGTCGCTAAAAATACCACTTTTTCCCGACAAATATACCACTGGTTCTATGTTCATCGAATTTGTATGTAAAACCTATACTAAAAATATGAGTGGTATACAAGTGGTATTTTTGTCGCAAAAAAATTAATTAGGTGGCATTTTTGTCGTTATTAATTAATTAGGTGGTATTTTTGTCGTTTACCGTTAAAATTAATACCTACTTACTTACTTATCTACCTACCTACCTACCTACTATACTTATAAGCCTACCTACTTATACTAAAAATAAATCTATTCCTTCCCTTTCCTTCCCTTCCCCTTCTATCTATCCTCTCGAGCTCCCCTCTTAGTTCTAGTTCTAACTTCTAGATCTACTCTAGATAAAGTAACCTACTTCCCACCTCCTTCCCACCTCTTCCCACCTCTCCTCATCTCAAACTCCCCACCTCTTCCCACCTCTCCTATTCCATCCCAATAAAATCCACTCTCTCCTCTCCTCTCCTCTCCTCTCCCTCCCTCCTTGTACCCTCTCCCCCTCCCTCCTCTCCTCCCCTCCTCTCTCCTCCCCTCCTTCCACTTCCCCATCAATCCATCCATCCACGCCACATCACCACATCACCACATACATACATACACCTACCCACCCACGCACTCCCACAGATAGGTAACCACCTCACTAAAACAACACACACACATCCCTCCATCCATCCATCCCTCCCTCCACACAATCCACAGTAGCACACAGAGCCACCAAACACGTCACGTCACGTCACGTCACATACATCACCAAGAGAAAGAACCCCATCTATCTCCATCCATCCCCCTCCATAACACAATCAATCAATCACCAACATCACTCACTCACTCCACCCCTTCAAAAAAAAAAAAAAAGCACGATTCACAAATCCAAATCCAATCCATATCCAAATAAGCTGGCAACAGCACCACTAAAAATGAGGAGCGTTCGTTCCATCTATAAAACATCACCACTTACTACCGTAAGCCAGCGAAAAAAGGGTAAGTAAGATCTTACAAACACCCAAGGCTCATTTCCATCCATATATCTATCTATCTTCCCATCCATCCATCCGTCGCTCGCTCGCTGGCTGGCTGACACAACTATTCATCCCGTCGCCTGCCCCACTCCACTCGCTTCTTTCCAACGCATCGCATCCAGCCCATTCCACTGAGCCAACCAGCCCTATGCTATGCAAAGGCCCATAGTTTGTAATGCATCCCTGTTCCAAAAAAGAAAAAGAAAAAAAACACCCATCCATACCCGCCCATGATGTGATGCTACAAACAAGTATGGTACGACAGACAAAAGAAAAAGGGGTGTGTGTGTAAAAAATAAAAAAAAGGAAAAGTCTAAGAAGCCATCTAAAAACACATCAAAATCAAAGGTTTTCGCTTCCCGTGTAAGATCTTACACCAAGAGCAAGACATCACCAGTCTAAACGGACTTTTCCTCTTGCTTCTTAGCCTGGATCCCCTCTTTCTCCGCTTCAACTGCCTCATTAACTTGCTCCTGTTTCCCAGATGCGGCTTGAGCTTCTCTCTTCTCTTCTTTCTCATCAATATCCTCGTCATCTCTTGGAGTAGCACGACCAGAGTCTTTGTTATTCTGATCTTGCTCGTTCTCCTCTTCAATCAACTCTTGTTGCTCCTTGAGAACCTCAAGACGTTGTTTATTAGTAGCAGCTCCCTCGGCAGTATGAACCTCGAGTTCAATCTCGTGGAAGAGTTCCTCAGGAATGGAGGAGAGGACACCAGTCAAGGCGTCAATTTGAGTGTTGAACTCGCTATCTTTGCCTTGGGCATACATGAATGCATTGCTCAACACTAAAAGGGTAGATGGTACACCGTATTTGAGACGGAGATCCAACCAGGATTGAAGGTCGTCACGTAGTCTACCGGGTGATACACCATGAGTGCGGATACCTCGGCTTTGCGCAGCAACTTGAAGCTCTGGAACTGATAGGCTGTCGATACCCTCGTAGCTGATTGCTCGATCATCTCTCTTGATTTGTCTCATACGGTGGCGAATTTGGTATCGAAGCATCATGTCCGTACCGAAAGTGTTGAGATTCATGTACCGACACATACCGACAAGTTGTGGTCTTGATAGATTGTCCAAAGTCAAATCATCCTTGAATATCTTGCAAACCTTGATGACGTCTGATGCAGATGGAGATTCTCCTGTTGATCGAAGTTTTCGGAAAAATTGTGTAAATTCCTCTTTCTGTGCAGTTGCAGCAGTCAAAGGAAGACCTGTTTCCTTCAAGGTGTTGCGGAGAAAGTTGCTGACATCCTTTCGGGTGGCTCTAAGATCTCCGGCTTTCTTGTCTTTTGACTTCTGTCCTTCATACGTGCTAGGAAGGAGATTTGGGAATAATTTCAAAGCGACCGGAAGTAATAACTCGGCGAAAGGTACGAGAATGAAGACCGAGAATGGAACCAATCGTCCGATATCCTGGACTGTTCGTTGTAATTGACGATGTTCTCTTCGACTGAGTTCGTAACCAGCAGCCATCTTGACCGCCAATCGAGTACTGATCTTGACTTCGGTTGCTAATAATTTCGTTCCGTCCCAGTAATGCTGTGCCTCCTTTTTGATCTTCTGACCCAAGGTCAACTTCTTCTCCTCCGCCTTCTTCACCTCCTTGTCTTCTGCCGCCTTGACACCTGCCAACTCGCTCAGACTAACAGCTTCCGTGGCATCGGTTTTTGAGACTCCTGTAGCTACATCTGATGGAACCGGAGCTACCTCGTGTTCCTTGGCTTGACTGGCGGCAGCTTTGTTTGGCGCATTTGTGGAGATGTTGGTATCCTTGAGCGGCTTTTTGGCTTGGCTAGCATTGAATCCAGGAGGTGGCCCTGGATGTGGTACTCCTGAGGTATGTGTATCGGTTGAAACTCCTCGTCGGGGGATTAGGATCGCCAACGCTGGCATAGTAGCTGGCAAGTTTCGGGCATTGCGACGAAGGAATGCTGTATATGCTGAAGAGGGACCATTTCGAGGGTATGCTCGGGCTAGAGATGAGGATTAGCTTACTGGTTCCTAGTACACCATCGGAAGAGAATATACTCACCACTAGTCATGAAAGACGTTTGCGCCGCATTACGGACGATTCTCGAAGAGGCACTCATTGTTGAGGATGTGGAGGTGGATGCGTATGTCGATGTCGATGTCGCCTTGTCAACAAGACGGTCAGGGGAAGTGGTAAAGATTCGCAATGGGAGTTGGTAAGGAGTGTTGATGTTTTAAGGTGTATAGTGATTTATGTATGGGCCATTGTTTTGATGAAAGACAGGAGGGGCTCAGATTAGGGATGGAATCCATGGGAACAGCTGGTTCAAGAATTTCCAGAAGCATGGTCACGTGTTTTATGGCTAGGTTGGGTTGGGACGTGGCTGCTTCTGGGGCTTCTGGAAGGTACTTGGGTGGATGAGAGCGTCGTACTAATGTAAGAACAAGTTCCCGTTTCTTATTTCAACCTTATTCCTGATTCATGTTTTACGTTGGTTAGTTTGGTTGTGGTTGCCATGAGCAATGCGAGTTACGATTACGGGCTTCATATCAACACCAAACACTATTAGCGAATTCCCTTCTATCGAAGTCTCTCCTGACTGAAAGTCTACTCGTATGGACTGATTTCGGGATTCGGAGTTAAGCTTCAGGGTGCCTGTCCAGCCTGTTGACGGAAGATCTGCGTCATCATCATCCATAGGTACGTAGCGACGTAGCCTGCTATTCTCAAAGACAACGAATAACACTCGGAAGCTGTCATTGGAGCCCTCTTTAGTTGGCAGACGAAACTATTCCCAATCACCATCCTCTTCACTCTCAGAAACCCCCAAATCCGAGACAAGTTGCCACCAAAAAATTGTATGGTGCAATTGCTTTTCAGGTACAGTGTACAAGGGGTGAACTTGCACCTCAACAAAAAAGAGCCATAGCCAAGCCATTGCATGCCCCTGTCCTGCCCTACCCAGCGCGCCAGCCCAGTTCCGGGTGCCGCAGCTCGCTCCCCGCATTTCCAGACAGAGTACTCCCATCATGCACTCTCATGCTTCACCGATCACCGACAACTTACCCCCCTTCACCCCTTCACCCCTTCCCCTCCCACCTTCCCATTCACCGTGTATATTCCAGTTACCACCTACCTATTCCCTTGCACCAGATCTCATGATGGTTATTTCATAGCATCCCCTCGTTCGAGTGTAGCATAGCCCTTGCTTGCCGGCCAGGCGCAAGTTCCCCTCATTCGGAATTGAATAGAACAAAAAGAAGACCTTGGAACCGGACATACGGAATAGACATTGTTGGGCTGTTTTCCGGCGCATCGAAAAAGACACAACTACAGGATAATTGCATTAAGTGACCAACACCATGAAGCTTCGCAAAGCAGCTCGCATTATTTTGGTCGGCGCTCCTGGTGTGGGAAAAGGAACTCAAGCCGAGAGACTTCTACAAAGATTCCCTCAACTCTCCGCCATCAGCTCAGGAGATTTACTCCGCGAAAATGTCAAGAATCAGACTCCTCTTGGTAATACCCATCTCCTGCCAATCATGCTCAAGACTTGTACTAACAGAAATATACAGGCATAAAAGCAGAATCAACCATCAAATCCGGCGCTCTCGTCCCCGACGCCATGATCCTCCGTCTAATCCTTCACGAACTCAAAACCCGCGGTTGGATCAGTCCTGCGCAAACCACCACCTTGACCCTCTCCTCAACCTCTCACATCCAGGATCCCGATATGGAAGACAACTTCGTCAACACCCCCTCCCTCGCAAACCTCTCCTCCCCACCCCTAACGTCCAACTGCCCCACCGCATCCTTCATCCTTGACGGCTTCCCCCGCACCGCCTCCCAAGCCCACCAACTCGACCACTTGATCCCCATAAACCTCGTCGTCTCCCTGCGGACCCCTTTCTCGACCATTCTCTCCCGTATCGCAGGACGTTGGGTCCACGCTCCATCCGGACGGGTCTACAACACGACCTTCAATGCGCCAAAAGTCCCGGGATTAGATGACATTACGGGAGAGAGGTTGACAAAGCGAGCCGACGATGATGAGGCGACGTGGATGACGAGGCTTAAGAAGTTCGAGGAGACGAGCGAGCCGCTTCTCGAGCATTATGCGAAGAAGGGAGTACTTTGGGAGGTGGAGGGAGGGAGTAGTGATGAGATTTCTCCCAAGCTTTTCAGTGAGTTTGAGAGGAGGTTTGTTGATGGGGTTGAGTATTGAGTTTCCTCTTTCCTTTGAACCACTTTCTCTGTCCAGGGCTTCTATCTAGAGAGAGAGATAGGGAGTTGGACCCATGAGATTTTGGTCAAACCATCTAGATTTCTCAGCTTCAGAGCGCTTTTTATTTGTTCTTTTATTCTCGGTGGGAGGGGGGCGGTGGGAGGAAAGGGGGCAAGGTTACGATTATGACTTTTTAATGAAACAAGGTGGATGGACAGATGGACATGGACGGAAATGGCTTATCTGATGGATGGTATGCATGATGATATAGGATGTGGGTGTATGGATGGATGGATGGATGGATGAA
>LT855424.1:404737-433419 GCA_900184765.1 Hymenoscyphus fraxineus | reverse complement strand
GGGTAAGTAATAGTTTTTTTACTATATAAGTAATAGTCTTTTTACTACGAAAGTAATAGTCTTTTTACTACGTAAGTAATAGTCTTTTTACTACGTAAGTAATAGTCTTTTTACTACGGTACGAAGGTACGTGAGAGCTAGGGAGGGTTTATTATCTAGTAGTCTTTTTACTATATAAGTACGCGGTAAACAAAATAAGCGGGACTTTTTTACCTATATATTTTTATAATACCTTTATTTAGTACGCTATAAAAATAGGTATAATTCTAATAAATTAGTAATATTAACGTACTAATAAAAAAGTCCCGCTTATTTTATTTACCGCGTAGTAAGTAATAGTTTTTTTACTACGAAAGTAATAGTTTTTTTATAGTATAAAGATATATAAAAGGGTAGGTTCTACCTAGTAAGTACTTATATCTACGAATAACGCTCGGTAAAAGGAACTATATTCTATATTCTACTAAGTAAAATATTCTATATAAAATACTTCTAAAGTACCTATAAAATAGAATAGAATCCTTTTATTAACTAAACTCTAGAATTATATAAAAGAAGAATTCTAGATCTATTAAAACATATAATTTAGTATAGGTATATAGAGCTAGGACTAAGATAGGTAGAAGTACTAGTATCGAATATATTTCTTTATAATTAAATATAACGTATACTAGAAGTACTAAGGTACCTAGCGAACCCGGCTAGAGAGGACTTTTATATAGCCTATTTAATATTAAACTACCTAAGGGATCTCGGGACTTCCTATTAGTTTATAGAGTGGGAGTATATTTATCCGGTTATATAATATATTCTAGCTAGAAATTCTAGAAATTCTATAGAATTAGAAGGTCTAGAATAGAATCCTTCTATTAATATACTAAAAGGAATAGAATTATTCTAGAGAGAGGGTCTAGAATAGTAGGTCCTACCCTACCTAGTAATTTACTTATATCTATAAAGGTACGTAAGAGCTAAGGAAAGGATCTACCTACTTCGAGTACTCTATAATTTCTACTATATTTCGAACCTATTAGACCTATCTTTTAAACCTACTAAAACCCCTAATACCTACCTAGTCTTAGGCGTACTTCTCCCCCTTCTTATCTAATACCCTAGTAAGAGTAAGCATAAAAAGTATTTATTACTTAGGTAAGGAATAAAAAGAATAAGAGAGCCGAAAATCTATATTAGAGAGGTTTTAGAAAGGAGTATAGATAGGAAAGGACGGGAGTGGAATAAACGGGAAATACTATACACTGCTCTAGAAGGGATAATAATTAAAGAGTAAGAGGGAGTAGGAACTAAAGTAGATAGTAAAATCTTCATATTACAAAACACACTATCTGATCTAGCCTAAAAGCCTAAAAACTAAGCTAAGTTAAGTCAAGTACTTTAATCCGTCCAGGCGGTCCGGTTCGCTTCAACCCCTCGAACCCTCCACCAGCGAACCCCAGGTCCAAGCACGGATCCCCAGGTGGAAAGTATACCCCCTTTCTCTGATCCATCCAGTGTGACGAAAGGAGGCAGCAGGCAGCCATACGGAGGAAGTAGAAGTAGAAGTAGAAGTAGAAAAGAAGAAAAGAAGAAAAGAATGCGTGGGGGTATTCGGGGAAAAGGAGGGAGAGGGGGGGTATTTAAACACCAAAGGAAAGAAAAGAACGAAGAAAATCAAAAGCTCCAACCCAGCCCCTGGTGCATTGGCAGTCGGTATTTCCAGTCATGCAAGCAAGCAAGAAAATTGGAAAAGAAAATCGACAAAGGAGAAGAACGCAATGCAATGCCCATCCATCCCCGAATTTGGAAACTCCCCGTTGTAAAACGCATTCCATCAAAAGAATCAACCCGCTCAACTACCTCTCCTTTTGACACCCGCATTTTGAACCAACCCACTCCCTACAAACGGACTTTCCTTCTGCTGAGATGTCCTAGGTCTAGCATTCGTCCTCGATCTTGCTAGCTCCGTAGCCTGTTCGCGACGGAATAGCGTCTGCGTAGGTTGCATCTGCATTTGCGCAGCCATCTCCTCGGGCGTCGTTGCCACATCCACCAACCGCTTCCCAGCGACAGGCTGAACACCACGTCCTTTACCTCGCTTATCCCACTGCGGCGCCTCTTTGAAGACAGGTGAGAAGTCGAGGAGTGGTTTGGGCATTCCAGCCATTCCTGGCCCAGGGGGATCGGCGGCGGTTTGTGGACGTCGGTTTGGACGAGTAGTGGTTGAGCGCATGGAGACTGATCTTTCAGGTCTTTGAGTTGGAGCGCTCAAGAGAGAGGGTCCGTCTATGAAGCCGTTGCCGCCATTATAAGAGTGATGATGCGCCTCTTTTTGAACGCGTTGTTGTCTTTGAGAGTATGATCTTCCCAATAGACCACCCGAAGAGAATTCATCTTCTGATTCAGAAGGAATCTTGAGGTTGGCAGTAGGTGGGTGCCGTCGAGATTCCTGACGGGATTCTTTTTTGGAAGGTAGTGGTGATTGAGAAACACTGTTACTGTGATGGAAAGGAATTTGTCGAGGACGATCACTATCAGACTCATACTCACGACCCTTTCTTTCATTTTCCCTCTTACTAAAATCGTCCACGTTGACCACAGGAGCAAGTGTTCCAATGGTGTATGGGTCTCCGTCAGAGCTTTGGTGTGTATTCTTGCGACCTCGTGCGGCGTTGGTCTTTGTCTTGGCGCCATCGCCCATGCGACTCACCAAATACCAACTTCGCCACGCCTGTACAGCATCGTACCACTGATCGGAAAGAACTCGGTCGTCGGTACTAAAGTAGTGAACAAAATTCTCGGTGCTCAGAAACATGGTGGTCTTTTGCTGGCTTTTAATGGCATAGCAGTATTTCTTTGGCGGCTTGAGACGTTTCCGTGTTTCTTGAGGAGTCGAGCTGTAGATGTCAAAATCTGACAAGTGACACAAGCTCACTGTATCTTTGTCGTTTGTTTTACCCGGAGGCTTCTTGGACATGTAAATCTGACCAGTAGAGAACAACGTAATGTATCGTTTGTTCCATTTTCCAGGCTTCTGAGAATGATACATGTAGACAGTGGTGTTGCCAGGAGCCTCTTTTGGGGCCGAGGAAGATTCAAGGTCTTTATCATACTCTGGAGCTTCCGAGTTCATAAGTGTAAAGAAATTCTGCGTGTCTTGGTCCCACGAATTCATAATATCTCGAATATGCTCGTAGCGCCGTGTACGACGTTCCAGTCCAAGCTGTCCATACGATTCAAGTAAGACTGCAGTAGCTGGTATGATATCTTGTGACATGATGTTGGCAGCAGAAAGGATCAAGTCTGCGCTCGTAGTATCGGGTGTGATTGGCAAGTTAATTGATGATTGCTTGCATCGAACCAAAACACGCTGCGACGAATTAGCCATAATTTCGACCTAATAATGGAGTTCCACTTACCCTTTCTCCAGCATTACTAGCCGAGATGGGAGCATCAGTTTGAGGCACAATTCCACCACCACCTTCTTGTATCATTTGCTCAGGAGCCAACTTATGGGTTGGTATAAAAGGATCTTTCGCAACCCGGCGGGATGGGGGCGAGGATGTTCGCTTTCGAATCTTTTCAACCCTCTTTGGGGAAGGTGGTTCAAGGCTCTTTTCTCGAACCGATGACTCTGAGGTGCCGCTGCCTGATGTCCTAGGAGGAACCTTTGACGTCTTTGACGTCGCTCTCTTTCTAGAAAAGAAACTAAATTTGTCTCTTGGACTAAGTATCTCTGGTGATCGTGGACCTGCAGCATCCAAAGTTGCCTCTAGACGTTCCAAATCAACTCGCTTCTGTTCTTCCAACAATCTTGCCGTTTCCTCTTCCTTTAATCTTGCTTCTCTCTCTTCCGACTGTGCCTGGGCCTTTCGTTGTTTGGAAGCTCGCGCATCTTCTTCCGCTCTCTGACGAGCTCTCAATTTTTGTTCCTCGGCTTGCGCCTTTTGCTCCTCCAACTTTTCCTTTTGCGCTTCGCGTTCCCTAAATTCTAGCACCTTCCGTCGCAGACGCTCATCCTCGGTCTCTTTGTGACCTGGAGCCCTCGACTTTTTGACCGCGGTCGGCTCGATTTCTGGAGGGGCTGCGTGTCGCGAAGTTGAAAGTATTGGTTCCGTCACTCGTCTGATGGCGGAGGGTTTTCCAGACAAGGCTGCCAATGTGGACTGGTCAACACCAGAAGGTAGGGTAGGCATTGGTGGAGGTGCTTCAGCTGAGTCTTCTGGGGACTCTACTTTCGTCCTCCGATACCTCGCCATACTCTTCGTCCTACCCAGACCATTTCCATCTTTAGGTGGTCTAAGAGGCATTGATGCTTCGGTCGGTTGTGTGTTTGCTGGCGCATGCCTTACAGATTTGTATCTTGTAAAATTGTCGTTCTGGGAGCCTGTCGAGAAGGCCAAGTCTTGATCTTCCGACATGGTGGGGTTGGGTTCCGTTCGTCCACGAGGGATCATGAGTTAATGGTGGTAAATCTTGTCAATGTGTATTCTCTGGAGGTGAGGTGACGTGCGCAGAAAGATTCATGATAAGAAAGTGCCCCTGAGTTTGACCAATGCACTCCTAGATGATGGTGAGGGAGTAGTGGGAGGAGGCTGGGCGGATGTGACACAGAGAAGCAATATCGTCCATAGGTGACCAATGCCGATGAGGGGGGTGATCTGAATGGCAACCAGACGAATGGAGATGTTGTGTTGCCTGTCACAGAAGATCAAGAAAGGAGTGAGTGTGGTGTAGGAGAGAAGGGAAAGAGAGCGCGTGAGGGATTGTGTAGTGAACAGTTTAGTCAGTCAGCCAGTGGTGAATGTTGGGCGGGTTGTGTAAATGTGGGCACTGGGCACTCTTCTCCACGGTTGTTTGGCGGGACCAACCCAACCTCCACCTTGCAACCACCAGTGCACCACGAGAGCACGGCTCCACAAGGGCTGGGAAGAAGGGGTTTGATGTTCGAGGGGAGGGGCAAAACAGGGCACCTGCAATCTTAAATTTAGAAATGCTTGGCCGACGAAGCACGCAGATCATCTTCCGAATCTTGGGGTTGTGCAGCATCTGTCACCTCAAGGCCCTGATAGATGTCAGAGGGCGAGCACACGACGAGTCTCCGTCTACAAAGTACGAGGAAAGTTGGCCTCAGGGCGACACAATTGCCCGTTGTGATCCATCTGGATGAAGCTATCCCTACCACCCCGGCAAAAGACACTTTTGCCTCGGAACCTCTCAGATCGATCCCTGACCGGTACCGTACCCGGGCGCGGAACACGAGGTCCTGAAAAAGGGGACTTTGGCGGGGCTACCCAGTGAGTGCCCGCATCGGCGTACGGTAGGTATATATACCCTGCTGGGTGCGGAAAGGAGTACCAACAAATATCAGCATCGCTGGTTCTTGTTTGATTATATATGGAGTACACATTTCTTTTGTTTAAAGGAGTAGAATTACTATTCGCTTATATCAACCCATAAGCAATATCAGTTGAGTGGAAGTCAATTGATCATGCAGGTGGCATAACGCAGTGCGTGGCGTCCGAGGGTCTCTACAGTCCGATCAACGTTGGTTTTTTTTTCTGTTTATGCCCAAATCGTTTGAAGACGTCGCGATGTGGTGTTCATCTCGTTTCCCAGTTTACCGAAAGTCCCTGAAAGTCCCTGGTTGAGCTACTCGTCACATTCAAATTATGCCCTGTTACCTCTCGGGTTTTCCAGTAGTTGCGGTTATTCGGAATTTGGAAGGTAAAAATCTTTATAGAAAGTTACTCGACAGTCATCCTTTGAATTACGCGTGGCACTGAGAGACAAGAGGCAAATCCGTTTAAGCGACAGCGCAGCGCCTAGTAGGTGCTTTGCAATCCCGCTTCTAAATAATCTCTACAAGTACCGCAGCCTCTATGTCAGTAAGGGCGAGGATGGAAATGTGGTTCGGAACATTTCATTCAGCATGAATGAGTTTATCGAGAGTTCAGACCCTTCCTGGAAATTTTGGTGGGGAAGAATGATTAATCAATTATCCGAGAATGTTCTAGGTGGCAAATATTAACCTATATCTCAAAGGCAAAATGAATAATACCCCAAACCTACAAAGTACGGGGCCGAGTGAGTTCAAAGCACGAGATGCGAGTACCGGCGCTCCATCAGTGAGTAGATATTTCTCAAAATGTGGATCTTGAAGTCGAGTTGACATGATCTCGATGGTAGGGAGTGGATAGCTCCTTTGGACTGCCGGCCTGGGGAAGAAGAGGAAAATCCCGATGTCGCCGGATCATGTCAAAGAGAAGGACACTTGACTCCGTCGACACCAAACAAACAATGAAACGAAAAACAAATAAGTCGGCATCTCACGTGGTCTTTCCTAGTGCTTTGCAGCTTTGAAACTGGATCTGGGAGTCGTGTTAAGCTTGGGACCTGGGCTAAGCTTGCCAAGCTGCTCAGAGTTATACTTTGAAGGACTTGGAAGGCAAATGTGGACTGGGACTGGGACAGGGCGATCAGACAATTTTTAGCTCCCATCGGAGTCCCAGACTCATCTTCCGTAGCTCCGTACCTTACTTTGTACTTGGATTCTTGGAAGTAAACGGTCGTAGAGACTACCTAGGTAGAGTCCACCTGGAGGTTCTGTATGGAAGTACGGAGTAATGTTTATGAGTACTCTGTGAGTAGAGCAAGACTTAGGTACCTAGGATCCATCTCAACGATAGACTTTACTCAAGCATCAGTGAACCAATGGATGGTGTTGCTTGCCCTTTTTATAAGTGCTCCGTACGAAAAGCTACAGGTTACAGGTATGACCTGCATGCAGTGGCTCAGAATAGCGCTAGAGTCAAAGTCGACCCCAATAAATAAATATGGGGCCCCGTTCGCTTTGAGGTGTCTAGCCTGAATCTGGAAGTGGAAGGCGCCCAGGTGGAAGCTACCTTCCTACTGTACGACTACCCGTCCCCGTACCCTACCCATACAGGTAGTGAAACAGGCCGAGAAGCCAGGTAAGCCTACAGTAGCACTCGACACAACCACCATCACCACCAATTCATCACAATTTTTGCCTCTCCAACATCCGCCATCCGCCATCACCTGGGAGAACATCCATCACTTCCATTTCCTCGGCCAGGTCATGACAGCTGCACCGCGATAACGACCAATTCCAACACCACTCCATTGCATCGCATTCTATCCGAACAATTCCCTTGTCGCATGCTTTCAGCAGACACCGACCTCGAACCTCCAAGATCCTCCTACGACGACGAGGCGCCAGCACCAACACCAACACCATCAATGCATAGGCATTAATCGTCCTTTTTACGACCACGCAACACTTGACGGTGTTTCCCAGCAGCACTGAACGTCCTCACCTCCATCCACAAATCCTCCGGCGATGAAGCTACACTCGCTCCTTGGTCTTCTGGGCCTGGGATCCATATCCATCGCTTCAGCCTCCAATCTACGTCCACGCGATTACGAAGCCAACGATTATTATGTTCTCGAGCTAGATTCCAATACACCGCCCTCGCAGGTAGCAGCGTCACTGGGTTTGACACACGAGGGTCAACTGGGCGAGTTGGCAGACCACCACATCTTCTCAACTCACAAGCATGACGAGGATATTGTACATACAGCATTAAAAGAACGACGAAGGCGAAAACGAAGCGAAGGAGGGTCCCATCCTCTTGATAATGTTCGATTTGCTCAAAAACAAAAATTGAAGGCACGCATGGAGAAGAGAGGAATTCTCCCACCGCGGCCAGCAGGATATGAAGCAATAGTTGAAAGAAAGGCGCCACCTCCGGTCGATGAAGCATTGGCCTACCAAGCAGAGGTAGCGAAGAAATTGGGAATAAGAGATCCCATATTTGACGAACAGTGGCATTTGTTCAACCCGGTTCAGGTAGGCCACGATGTGAATGTTACCGATGTTTGGTTACAGGGCATTACCGGCAAAAACGCAACCGTGGCCATTGTAGATGATGGCCTGGATATGTATAGTGATGATCTGAAGGACAACTATTTCGCAGAAGGGTCCTACGATTTCAACGATCATTCCCCGGAGCCGAAACCACGATTGTCCGACGATCGACATGGTACCCGTTGTGCCGGAGAAGTATCTGCGGTCAAGAACAATGTCTGCGGAGTTGGGGTCGCCTGGGACTCGAAGATTGCAGGAATTCGAATCCTTTCCAAGTTGATTACCGATGCCGATGAAGCGATCGCGATGAACTACGCATACCAGAAGAATCAAATCTACTCTTGCTCTTGGGGCCCACCAGATGATGGAAAGTCAATGGATGCTCCAGGCATCTTGATCAGAAAGGCCATGGTAAATGCAGTTCAAAAGGGTCGAGGAGGCTTGGGATCCATCTACGTGTTTGCGTCCGGAAACGGCGCTGCAAGCGAAGATAACTGCAATTTTGATGGCTACACCAATAGTATTTACAGTATCACGGTTGGTGCGATTGATCGAAAAGGTCTTCATCCTTACTACTCGGAAAAATGCTCTGCTCAATTGGTTGTTACCTACAGTAGTGGAAGTGGTGATGCTATTGTAAGTTTGGAAACTCATGCTTAGTATTATCCTCTACCTGTACTAATTTCAAATAGCACACTACCGACGTAGGAACCAACCAATGTTACAATGGTCACGGTGGAACCTCTGCTGCAGCACCACTGGCCGCAGGTATTTTTGCCTTGGTCTTGGAAATTCGACCTGACCTTACTTGGAGAGATATGCAATATTTGGTCATGGAAACTGCATTACCATTCGACTTGGATACCGGTGAATGGCAAACTACCAGTATTGGAAAGAAATTCTCACACACTTTTGGATACGGAAAAATTGATACCTATGCAACCATTGAAGCAGCCAAGACTTACAAACACGTCAAGCCTCAAGCATGGTATTACTCACCTTGGATTCACGTTAATCAGAGTATTCCTCAAGGACAGGATGGATTGGCTGTCTCTTTTGAGGTGACGAAAGAAATGCTGAAAGAAGCCAATCTCGAGCGTCTTGAACATGTTACTGTTACCATGAACGTTGCGCACACCAGACGTGGTGATATCAGTGTTGATTTGGTCAGTCCTGACAAGGTTGTCAGTCATCTTTCAGTCACTCGACGACTGGATGGTTTCAAGGGAGGTTACGAAGACTGGACCTTTATGTCTGTGGTTCATTGGTGAGTAGTGAAATCTCAGAGCAATATGATTCATGCTAACAATTACAGGGGCGAATCTGGTGTAGGAACTTGGACAATCATTGTCAAGGATTCTATTGTAAATGAATTCAGCGGTTCCTTTATTGACTGGCACCTGAAGCTCTGGGGCGAGAGTATTGATGCTTCCAAGACATCCCTCTTGCCTATGCCAGATGAACATGACGACGATGATCATAATGCAATTGCAAGCAGTACCACTACAGTCACCGGTGTCACCACCACTAACGTTGCCTCTACCCCAACCGGTCCCATCCTGGCCAACCCAACTGATCATCCAGACCGCCCAACTAAACCCACTGCCGCTCCTGCGGACCACACGACTCCTACACCAACCAGTGCTGCCACCCCAGCAGCATCAGAGAACTCTTCTACTTGGCTACCATCCTTCCTCCCTACTTTTGGCGTAACACCCAAAACACAGGTTTGGATCTATGGCGCTGCTACCTTGATCGTGGTCTTCTGCGCCGGAATGGGTGCCTACCTCTACATTGCGCGTCGCAAGCGTCTCCGCAACAACCCAAGAGATGAGTGGGAATTTGATCTTTTGCAAGGAGAAGAGGCGGAAGGACTTAACGGCGCGGGTAAGGTCGGCCGAAAAGGAGGCAAGAGAAGAGCTGGTGAGTTGTATGATGCATTTGCGGCTGGGAGTGAGGATGAGTCTGATGGAGAATTTTCATCGGGTGGTGATGAGAGGGAAAAGAGGTTGTATGAGGATGACTTGAGTGATGACGAAGGAGGAAGTGGCAGTGGAAGTGGAGGGTCTAGGACGCACGTTATCGGTGATGATGATGATGATGATGATGACGACAGTGTCGCCGAGGGGGGTAATGAGAAGGGAGCTGGAAGGGGATTGATTGGTAAATAGGAATTTTTTGGGACTTGACGGGAGGGGGTCTCCTGAGTTTGTTGGGGTTTTTTGTGTATTATTCTGGGTTTTTATACATGGAGTGGGTGTTTTTTGTTTTATAGGATTTTTTTTCTTCTTTTTTCCCTTTCTTTTTTCGCTTTCTTTCCTTTTTGATGTGATGTGTGTGATGTGATGTGTGTAATGTGATGTGGAAGGTGGGTGGGTGGATGGAAGGGTGAAGGTGGATGGATAGAGATGATATGAGATGTATAACGTGATATGGGCTTAAATACTTAGAGCCGTAAAGAGCTTTATTTTATAAAGAAGATATTTAAAAAATAGATACTTCTACTCTACTTTATATATACGTTTTTTTTAGATGTATAGAGTCTAGAAGGGATAACACTTATTAATATATTATAAAGTTTATAAGGGGAAAGGGGAAAGGGGAAAGGGAGGGGAAGAGGGGGAGAGGGCAGATAAGACTACCTTAAAGGGAAGGGGGGGGTTTATATAAGAAGTATAAGTTAGACGAGTATTTAGAGAGGTAAGTTAAGTAGGTGTTTTACTACTTGAATTAATTTATAAATTACTAGAATACTAGAATACTAGAATACTAGAATACTAAGCGGACTTCTAAATAGAAGGGATATTTATTAATAGAATATTATTTAATAAAAAGACACTGTGTACTAAACTAGAACTATACAGTGTAGTACCATAGTCTGTTCCAAACTACGTTAGTACTAAAAGAACCAGACCAGGCCCTACAATCAAAGTAACCACCATTACAATCGCTAAACTCCATTGCCTCCACCTAAGTAACTCCCCATCCCATCCATCCAAACACCATAACACAGAAGAAAACCCCTAATACCTCGCCCTACTCCCCCCCCTCAAATTCTCCCTCCAAAGACAACAGATCCCCCGCCCCTCACACCACTTCTTCACCTCCTTCGTCTCAACCTCCGCATCCCACCCGCTCCTCTCCAACGCACCCCCAGGCGTATTCAACCACGCCGTCAGATCCTCAATCACAATCGGATCATACATCAGGATCTTCTCCTGCCAATTCGGGGCGCCCTGGGCATCCCGGGACGGCGGGAGCGATTTGATGGCTAGAGTGATGTGTTTGAAGAGTGTTGCTTGGTCGGAGGCGGGGGTGAGGTCTGCGCCGATGGGTGAGTCTTGGGAGAGTCGGCGGAGGGAGTGGGGTGGTGTTTTGGTTTGACGGCGGCGTGGGGAAGTCGAACGGGGGGCTTTGAGGAGTGCTTTTTGGGCTTTTTTGATTTTTGCGGGAGTGCGGAGTTTGGAGAGGGGGATGTCGGAGTCGGAGGATGTATCTTTTTCATTCTCCTTTGCAGACTTGGTTTTGGATTTGGCCTTTGATTTTGTAGGTGAAGCTTTGGTGCTTAAAGAACTGTCTTTCCTTGGCCTTCCTACAGCTTTCTTTGGTGTTGTCGCTTTGGATTGACTTGCCTCTGTGGTAGATTTAGAGGATTTTTTGGGAGATGATGGTTTGGTGTTTGTCGCCATTTCCTGGAGAGCTGTTCGATTGATCCCTTCCCAACATTGTTCAAGCAATGAAATCATCGCTGTCCGACTTTTGACGGGCTTGAAATGATATGATGCTAATTGTGATGCCAACTGTACCGTTGTAAAACCCTCGTAATCTGGCATTTCAAGTACCTTGGGTTTGGCAGTCTTCTTGGTTGTCTTGGTAGGCGCAGCGGCAACGTCCTTGTCTTTCAGTACCTTGGGACGCTTAGGAGATGAAGTTTTTCTAGGGGCTTTCGCTTTGGGACTATTTGGTTGCAAATCTGTTGAAACTTCGGGTTCATGACCAGCTTTCGTTGGCGATTTAGGCAACACTACCTCAACATCCTGCCACTCGTCCTCCGCTAACAAATGAGCTGCAGCTTCCTGAATGCCACTGGTTTTGCTTACAACAGGAGAGTCTATCAAGTCCACTACTTCTACATCTAGCAAAGACCCACTGGTATCACGAGCCGCAGCAGCCCATAAAGCACCTTTGGGATGCTTCCTTCTAACTTTCGTAGGAGCGGGTGCAGACGGTTCTGAAACAGAATCTGCAAATGGATTATTAAATGGATCTTCGAAAGGATCATGCATCATTTGATTAGATTCCTGCATGGCCATCTGCAAATCTCGAAGGTAAGTTGGTGACTCCTCCCTCGCCAGTTGGCTTGAAGTACCAAAAACAAAATCCTGATTTCGAACTTGACCTAGAGCAGATGTTGGCGAAAGTAGTACTGGAGCTTGGATGGCATCTTTCTTTGCCTTGGTTCCCTTGGAGGCTGTCTTTGAACGAGCTTTCGTCGATCCCTTGGTGGTGCCATTGTTACCTGTAGGAGAGAAATACTGGAGTAGTGGCGCCGATTCCACAGGCGCATCACTCTCTACTGCTGCATATGCGGACGTCGCAAGATCAGTGATGGTCCTTGCCTTTTTCCTTGGTGCCTTGGCTTTTAGAGGGGTCTCTACTGGTACATTGGAAGCAGCTGAAATGTTTGTCTTGACCAATTCAATCATTTTTCGTTTTCTAGTTCCTCCTTCGTCTGATACCTTTCTCTGCCCTGCCACAACCGAACTTTGCGCAAAACCATAGTCTCCAAGAAGATTGCCAAATCCCTTACTGGCTAAAGGTGACGGCCTCGAATCAGGAGGGACTATCTCTGCTTCTACAGGTTCCGAGGTCGGAGAAAGTGGCCTACTTGTTATTGACGCCGTTGGAGGTGACCAGTCCGTTCGTCTCTTCACTGCCTTGGGTAATCCGTAATCTACAGGAGAATTGGGTGGTTTGGAGATATTCTCGGTAGCGGAATCTTTGCTTGTTGATTTCAATTTCCCTTCTGCCTTATCGCTTGCCGCTGTAGCCGATTTCTTTGTGACCCTTCCCTTGACTATTTTCGTTTGGCCATCTTCAGATTTCTTTGCTCTTGGTTTTCGCACAGGTTTTCCTTTGGCAGGCTCGTCACCAACATCGTCCTTGGTAGCTTTTTTTGCCCGTGGTTTTCGTGGAACCGGTATCTTTTCTTGCTCATCTTCCGCCACGACCTTCTTTGCGCGTGATGATTTTGGTTTGGCCGCTTCTACTCCATCTATTGGTGCATTGTCTTTCTTGGTAATAGTCTTTCGTGGAACCTTTACGGATTCTCCACCAATCAAATCCTTCTTCTTGTCGAGACTCGCCCTTTTCGCACGCGGTTTTGTGACTTTCGCTTTGTCTAATAATTCCAACAACTCGGAGCTACCGTCCTTCTTCTTGGTTCCCTTTGATCTGGTGGGTTTATTCGATTTCGCATCTGGTGGACTTTTTTGCCTCGATTCTCTGAGAAGTGTCGCCGCACTAGTAAAGGATACTGGAGAGTTGAGAGGAATTGAAGCAGCGCGGCTTCCAATCGATATCGCGGAGGGTCTTTTCTGCTTAAACAATTCGCTAGGAGATGGCAGTGGTGACGAGGACATTGCGTGCGATTGAAACTGTTTTGGAGGGGGCGAAGATGAAAGAATAAACACATCTGCTGGTGCCATTTTGGATGCAGCACCAGCGACCCAACGACTATGCCTTAGTCGGCCTCGAAAAAGGAAAGGGCACGACAGGATGGGTCTTGCCTATCTCAACCACATTTTCCCCCAAGTTCTGAAGTGGCGGGTTGACTTTGTTGACTATCGTCTAGCTGGGATGTTTTTGTTTCAGCATCCAAGTCGCGCTTGCCACCACCAAACTATCGCCGAGGCACGTGATCGAGTTTTTGTCTTAGCCTCAACTTCGGCCTCAGGATAAGCTTCGCCTATTTTTCAAATCCCACACCGAGAAATCATCCCTAAATTCCCGCTCCCTATTCAAACCACTACGACCCCTCTTCGACAGAAATCTCTCACGTCAAACAACCGCCAAAATGGAAAACGATAAAGGAGAACTCGTCGACCTGTGCGTATTTCGCCATCCATTTTTCGCGGTCAACATAACCCCCTGAATGTGATGTCAAGGCTGACATTTTGATTCCCTCGTAGCTACGTCCCACGCAAGTGCAGCGCAACCAACCGCATCATCAAGGCCAAGGACCACGCATCTGTCCAGATCTCCGTCGGAAAGGTTGATGAGAACGGTCGATTCACAGGCGAGAGCCAAGTCTACGCTCTCTGTGGTTTCGTTCGCGCAATGGGCGAGTCCGATGATTCTTTGAACCGATTGGCACAACGGGATGGTCTCTTGAAGAACGTTTGGAGCGGAAGCAGCCAGCGATAAATGCATAATTGGAGGAGTTACTTCTGGTACGAACCTTGCGATTACGACATGCGACGCACATTGCTAACACATGGTGGCAGTTTTGCAATTTACGGTCTGGGGCGCTGGGATTGAGTTCGGGATACACATACCTGGAGGATTCACGACTGGCATGATTGGGCTTTTTCGCTGAGATATTCACTGTTTACAAGTGACTACAAAATCTACGACCTTTCCCAGAAATTATTTTCGATGTACTGTGTGTGATGTGTATTGGATACGAGACGATAGACACGGCTCTTCGAAACTCCTCGTTCCCACTTTTAGGTGACCCCTTGTTCGAGGAGCCAGAATGCTATTACGATAGCTGCGTAGCCGGAGATTGATATATTATACTGGCCTTCTGAAGAGCTGTGACGTTAGAGCATCTCGTCGGAGCACAGATACGGGCCGGACATACCAAATGATATTTTAAATTTTACCCTCAGACTGTATGTATCTGATATATGGATAACCATCCGGCATTCCTATTGACGGAGGGTGTGGCATAACTGCCGTGGTGACTTGGAACTCAAGAACCCCCTGTCTTTTACTCGAAAAGCCCAATGCAACACCAATCAACTATGGATTTCATAGATGAAAACAATTTAGGCTAACTGGCATTAGATAAAGGAAGTTTGCTACTCATGAGCAAAGGCGTTCGTTCTATTAGCTGAGATTGAATTCAAGTCAAGTCGCTCTCTCCTAGACCACAAAACTAACCCCCCCGGGTCAATAACACTACCACTGACAGATGAGTAAATGCTAGAATTTTCAATATCAGTCAGGGCACACTGTTTTGTTTCACATCGCTCCCGCACTGGCATGTACGCTAGCTCTTGTATAAACATTGGAGTTGATTTAAAAGGTAGGCTTTCAAGTACTATTGTTGGGTAAAAGAAGCATGACCATATGTAAGTTTCGTCGCACGTCGCTTTGAAGCTAACAATTACTAGTACGCGTAATAGTTGAACTAAACAAAGCGCTCCAGCAAGTAGTCGAGGAATTCCAGAAATTCATGATAATATGTTGCGAGTCGCAAATGTTTATTTTCTTTTGTATAGCTGCGAAAATTACAGTCTCAATTATTCTCGTTGGCTTCATGAGCTAGTGGCGTTGCTAGCGTTCTTCCGATGTGCAACACTTGATGTAAATACACAACTCACCTCTCGACAGCGTTGGCTTATTGCTGTTCTAATATTTCCAAATTCGGCTGTCACTTTAAACCCACGTTACACAGCAGGGGTGATCCTAGTAATAGCTCCCCTTGCGTTCTTATTCCGCCAATGATGACGTGGGTGACTTTTCGAAACAACGGTCTCTCTTTACAACAATTAAACATCAACACACGATTGATGTTCACAATTCGCCTCTTCCGGACGCGAAATCCGACTATTCGAATCCGCATACCAAGTTTTGAAAATTTCCAGCATCAATTGACCGCTCGAACACGTGCCACGGCGTACATATCAACCACAGCTCGATTCAATATGCCCGCTAAAAAGGCAGCAGCAAAGAGAAAGGCTTCAACGCCCGAAGACACCAAATCACCCAATGGAGCATCGAAGAAACAAAAGATCACCAATGGCTCCTCTGATCCTCTTCGAGAACCTCATCATTCGGCTCAATTAGCCGAGGAGAATGGTATTGTCCTCCGCAAATACTATCCCCACGAAATGTCCAATGCCCGCGCGCAAGCCTACAACGACGATGAACTTCCTCGCCCCATAGATCTCTTGAACTCGGCACTTTCAAAAACGAAGGGAGAAAGAGAAAATATCGAAGCCAAGGATTCGGTGGCTCATTGGTTCAAATTTGATTTACGGACCCAGGATAATAAGTCCTTGCATATGGCAAGTGAGAAGGCCAAGGAAGAGGGGCTACCTTTGATTGCGTTTTATATCATCAGTCCTCAGGATTTCGAGGCTCATTTGACGGCTCCTGTGAGAGTGGATTTTATACTGAGGAACTTGGAGGTCTTGAAGGAGGAGTTGGGGAAGCTTGATATACCACTCTATGTTGAAACTGTGGAGAAGAGGAAGGAAATTCCAGGTCGTATTCTGGAGCTGCTGAAAGAATGGGGAGCGAGGCATCTTTTTGCTAATGTGGAGTACGAGGTAGATGAATTGAGGAGGGAAGCGAAGATGGTGGAAATGTGTCTGGAGAATGGTATTGCCATGGATGTCTTACCTGACACTTGTGTTGTAAGTCCGGGAGAATTGCAAAGTGGTAGCGGAAAGCAATATGCAGTTTACACGCCCTGGTTCCGAACATGGGTAGCTCACGTACACGATCACCCAAAGCTTCTAGAACTGTTTCCCTCGCCAAGCAAGAATCCTTCCAAGGCTCGAAAGACGTTTTCCAAACTATTCGATTCTAAGATTCCGTCGGCGCCCCCAAATAAGAGCTTGACAGCCGAAGAAAAGAAACGTTTCAAGTCTCTTTGGCCCGCAGGAGAAGAAGAGGCAAAGGCCCGTCTGACCAAGTTCTGCGATCAAAAGATATCAGGATATACAGATCACCGAAACTTCCCCTCAGAGGTAGCAACATCCTCCCTATCCCCTCATTTCGCAGCCGGCACCCTCTCCGCCCGAACAGCCATCAAATATGCCCGCGATCACAACTCAACCAAGAAACTCAACGCCGGAACCCAAGGAATCCAAACCTGGATCTCGGAAGTCGCCTGGCGAGACTTCTACAAGCACGTTCTCGCACACTGGCCATACGTATGCATGAACAAATCATTCAAACCCGAATACACCAACATCTCCTGGGAGTACAACGACGAACACTTTGAAGCCTGGAAAACGGGTCAAACCGGCTACCCCATCGTGGACGCAGCGATGCGTCAACTCCTCCACACGGGCTGGATGCACAACCGGTGTCGCATGATCGTCGCCTCGTTCCTCGCCAAACACCTGCTCATCGACTGGCGCATGGGCGAAGCCTTCTTCATGACGCACCTCATCGACGGGGATTTCGCGTCGAATAATGGGGGCTGGGGGTTTGCGGCTAGTACGGGGGTTGATCCTCAGCCGTATTTCCGCATCTTTAATCCCCTATTGCAGAGTGAGAAGTTTGATGCAGAGGGGAATTACATTAGGAAGTGGGTTAAGGAGCTGGAGGGGGTTAAGGGCAAGGCGATTCATGATCCGTATGAGAGGGGCTGTGGGAAGGAGGCGAAGAAGGGGGGGTATCCTAAGAGGGTTGTGGATCATAAGGAGAGTCGGGAGAGGTGTTTGGCTAGGTATAAGGAGGGGCTTGGGAGGGAGACTTCGTAGGTTGGGTGTTGAGTCGTTGACATAGCTGGTTTTGTTGGGTTCTGGTCTTTTGGGAGTGGATGTGGTGTTACAATAGTCTCCTGTTAAAAATTCGGTTTGTAAAATAGTTATATAGTATGTTTTGTATATAAACTTCTTGAGTTTCTTTCATCAACTCTTCATGTAATACGCGAATACGCACGGTATTATAATAGGGTTTACTAGAAACCATTTTACGCGCCCTTAATCAGGCTAAGTATATTCCTCGCAAGCCTCGTAGGACACGTACTACGGATGAGTTAACATGATCTTTTATGATTGAATACTCTAGGGCTGAATGAGCTTGTTAAATAATAACTTCTAAATTATATAAAGATTAGAGAAGTATAGAATAAATATATATATATAATTAAGGAGACTACTAAGTCCTACTTCTCTTGTACTTAACTTTAGTTAGTAACTAAGTGATTTATAGAACCTATTTCTAACTTCTAACAGATTTATAATAATTTTATCGATATAACGATGTCCGGGGGCATATAGATATTAAGTATATTTATATAAGAAATAGAGAACGAGATAGCTGTTTTCTTTATATAATAATAGATATAATTCTTCTTAATAGATAAGAGTAATAGTTATAATGTTACTTATTAAAGAGTATCTTACTTTGATATTTTAAACTAACGGAAAGAATGTATGGTTTAAGTTGCGGTTAAAAGAGAGTTGCAAAATAATGAGAGGAGGTGGGTGTCCGTACAGTACCATGTGATCTGTGTAACCACTGTGTAACCAGGACAAACAATACGGTACAAACTACCTCGTAAAATCTTACTCTCCATGGATTTACCCCAAAATGTTCTATTCGACGAACAGGTATTTTGAGATCATACCGAAAGCTTCACCTCCAAGTGCTCAGGGAGTCAAGAATTAGATGGCCCCCGATAGAAGGTCCCATTAGCGTTCATTCAGTAGCCATGTGTTCTTGGTGTGTTCAATCTGGGGGCCGTTCCATTTCTGCCAAAACCCAGCAACTTCAAACTGTGCCTTTTCAACAACAACCTTGGATTCAAGGTAAGGAAGGAGGAAGATGAAAGCAATCCCTGTTTCGGCCCCGCTTCATGAGGATCTGGGGGCTGTACTCGAGTACTCCAAAAATGCGGGAGTGCTGCAGGGGATTCAGGGGGGTGTCACAGACAGGAACCGTTTCGGATGAGGACTGCAGTCCGAGCCATTGTCGAATTGGCTATCTGATATGGGATGGAATCGATGGATCATTTGTTTTTCTTGGAAGAAGGGACGGATGAGATGGTAGAAGAGAGTTACAGCAAGGAAGGTATACCCAATGACCATCTAGTATTTTCGTGGGCTGGTTGGTGTTTTCGTTTTGCCATTTTCACGATAACTTCTGCTTGATTTGATTTGCTGCATGCCATAAGGCACAATCCTAAGCAGATGGATCAAACTGTGCTTGAAGAACTCACAGGTTTCAAAGTAGCAGCAGTCATTCCCCCTTGCAATTGCCGCTAGTACTTTGTAGAAAATCAATCTATTGACCTAATATATTTTCTGTAGGGGCCGCATTCGCATCCAAGCTTAACAGACCAGTACCAGCCATGACCTTCGGATCGACATGCCTCCTACGGTGAAAATACAGACAGAACAACCTATCTATCAATCAACATTCTCATCACCATCCTCGTCGCTGCCGGATTTCGACTTTGAAAAGAGATACCAATCTTCGGAGAAACAGAGTCCTACAGAAAGTATACGTCCACTACACAGAAGCAGTCCATTACAAAGCGCGATCAGCTCTGATGAATTACTCACAAAACCATGGCCAGAAAGGCCACAGCTCCTGGCAAAGACCGTTCGGCAATGGAGATGGTGGGAATTTGCTGTCGATTCGGTTATGCTCATGCTGCCCATTCCGTTCTTCATGTTGATTACTGCGATACTTTCAATTGACCAAGTTCCTCTGACTCCCAAGGCGGCCAACTTTTTCGACTTGGCCATTAAAGGTGTAAGTAGATATCAGCTTCAATAAATATACCTTCTAACCATGGATTTCTCACACAGGCTGCGACTTTATTCCCAATCTTCTTCGCGGCTTGTGCAGGCAGAGCAGCGATCAAATATGCTACCTGGAAGCTTCAGGAAGGAGCTGCTCTCGGTCACTTGGAGCAACTTATGGGAAGCCGAACAATTTGGAGTACCTTCAATATGCATTTCCAACTCCGTTCATTCAATGCGATTGGGATTCTTCTCATTATAGTTTGGTGCTTCGAACCGTTAGGTGGTCAATCTGTTTTACATATTTACACAACCCCTTCGAAATCTACTACATTGGATACAAATGTGACATATTTCAACTCCCGACAGGCCAGTTATTCATCGCCAAAGGGAGCTTTCAAAAACCAATGTGAGATGAACAATTTTTCTCGTCTCTACTCCTCTTTGCTCTTGTCGTCAAGCTGTTTTATTGTACCGATTCCTTGCCAATCAAATTCTGAGTTTCGATTCTGTAGGGTTTTCTGGCTTCACTGTTCTTTTCGCGTCAAGTTTATTATCCACTGTAGAGGTGAAAACTTCCAGTGTCGACATGTGGGGAAACGTAAAGATCCCATACTACTCCAAGATTGAAGCGACTGGTGCAGCCAAAAACAACGACGGTTGGATTCATGTGCCTGCAAATTTTACCCCGATTTACTCTTCTATATTTGGATTACCAATTTCCAAACTTGGAATTGGCAATACTACATTCAATGTCGAGTCTACCTACACTGAATTGTCATGTGGCAACATGAGTGTCACCAGCCAACCAGCGACGGGGGATAAAAGTGGCCTTATATCGACTAACGGTCCTTTTGTGAGTTTTCAAAATGTCACTATCAGCGCAGCGTTCGCAGTAGGATACCAGGGACCAGATTTGACGGCACCTGATGAAGGCGATTCAGCTTGGGTATCTCCACAATCTTGCCCAGATTGTTTGCCGGAGCATTTCAGAGGAAAAACGGTTGAACCAGGAAAGCTTGCTTTTCAAGAATTCGCTGGGTTCGATAATACGACATCAATCATTTGCACACCATTACAACAATACATCGAGTCAACAGTTTCATGTATCAAAAGCACTACTCGGGAAGATTGTCGTGTCATAGCTCAGCGACCTTCTACTTTGCCACACATGCCTTCCTCAATAACTCCACTGAGTTTTCCCGAGGTGGCGGTGGGTCTTACAGAATTACTTCCAAACTCCACCCCGAACTTCAACGCGGTCAATATGATCGAGAACTTCATCTACAACCCCTCGAACGGAGCTGCTTCAAATGTCATAAGCGGCGAAACCTCATTCGGACAGAACGAAGGACAAACTCCACTCCTGGCCGTCACACCCGAGGAGTTCGCCGATCGATTTGGCCAGTTGATGAATGCATATCTTTACGGTAGTATGTGGAATTCCACACCATATCTCTTGGGGGCCCCATTTGAGGATATCCAAGCGCGTCTCATCGGCACCAAGAATGCGAGTTTTATCCCCGCAACGCCATCAGAGATCTCGTCCATGATCCTCAACCAAACAGTCGCTTTCACAGTCCCAGCAAAAATCATCACCGAGACGGATATATTCTTTGTTTTCTACTCTTGGCTGACGGTTTTTCTCCTGGCGAATTTGATTATGATGGGTGCTTCGGTTGCTAGTGTGTATTACGCGAGGAGGACGATATTACCTGAGTATCTGGGGTTTGTGTCGAGTTTGGCGAAGGAGAGTCCGTATATTGGGATGCCGGATGTGGGTGTTAATATGGATGGGATGGGGAAGGCGAAGCTTCTTAAGGATGTGAAGGTACGCCTGGGGAATGTGTCGAATAGAGAGGGGAATAGAGGAGGCATTGGGCGACTGGCTTTCGCGAGGTTGGAGGATACTGTTGTAGCTGAAAAGGGGAAGTTGTATACTTGAGATGGTATATCTTTGTTAGAAGGACTACGAGTAGATTGATAGAAGCGGAACTAGGGCGCAATAAGTAGGAATGAGCAAGTAGAAAGTGGGTTAATTCCTAGCAACTAAAGAATGTACTATATACCTTATCGAGACAAAAGAACTTCTAGCTAAAATAGACTGCTCGTACGAATCCATATCTAAACACGTCAATAAAAAGTACAGTGCGAAGAGTTAAAACTTCTAAATTGTCCACCGTTGAGTGATTTTCCACCTCTAAGTAATCCTTATATACATATAACGGTAAAAGACTAAAATACCCCCTAATTATTCATTAACGACAGAACTACCCTCTAATTAATCTTTTTTACGACAGAACTACCCCTATGTACCCCTTCACTAGTTTACTAGCAAATTTACTAGTAGCGAAATGTTCTATTCATTAGACTCGGACCAACTACCTAGGTATTTAGGATCCCCTTAGCGTACTAGGTACCACAAACGAAGAACAACGAGCAAATTAGTATAAGGAGAAGGAGGACTCTTGTAAGAAACGACCTAATTTAAAACACCCGTTTCGTAAGAAGGAGAGCGCTTAACAACTAGAAGACTAGGATGACGTAGTTGAGGCTCGGGGGCAAGGGATTAAGGATATCGCTCAGGAATAAGCATTTAAGGCAGGGAGTACTAGGCTTAACCACTACCAAAATCGACAAGAACTGGCTTACGAGGGATTAGGAATTAGGAAGTAGTTAACTAATTTACTTTGTTCATTATGTTTGAGTGCTTTGCCTATAAAACTTTATAATAAAATAAAAACCCTGGCCCGACAGAACTACCCTCTTTTTGCGACAGAAATACCCCTAATAACTTGAGCATTACTTTACTAGTAATATTACTAGTAAACTAGTGAGAGGGTACATAGGGGGTAGTTCTGTCGCAAAAATATTAATTAGGGGGTAGTTCTGTCGTTAATGAATAATTAGGGGGTATTTTAGTCTTTTACCGTACATATAATGTTCCAGTCAAGTAGTCATTACAAAATAAACACCCTTCAGATTTGCAGACCTTACATGTCCTTGAAAGCGACAAACCACCCCATACCTCCCACCAGCTCTACATATATATAGTTACTCGACAAGATCGGGTATTCAATTGGCTCTTGAACTAGCCGCCTTAGCTTGTCTACAATAATAATGAAACTTATCACCACCAAGGTGAAATTCTTTACTGTAGTACCGATCATTCTCGTATATACAATCCGTACATGTATTGTACTGCTCAGAACTCTTGTCCCGCTTACTGTATGCAGTGCAGGCCTTGTCGGCCTCTGGACAGAGGTCTTTGCCATCTTTGTTAATGCAGTATGCTACCTTCCTCTCGCTTCCATGCTCTCCCTTTCCTTTTCGAGAGCCAAACTATAATAGCAAGTATAATATCTAGAGGAAGTTAGAGAATAGGGGGGATTTTGAAGCGGGGGCGAGAAGGGGAAAGGGGGAAAGGGGACGTTATACACGTCTTAACCAACACATTTTTAAATGAGAAGCGCCTGGTTACAAAGGCGTGAGACGCTAATTCTAAAGCAAGTTCAGATTCTACTAATGCCGTAATTCATATCAAAACGACTAGCTATTAAAAATCCAGAGATATGGAGACGATGAACTTACTATTCATTGGCGGAGTAAGTTGTGTTATTAAATAGAAGAAAGCTTATATTACTTGATAAGGAAGGTACAATCACTAAAGAAGTCCCATTTAATTATACGCTACTTCTCAAATTACTTCCAACCATATATATAACCATTCGGCTACTAAAACTGGATACTAACGTAGTAACGCCTATTCACGTCGATTATATAGACGATACGGCCATTCGCTAGATTGTAGACTCCCCTTCCATACGACAAAGGGGCTAAAAAACTATGTAATTCTGAGTGGAGTAAAATTAACCACTTTAACTACATTTTCTCCATATAACTAAGTCCTTTAGCTAACTAGGCCACGTTTCTAAGTATTTAAGCCTTAATTTGACCTAGTTATCCTATCTACTTGTCTGCATTTTTAGTACACGTTTTTCTAGCCACTTTGTCGTATAGAAGGGATACTTCGATTTACCTATTCACCGTCTCGGAAGCCAATGAATTATAATGATATCACGGAGATTAAGCAATTTACCCCTTGCCGCGCAATTCTAATTCACTCTAGTCTCCCACGACGCCTTTGATAACATCGTGAACTTACCGGGCAAATTCAAGAAGTATATATAGAGTCAATCTCTCCTAATACTACTCGTGCACGCACCATGTAGGTCAACACCACAAAGTAAGAGGCACATTTGTAGAAGGCCAAGTCTTTGGACAAGTACGGTAAAAAAATTGTTTGTGTCCTATGCCTGAGAAGCTGGTTCTTGTTTGAGGTATCGCGTAACGGTTCACGAACTTTATTTGTCTCGTATGGGATAATATAGTTGGCTATATTTTGAGACTTCGAAGCTTGATCGCGTCTTTGCGATGTTCTCTTGGGAAGGTTTGCCCTCTTTGCACCTGTTGTCCCTCCTACCTAACACCGACCAACGCTAAGAATCGACTTCCGAGAGCATCCCTGCTGTAGACCCTCGAATGAGGGAGCTCGGGAATACTCAAGTATGCAAAGGAACTGATTGGTTGTTTGAATCGTAGGGAGCCTAAGGCAATCGGTGAATTCACTGTAAATGTTCCATGCATGGGATTCTTAGGTCGGTTCATGTGCTTCGGCACCTCTTTACACTCTTGGGGTAGACCAATGTAGTGAAACTAATATCAAGTGAAGTATGGTAGTTGATGATAGCTGCATAAGTGAGTGATCACAAATGAGTATACATCGCGGTTTAGTGATATTAGAGTCAGAGCATCAAGCGTATTCACGCGGTCCCCTATGCCCCCAAGTAGCTGACCAACTGTAGCCTACACACGTAAACTTACAGCGGCCCCATCGTCGAGCGTTACACGCTGGACCGACGTGGTATGAGCCAATCCCCGCGAAGTAGATTATAACCCATTGTTTCGGCCACTTCGACCTATCGGAAAATCCGAAAAACCCAAAACTCTAGGGACTGAGCCAGGGGCCTTCACACAACGTTCTCCTGACAGTTGACTGTTAGGTTGACTTAACTGTTACCGTTAAGCCATTTGTGGGCGCTGTCGTGTGAAGACATTGGTTTCCGGCTATTTGCACTATAAGATATGTTGGCTACCCCGGCCTACATTCACTGCAAAAGACATAATTAACTAGCAATAATATTACGGCACGAGCACTCTCAGCTCCACTGTCTGGCACTAGCATACTCCATGAGAGGCGCTAGTCCTATTCCGGGCCCTTCTAGGCCGACAGACAGCCCTATATTAGAGCTCTGCTTGCCCCCTAGCTAGCTTCTCTCGGTATTCCAGCTTACCCATTCTATATTATGCCCTCGTCTCTAACATTTGGCAACAATGGTAGGATCTAAGCTTGTCTTGTCTTCGGACGAAATCGGTGCGAATTGCCTAGCCCTGGACTTAAAGGCACTAGTAACCCCCTCAGACTAGTAACCCCCTCAATATATCGATACTCTCGCTCGTCAGGTGCAGTTAGGCTCCCTACTGAGTCATCTTCTGGTTAGACTCCTAGATGTTAACAGCGTAAGAGGATTTGAGAACCACGCTTTCCATTTCTTTTCCGTACGATCTCTTTCCCTTCAAAACCTACAAAATCTGCCTTCGCAGTACGAACCGAGCCAGTAGATACCTCACAAAATACCCCTTTCATATTAAGCGAGTACAATCACGAGCGGAACCAGGTGCGATATTCGGACAGAAGAGGCTTCGGTTTTTATCCATTTGACCCCGGAGGAGGAACCGACTTTTCAGGTACAGAAGGAACGACGGGACAAATATACTTGCGATCTCGAGGGACTTTCAGGAACGAGGACATACACACACAACGACCGACTGTCGCTTGCTCGCTTGCGACACATCACTCATTTAGAACGGATACATCATACTGCTTTGGATTTAGTATGGAGATTGATAAATGGAGACCGGGTTGTGCTCATTAAGGGACACTCTCGGTCAAGGATTTGGATCTTGGACTTGCATTTAGGCAAGGATTTGTATTGCATTTGGACTTGCATTTGGTATCGGCATGTGCTTATAATGAGCCAACAATTTGTGTATGGATTTAGATTTCACAGTACACTTATTTCGAGGGATTAATGACGCTGGGGCATCGTCTTTCGATTTTGTGGCGGCAATTGTTACGGCACGACCCCTTAAACCCTTTTAAAGTAGCGAAAGAAAGGACTACTCGACTACTTAAGTACATCCGGGTTATATTTAATTAGGTTAGACTAGGTTTAAATAGGTAGTTTAGTTAAGTAGGTTAAAGTCTTATATCCGACAACCTAAGTACTTAAGTAATTTCACTATAAATACTAATAAAAGTGTAAATAGCTAGTATTTCTAATTATCCTCTCGCTAAAATAGATTAAATAGTATAACTACCGGAAAATTAAGCTTAATTCGTAACTAACTAACTATACTAGTTTAAAGGAAGAGTTATTAGAACTATAGGTAATTAGTACTAGTAAAGAGGTTAAGATATAGAAAGTTTATAGAAACTTACTATTTAGGAACTCGCTTATATATTAATCGGCTATTATAAGTCCGAGTAGGTAGACCGATAAGTCGGAATACCTATAGCTAGGCGCGCTATAGAGTCTAGGTCCGAGGTACAACGTACTACTTAAGTAGTACTATAACCCACTTAAGTCTTAGGGAGTAGGTTAGAGTAGGGCTAAATCCTACTTAAGTAGGGGTAAGTAGGTACTTCTACTTAACTCTACTCTACTAATTTNTAGTAGTACTTAGTACTAAGGCTAGTACGTAAGTAGCCTCGAGTAGTATAATTTACTTATACTAATATAGGGCTAACTTTAAAAGAAGAAGAGGCTATACTTAGTAACGTATATAACTAAATAACTAACTATTCCTAGTTTTTTAAATAATATAAAATAAAAATCTTATTTTATATAAAGAAAACTCTATAAACCTCTAGGAACCTTATTCAATATTCTTTATACCCTTTCTAATCTCTCTACGTTTAACCTACTCCTATATATCGATCTTAATCTTATTAGATTCGATTAATCTAGTAAGTACCTAGTAAAGCTTTAATTTTGTTATTAAATCCGTAGGATTAGTATCTCCTCGAATCTATATAATAGTATAGATTTTATATTATTTATATACTTATCGAAGTACTATTATATTAATTATTAATCGCTTCTCCTTAGTAGTACTAAGTTTAGTTAAGTAATCGTATATAGACTTAGAATTAGTATAAATAGTTAATTTAAGCTTATAACTAAGGATTTTATCTAAAGTTAACTTAATAACTCCTATTATATCGAACCCTCTACTTAAAGCATATAGCTTAGAAGCTAGAATACTTTATATAACTCGTTTATACTTTATAGAACTCTAGTATAAAATTATAGTATTATTATCCTTATCTACTAAGTATAAGATATATCTAATTTATAATAATAGGTCTATTAGGTTAGTAAAAGAAGCGTTAATAAATAAAATAAGTTAGAGCGAATTATAGTCTAAAGGGATATATTTAAGTCCTCTCTTTAGATTATTAATTAACTATTAAATTTACTTATTTAATACCTAGATATCCTTCTTTTTATAATTCGTTAATTATATAGCTACGTTTAAATTAAATATAGCCTCTAGTTAATAAACTATTACTATATATACCCTAAGTACTTACTAAGTAATATATTAATCCTTTATAGAATAATCCTTATAAACTAATCCTCTTATACTTATAATATTAATTAGTTTATCTTTAATAAGTTTAATTTAAGAGGTATAGTTATAAGTAAGTATAATCGAACTATTTTTATCTAAATTAATATTAGCGCTATTAAATTTAAGAGGTTTTTTAGTAGTTAATTATTTAATAGGTTTTAACTTAAATACCTTAGATTCTTTTTACTCTTTATTTAAGAACGTAGTATTACTAAGTACGAGAATATTATTAGTTTATAATCTAACTATCCTAAACATTCCTTTATAATTCGTATATAATAGGTAGGAGTTATATATAGATTACTTTATATATAGCTTCTTTATATAGTATTTAAGATATATATTATACTAGTAGTTACTAAACTCTAAAATACTATATAATAGCTTTATAATCTTAAAGTATATATTCTCCTACTTTAGTAATTCTTTTAGTCCTTATATAAAGAATAGTTAATTAAGCGTAGTTTTTAATTAAGTATATACTTAAACTACGTTATAGAGCTATAGCTTTAAAGGTTTATCTCTAGTATATAAAAGGATAACTATAAAAGTAATAATTAATTAAATACTAATATATTAAATTATTAGAGACTATATTAAGACTATCTTCTTTTCGTTATTATTAAAAGCCTTAATAACTAGTCTTAACTTCTTAAATATAATAAAAGTTTTCTTATTTTTAATAGTATTAATAAATCTAGAACTAAATATATAAGTATCTTTTGATAGATTATTAAAAAAAATAATTCTATATACTTTATTCTCTATTAATCTATTTATTTTAATCTCTTAAGAGTTATTAAAAGTAGTATAAATAGTACTATTATTTATAAGATATATATAAGTTAAATCGTTATCTTTTAAGTCTTAAGTTAAGGTTACCTTAAGGTAATAAACTATAGTATACTTATATAGGCGACTATAACTACGCTTTAGCTAGGCCTAACCCTTAGGTAGTACTACTTATTTATTAGTTAAAAGTAGTATATCCTTAGTACCTAGATAAGTTACTATATCTATAAGTTTAATATAAAGTAGTAGATCGAGTAGGTTAGTTATATCTTTATTTAAATAACAAGGTTTAATAACTATACTTTAAAACTTAACTAATCGATTATTAATCTTAATAGTAACTTCCTCGCTATCTTATCCTTGTAATAGATATAGTCCTTACTACTTCTTATTCTTATACTATACCTAAACTTCCGAACTAAGTAGTAGATCCTTAACTTTATTTAAAGGTCTATTTTATATATTAAAAGTATTATAAACTTAGCGTTTAACTTTAATCTTATATACTTCTACTATAGCCTTTTAAAGTG
>LT855424.1:382027-394012 GCA_900184765.1 Hymenoscyphus fraxineus | reverse complement strand
ATAATATATAGTAATAAAATTAATAATAAAACTAGTAGGAAGATTATATAAAACCTAGAAAACTATATATTTATATATATTCTCTTTAAAGGTTAGAATATTAAGTATATAGAAAAATATAAAGATATCTCTATATACCTTACTAATCCTTCTACTAACTAAAAGAGATATAGTCCTAGATTCTTCTTTAGTATTCTTATTAATATAAGAGCTACTAATATATACTCTATTAGATACAATTAATATCTTATATACTTCGCTTTATATAAGATATAAATAGATACTTCTATAGCTAGTAAAATAAGGATTAAATTTAGCGTTAGTAAAAGTTTAAAGAACCTTAGATTAATTAATATACTAACTCTAGTTAGTACTATTCGATTCTTTATATTACTAATAGATACGCTATTCTTGTTCTACCTAGCTAATATAGATAGAATTAGAGTTATATTCGATAATCTAAGGAATAAACTAGTAGTAGAGAATAGTAAAGAAGTTCTTATATTTAGGAGATATAGATATACCTTCTTTTTTATAGAGTATAAAGATTAACCTAATATATCTACGTACCTATAGTAGAACTAGTAGATTAATAGACTTCTTATAAAAGCGGATCTATAGCAATTATACTAAAGATTTAGTTACCTATCTACCCCTTAATTAGCTAAGATCCTAAGGCGTATAGGCTATAAAGTAGACTTTAGCTTCTTAAGGTTTATAAGTAAGTTTTATAAATATTATTAACTCTATAGAAAGTCTCCTAGTAGATTTAAGTTCGCTATCTATAATAATTATAAGTTTAACTATAATATCTATATTAACGTACTTTAGGTTAATAACTATAACGTTCTTTATTATATAGACAAGGTAACTAGATTCTAGGCGGCTAGATAGCTCTCTAACTTCTATATAAAGACTACTTAGAGGTTATTCTAAGAAATATAGGTTAATACCTACCTTAGACCGCTAGATCTTATTACTTATAATTAAGGTATAAATTTTACTAGTAAAGAGTTTAGGTTATATACTAAAACTTTTAGTATAACTACGGTTACTATACCTACTAAAGTATACTACTTAGTTAGTAAGATTAAATAGTATTATAGTCTACTTTAAAGAGTATATAAAATACTTAATATAGAGCTACCTACGTTATAAAGTAATACTAAGCTATAAATAGTAGTAAAAGCTATTAATAATTTAGCTAGTCTAGATAGATTAGTTCTAACTTTACTAGTATTTAGGGCGTTTCCCTATATAACTAATAAAGAGCNACCTATAGCTAATTATTTATAATATACTATTACTATACTAAAAGTAATAAAAGGCCTTAGAAACCTATATACTAAGAGGTAAGTAAAAGAAGTACTAAGAATAAGAAATAGCCCTTTAAATAGTAATATTTATAAACTTCTTATAGGGTATTTAGTAAGAGTATAGTAAGCTATAACTAAATTAGGAAAGTAGACTAGGCTATATAAGCTTATTAAAGTTAAAAACAAAGATATAACTTTTAATAATAATAGAATAGAAACTACTATTTACTCTACTTTAGTTAAACCTTTTTATAAAGACGATTCTAAGAGAGAAGATAACTAGGATTATTAGAGCCTAGTATAAATACTACTAGAAAATAATAAATAAAGGTCTTAAGACCTTTAGCTAGAGTAACGCTAAGACTCTATAATTCTAGAAAGAAACCTTTAACCTTAACTACTTTCTATACTTAAACTATAATAATAAGTACTACTACTAAAGAGAGGTAAAGGATAACCTAGGAAATACCTACTACTATATATTATAGTACTTATAGATAAGATTAACTCTAAATTATAGATCTTAGATTATAATAAATCTTATACTTAGAATAGTAATAATACTTATATTTAGATAGTAAGAGTTAACCTATCTAAAAATACTAATATTTATCTAGTATTTAAGAATATTAAATTAATAAAAGAAGAGATAGTAGTAAATAACCTTAAAATTATAAGATTAATAAATAAATAAGCTATTAAAGCTATTAATAAAAACAACGTACTATATAGTATATAAGTCTTTAATTTAAAATTTATTTAAGAACTAAGAAATAAGAGTACTCTATAAGAGTATATTAAGTTATATTTAGTAATTTAAGTATAAAGTAATAAAGAGAAATCTTATATTCTTATAAAATCTCCTACTATATAAAGAGTTAGCTAGTAACTAATTCTTATACTATTAACTATACTTAGCTTTAATAACTTTAGTATATACCTAAGAGATATTATATAAGCCTATACCTAGTCTCTTATAGAGCTAAATTAACGTTTTTACACTTAACTACCTTAAAACCTACCTTAACTATAATAGGATAGAAAAGTACTACTTATAAAGAAGCTATAGTATAGAGTTCTAGAGGTAGGTAATTATTAGTATAAAACATATCTTAAATTCTATATAAACTAGTTAAAATATAAGATATTAACGTTTAACTCCTACTTATTATATACCTATAAAGATAAAGCTTTTAGTATTATTACTTTATAAACTAATAATACTTTAATCCTTATAAATAAAGACTTTACTTAATAAGAAGAAGATAAATTAGCTAAGGCTAATTTTATAGTAAAACCTTAAGAGTAATTATTAATTAACTACCCTATTAAGTTTAATAGTAGACTAATTACTATATTTACTAATAAATCTCTATTACTTATATAGTATAAATAGATAGAGTAACTAGAGTAAGTATAGAATAAACTCTTAGATTTATATAGTATATATAGTAAAGTTTAAGAGAACCTAACCTTATAAAAGTAGTATAAATCCTAGTAAGCTTATAGGGTGTATTTAGCTACTATATTATAACTAGAGGTAGTATTTGATCTTTCCTAGGCGGTATAAATAATAGACCCTTAAAAGAATAATATTAACTTACTAAATAAATGTTTAAAGTAAATAAAAGATAATACTAACTAAAGGATTAACTATATTAAATTAGATTAAAAAATACTAAAACTTATTTTCTTTATAAATAAAGCCTTTATAAACTTAAAGGATCTTACTTTATAAATTAGATATATCTTAATCTTAAAGGATAGAGATAATAGAGTAAACCTTATTTACTAGAGTTCTACTAAATATAAACAAGTAATAAGAAGTATATTAGTATTTAAATTATATACTTTAAGTAATAGATTTAATATAGTAATATCTATTAAGATAATAATCTATAAGATACTCCTTAATAATACTATTCTACTTAAAGTTTATATAGATTTAAAGTTACTATATAATTATATTATAAAACTTAGTATAATAAAGGAAAAGAGGCTTATAGTAGATCTTTTAGTACTATAAGAGGGATTTAAAAGGTACGAAATTAACTATTTACTATAGATTAAGGTAAACTTAAACCTATCTAATATAATAACTAAATTAAAGTATAATAATATACTTAAGTTATTTATTAATATAAATATAGTCTATTATTCGGCTAATAAATAGGTAGAAAGGATAGCGAAAAAGGAAGTACTAGTTAAAGAAAAGGTAAATTAATAATAATAGGTTTTTATTATCTTATTTTTATACTATTTTAATTATTTTAAAGAGGTACTAGTATTAGTATATCTATACTCCTAGTAGGATATCTAAAGTTTATTATATAAGATAATTATCTAAGATACTATATAATACTATATATCCTTAGCTAGTAATATATACTCTTTTAGATCCCTTATACGAAATATAAACTAATAGGCGGCTAGATAGCTCCTTAACTTCTACGTAAAGACTACTTAGAGGTTATTCTAAGAAATATAGGTTAATACCTACCTTAGACTACTAGATCTTATTACTTATAATCGAGGTATAAATTTTACTAATAAAGAGTTTAGGTTATATACTAAAACTCTTAGTATAACTATAGTTACTATACTTACTAAAGTATACTACTTAGTTAGTAAGATTAAATAANTATAGCCTACTTTAAAGAGTATATAAAATACTTAATATAGAGCTACCTATATTATAAAGTAATACTAAGCTATAAATAGTAGTAAAAGCTATTAATAATTTAGCTAGTCTAGATAGATTAGTTCTAACTTTACTAGTATTTAGGGCGTTTCTCTATATAACTAATAAAGAGCTACCTATAGCTAATTATTTATAACGTACTATTACTATACTAAAAGTAATAAAAGGCCTTAGAAACCTACGTACTAAGAGGCAAGTAAAAGAAGTACTAAGAATAAGAAATAGCCTTTTAAATAGTAATATCTATAAACTTCCTATAGGGTATTTAGTAAGAGTATAGCAAGCTATAGCTAAATTAGGAAAGTAGACCGGGCTATATAAGCTTATTAAAGTTAAAAGTAAAGATATAACTTTTAATAATAATAGAATAGAAACTACTATTCGCTCTACTTTAGTTAAACCTTTTTATAAAGATAATTCTAAAAGAGAAAATAACTAGGATTATTAGAGCCTAGTACGAATACTACTAGAAGATAATAAATAAAGGTCTTAAGACCCTTAGCTAGAATAACGCTAAGACTCTATAATTCTAGAAAGAAACCTTTAACTTTAACTACCTTTTATACTTAAACTATAATAATAAGTACTACTACTAAAGAAAGGTAGAGGATAACCTAGGAAACACCTACTACTATATATTATAGTACTTATAGATAAGATTAACTCTAAATTATAGATCTTAGATTATAATAAATCTTATACTTAGAATAGTAATAATACTTATATTTAAATAGTAAGAGTTAATCTATTTAAAGATACTAATATTTACTTAGTATTTAAGAATATTAAATTAATAAAAGAAGAGATAGTAGTAGATAACCTTAAAATTATAGGATTAATAAATAGATAAGCTATTAAAGCTATTAATAAAAATAATATACTATATAGTATATAAGTCTTTAATTCGAAATTTATCTAAGAACTAAGAAATAAGGGTACTCTATAAAAGTATATTAAGTTATATTTAGTAATTTAAGTATAAGGTAATAAAGAGAAATCTTATATTCTTATAGAATCTCCTACTATATAAAGAGTTAGCTAGTAACTAATTCTTATACTATTAACTATACTTAGCTTTAATAACTTTAGTATATATCTAAGAGATATTATATAAGCCTATACCTAGTCTTTTATAGAGCTAAATTAACGTTTTTATACTCGACTACCTTAAAACCTACCTTAACTATAATAGGATAGAAAAGTACTACTTATAAAGAAGCTATAGTATAAAGTTCTAGAGGTAGGTAATTATTAGTATAAAATATATCTTAAATTCTATATAAACTAGTTAAAATATAAGATATTAACATTTAACTCCTACTTATTATATACCTATAAAGATAAAGCTTTTAGTATTATTACTTTATAAACTAATAATACTTTAATCTTTATAAATAAGGACTTTACTTAATAAGAGGAAGACGAATTAACTAAGGCTAATTTTATAGTAAAACCTTAAGAGTAATTATTAATTAACTACCTTATTAAGTTTAATAGTAGACTAATTACTATACTTACTAATAAATCTCTATTACTTATATAGTATAAATAGGTAGAATAACTAGAGTAAGTATAAAATAAACTTTTAGATTTATATAGTATATATAATAAAGTTTAAGAGAACCTAACCCTATAAAAGTAGTACGAATCCTAGTAAGCTTATAGGGCGTATTTAGCTACTATATTATAACTAGAGGTAGTATTTGATCTCTCCTAGGTAGTATAAATAATAAACCCTTAAAAGGATAATATTAACTTATTAAATAAACGTTTAAAGTAGATAAAAGATAATACTAACTAAGGGATTAATTATATTAAATTAGATTAAAAAATACTAAAACTTATTTTTTTTATAAATAGAGCCTTTATAAACCTAAAGGATCTTACTTTATAAATTAGATATATCCTAATTCTAAAGGATAGAGATAATAGAATAAACCTTATCTACTAGAGTTCTACTAAATATAAACAAGTAATAAGGAGTATATTAGCGTCCGAATTATACGCTTTAAGTAATAGATTTAATATAGTAATATCTATTAAGATAATAATCTATAAGATACTTCTTAATAATACTATTCTACTTAAAGTTTATATAGATTTAAAGTTACTATACGATTATATTATAAAACTTAGTATAATAAAGGAAAAGAGGCTTATAGTAGATCTTTTAGTACTATAAGAGGGATTTAAAAGGTACAAAATTAACTATTTACTATAGATTAAGGTAAACTTAAACCTATCTAATATAATAACTAAATTAAAGTATAATAATATACTTAAGTTATTTATTAATATAAATATAGTCTATTATTCGGCTAATAAATAGGTAGAAAGGATAGTAAAAAAGGAAGTACTAGCTAAGGAAAAGGTAAATTAATAATAATAGGTTTTTATTATCTTATTTTTATACTATTTTAATTATTTTAAAGAGATACTAGTATTAGTATATCTATACTCCTAGTAGGATATCTAAAGTTTATTACGTGAGACGACTATCTAAGATACTATATAATACTATATATCCTTAGCTAGTAATATATACTCTTTTAGATCCCTTATACGAAATATAAACTAATAATACTATCCCGTATTACCTTACTATTATAGTGAAACTAACAGTAGTACTTCTATTAGTATAACCTAGAAATAACTACTTCTATTATATTTAACTTAAACCTTAACTAGAATAGAATCTATATATATAAATATAAAGTATATTTACTTATTAAGAAGAGAGAAGTAGAGAAAGAAGTAAAAGCCTTTAAAATAAAACCTTATAGATATATAAGGTATTTAGTAGAGTATATTAATTATAATATCTACTAGATCTAGGTACTATAACTTAATAGAGTTATTATTACTAATAATATTATATTTAATAAATTAGTCTTTTTTAATAAAAGAAGTAAATAAAAGGATAGCTATCTAATTCCTATAGTAAGAGATATTACTAATACTATTACTAAAAATAAAGAATAAGATACTAAAACTATTATAGAATATAAGATTATATTTAGTAATATATCTTAATTAACCTCTAGAATTATATAGAACTTAATAAATACTAAAACTATATAATATTCTATAAATACTACTAGTAATATAATAAGTATTTTAAAGCTACTAGGAATAAAAGATTAAATAATAATAAATAATAATATTAAAGATTTAGAAATAATAAATACTCTAATAAAAAGGCCTAAGAAGGATAAAGATACTTCTAGTCCTTAAGACTTAAGAGTAAACTTAGATCTCTTAATACCTAGGTTTAAACTTTTAACCCTAGAACTTATACTAGAGCTAGAATAACCTTAAGAAGCGTAAGATAGCTACTTACTAGGTTCTACTAGAAGTACTACTAAAGAAGAGTAGTAAGAGCTACTTAATAATACTCTAGGTAGTATAACGTAAGCTTATAAATTAGAAAATCCTATATTAGACTAGCTTAATTAGAAAGATATTAATAAAGCTATCTTTAACTCCTAGCTATAATTATTAACTTAGGCTATAGAAGAGATAAATATATAACCTTTACTTAGTAAGGTTAAGTAGAGAGTATTATAAACTATAAGTTTAAGCGCTACTCTTATACCTAAGCCTAAAAAGGTATATAAAAATAGGTCTAGTAAAACTAAAGGTATAATAGGTACCTAGATAAGAACTAGATTATAAACTAAGAAAGATAAGGATAGTAATAGTATATATATACTACTATTAGATATACTATCCTATAACTTAGTATTAAGTTTACTTAATTACTAGAATCTATTTATAAATACCTATCTACCTATTTTTAAGTATAATTTTAGTAATATTAAAGTTATATTTACTATAATATAAAAATTACTTAAAAATAACTAAAAAGATACTAAATTTAAGTCTCTAATATTAGAATTACTAGTATTAGAACTAGATACTCTTAAAGTCTATAAGAGTAAGCTACCTAAGAAGTCTAAAAACTTTAGAGACTTAACTTTCTATAAATATAATAGATAGTTTATAAAAAACTATTTAAATAAAATTAAGACTTAAAAAGATCTTAAATATTAGACTAAAATTAAAGGATCTAAAGTTACTTTAATAATATTACTAATTCTACTTTAGTAAATATTTATATATAAAAAGAATAAGAATAGTTACCTAATATACTACTATTTATATATAATAGTATATAAGGATCTATAGCTAAACAATTTAATTATATCTACCTATATAACTATACTTACTTTAAAGTTATTTAGACTTACTATAGTAATAATAGTATATTTCGACCTAAAACTTAAGTAATATAATATAATAAATACTTTTATTAATACTTTAAGATTAAAAGATATACTACTAGTTATTTACTAAATACTAGATAGGTTTAAAAAGAAAGGAATAGTATTAAAAATTAACTATACCTTATATAGACTCTAAGACTCTCTAGTACTTTAGTTTAATAAATTTATAACTACTTTAAGAGATACTCTTAGGATAATTCTATATATAGAAGAGTTATATATATATATAATAGAGAAATATACTATATTTATATTATTCTTTATAGATAATATATAATTTATATATTATAAAAGAGATAAACTTAAGGCTTAGACCTTAATTACTAAACTTAGCTAAATATATAAACTATATAACCTTTATAATATTAAGTAGTTTCTTAGTATAAGAGTTATTAAAGATAGAGGGATAAAGAAACTCTAATCTTAGTATAAGGGGATCCGAGGAATAAGGAATAAATCTATATCGATACGAGAGTATTAAACTAGATTAAAGAAACTCTAGCTTTTATATAATATATATATTAAAAAGGTTATAAAGAGATTTAGGCTTATAAATAAAACTAGCCTAAGTACTCTTTTACTTAGAGTTAAGTTTTATAAATTTAAAAGGATTATAATAGCTATTATAATTAAGCTCTTTTAGTAAATAGTTAGATCTATTTTATACTCTAGAATAATAATTAAAGTAGATATTACTTTTACTTACTTACTCTTTTTATACTATTTAACTAACCTATCTTAAACCTATATCTAAGTAGTAGAATAGACTATTTATTATCTTTATAGATTAAGGTTCTTAATAATAAAGTATTTAGTAGAACTTAGATTAAACCTTTTAGTTATAGTCTCTAATACTTTATTTATAGATAATATAGAGATAAGAAAGTCTTTTTATAGTTATATTATTTCTTTATTTAGAGGGCTTATTATATAGAAAACTATAAGATAAGATACTATTATTATTTCTTTTACTAAATTTAAACTAATTAAAGTAAAAGTCTTAGTAGTAGAGTCTATAGTACTCTATTAATTATTTAAGAAGCTCTAGCTCTAAGTAGAATAATTATAAATAATATAGTATAATAACTTATAAATAATTTAGCTAGTTATAGGAGAGTACTAGCGTATATTAACTAAGCTTTATTATATTAATATTTAAAATATATAGTTATAATAGAAGTACTACTAAGGGAGTTTTAAGCTTATATATATTCTAACTAAGAATATACCTATAAATAGAATAACTAAAAATCTTCTATAGATTAAATTTAAGAACTTTATTTAGTTAATTAATCTTTAGGATAAAAGCTTATTTATTAGCTTACTTAATTAGGAGTTATATAAAATAAACCTTAAGCTTTAAGAGTTACTTAAAATTAGAATAGATTCTACTCTAGCTAAGAGGTAATACTACTTAGAGTATAGTATTTAAAATTTAATAAATTCGACTTCTTTTATATTTATATCTTTTTATTTATTAATTATTAAAGATTTATAACTAATATAATTATAATTAGTACTTTTTATTTATAATAAACGATAAAAATACTACCTAATTAATTAGTAACGATAAAAATACTATCTAATTAATTTTTTAGTAATAAAAATACTACTTATATACTATTTATTTTTTTAGTATAGGTTTTATATATATTCGATAAATATAGAACTAGTAGTATATTTATCGGAAAAGAGTAGTACTTTTATTATAGTAGTATTTCCGTTATTATAGTATAGAATAATAGTATTTATTAAATAAAATAAGTAGAATACTAGGGAATCTAGAATAATAGTATAAGAATTATATTAAACGAACTAAGGAATAAAGAAACTAAGTAAGTAAACGAGAGCTATATATATAATAGTATCTCCCGAGAGAATAAGACTTAAATAAGACCTATTCTATCTAGGTATATATAGTAGAAATACCTATTAGTATAAACCTAATAATAGTACTTACGTTTACTTTCTAGATATCCTAGTAGCGCGAAATATAGTAAATTACTAGTAGAAAGGAGAGCGCTTAATAAGCTAAAGACTAGAATAATATAGTTAAGGCTCGGGAGTAAGGGATTAAGGGTATAGTAAACGTAAGGGTATAAAGTACTAGGTTTAACTACTACTAAAATCGATAAAACTAGGCCTACGAGGTATTAGGAAGTAATAAGTAGTTAGCTAATTTACTTTATTTATTATTTTTAGCGTATCTTATATATAAATCTAATAAAGAACTAAAATCCTAATACTAATAAAAATACTACTATTTAGTAATAGAAATACCCCTATTTTTATAATAAAAATATTACCCTTTTATAATAAAACTACTACTAATAATATTAATATTACTTTACTAATAATATTACTAGTAAACTAGTAACGTAGTATATAGGTAGTATTTTTATTGCTAAAAAATTAATTAGGTAGTATTTTTATCGTTATTAATTAATTAGGTAGTATTTTTATTATTTACCGTTTTATTTATACTATTTACCTTAGGGAGTACCTCCTAAAGGGTAATTACGCTTACTAATTCGACTCCTTAAATAAAGGAGTACTACTAGAGTTATAATTAAGGGCTATATATAGCTTAAAGAAGACTTATTTTATTTTTTAAGCGTTCTTTATCTAAAAGGCCTTGTTTTTATAGTCTTTATCTATTAAGGAAAAAGAGTACTTAATTACTATAGTTCTTATAATAGCTTTAAATAAGTTATATTATTAAGGGTTATAAAAGTTTTTTAATTTATTCCTAGGTATAATAACGCCCGAAAACTCCTTTTAAAATCACTATTTACATTTAATTACCACTTATAATAAGGCTATACTTACTCCTAACTTCGCGCTTTTAGCTATACGAGCATTTATAGTTCGCGCGGAACGCTCTACTTTAGTCTAGCGGGGTATAGTGTTATAGTATTATAGTAGTAGTTTAGAGATTATAGAAGTAAAGGATAGTAAGGGTATATGTCCTAGCGTACCTAAGGGGTGTATTACGTAGTAGGCACCTTATTACGTAAGGGCGCTCTACTTCCTTTATAGTAGAGCTCTTTTAGCCATTAGCCGAGGGACATACGCGCTAGTACTATATAAACTTGTACTCCCTCCTATATAATTTAGCAAGCTTTACACTTAATTTAATACTTCTTTTTATAAGTACTTTACTCCTAACTTTTACCCTTATATAACCCGTTACAATTCCCGCTACAATCGGCTAACTGTGAGGCAACTCATAGTAGTTAAAAGTAGTTCTTTTATATGCTAATCTTCCTTTAAAACACAAACTCATCTAGCTATCCCCTCTCACCACTCCCACCACTCTAACCACTCCTAATAATCCCAACATTCCTCACATCTCCTCACATCTCCTGACATCTCCTCACATCTCCTCACACCTCCTCACATCTCCTTATCTCCTTACATCAACTTAATCTACTTCCTAACAAATATACTATAAATTCCCTTTATCTCAATACTCTATTAACTCTAAAAGCGCGAGATAAATAAACTAAAAAAATATACTTACGTATTTAGTACAAAATATTTACATTCATACTCTTCTAAGTTCTAACTAATAAATAAAATAAAAGAACCAGTTCTTACTATCAAAATGAACCATTCCGATATCCCATCCTACCTATTCTATTAGTACAATAACTACACAAAGCATAAGCAGAAGTAGAAC
>LT855424.1:371717-381983 GCA_900184765.1 Hymenoscyphus fraxineus | reverse complement strand
CCTCCCAAACCCACTCATATCCCTCCTAAAAAACTTCCCCAAACTCTTCAAATTCCCCTCAACAACCACCTTCGCCTCCTCCGCCAACGGACTCCTTACCCCCTCCGCCCCAGGCGCACCCGCCGTCCCCGTCCCCATCCTCTCCACCCCATCCCTCGCCGCACTAAAAAGCTTCTCCCCAAACCCCGCAGCATCAAACTTCGTATTCAAAATGGGCGTCGAGTTGCCCCCACCGAGGCCACCAATCCCCAGGCCTACACTGCCCATACCCCCCGTCTGCAGCAGGGGCGTGAGAAGCGGGGATTGCGCCGCAAGCTGGTCTTTCGGAGCGGCGTCGCGGTGCCAGCCAAAGGTTTCGACGAGGCTCGGTTGGTCGGGCTTGCGGATGCCTTTGAGCTCGAGGATCTTGCGGAAGTTGGTGTCGGAGCGGTCGGCGATGTGGAGGAGGTAGGCTTTGACGAGGGCTTCTGGGGGCGAGGGGTGGACTTGGAGGGTTTTGAGGAGGGGATCGAGACGGGTCATGCTTTGGGTGACTCTTTTGACGAAGGCGGTTTGGGCGGTGGAGGAGGTGGATGCGGATGGGGAGTGCGAGATGAGGGTTGTGAGTTCCTTGGTGAGGACGTATTTATCAAGGATTAACTGGGATTTGTTAGTTTTATGTGCATAGGTATAGATGGGAGAGGAACTCACTTGTTCAGCGCCAACCTCAGAGATAGGACGGCATTGCACAATATTGGCTATGTACGAAGTTGCAAGGTATTCGACAGTTTTGTCACAGAATGCTTTGGCATAATGTTGTTTGCTTACCAAAGGAAGAATCTCTTTGGCTTGCGATTCAACGTGTCTCAGCAACTCGGCGACATAGGAGCTTTGATCTCCCACACTCTCCATTTTACTCCAATTTGTGTTCCTCATCTCTCGCCATGGGGCATCACATTCAACCTCCACTCGATGAACCAGCGCTGCAATCGAGGCACTAGCAACACCCAAAAACGCATCTGATTGTGAAGAAAAGTCGACTTTTGATGAAAATTCATTATCGATTCGTTTCTTGATATTTTCTTCCAGTTGCTGTGTGTTGGTATGCCAATAATCGGCAGTATTCAGAACCAGAATAATATTCTGTAGACTTGGCCCCCCGGGAGTGGAAAGGAAATGCAAAAGAACTTGCTGAGCATACTCATCGAGATACTTGGCAAGCGTCTTGGATAAATCCAACAATCGTTCCCCTGTAGAGAGCTTGGCACATTGTGCCAGGGTAAGTTTGTAAAAATGAAAGAGTTCAATGGATGAAGATATCACAGCTTGTGCTGAAAATTCTTCATCCTCGGGAAGAAGTGGTAGCGTCCGGTATTTTGGTATCATTGTCGCCAGTTGTTTGTCCTGAGAATCCACCCATAAGCTGAGATATGGTTCGAATGCTTCCGAAATGGAACGATCAAAAGTCTGAGGCTTTCCTTCCTCCCCGGAACTGAGCGTATCCATACTTTCTCTAGACACGCCAGCAAATCTCTTTTCCAGACTCTGTTCAAAATCCATTGTCTCTTGCAAACAGCTTAGCAATAAATTGACGTCGATTTTCCCACCATCCGGTCTCCTCATGCTTCTTTCCAGTATCCCTTTAAAGTCATCTCTAGTCCCCTCACAGAAAGAATTTGCCAGCACTTCGTTGACCCTCCAATGCGTTGGAAAAATCCCAGCATGTTCATCCTCATAAGTCTTGAGCATCCGTCGAAACCAACTATACCGTCGTCCAATATTATCCAAACTCCCCGCCTCATCATTCCCTCTAAAGACCTGTCTGTACTCCCTCAACTGCGTATTAACATACCAAGTCACCAACCTCGCCCTAGCATTTTCCCCCAGCGCATCCATCACCAAACACGCCTCACCAAGCACCACCTTCCGATTAGCAACCTCCCCCTTTGCAAAGGCCATCTCGAAATCCTCGCAGACCTGTTCGAGCAACTCCCTCTGAATCTCCGCGACATTCCGGCTCAGCGTCGCAATCTGATCAATACTCCGATACGTATTAAAATGTCGCATAAGCTGCAGCACAGCCTGCAATAAACTACCACACTCCTTATACTGCCTCGTCTTGGCCAAGCCCCTCAATTGTTCATAGGCAGTCGTAAGCATCTGCAGACGTTTCAGCGCCGTCATAGAAAGAGTAAGATTCTTCTTCGTATCATCCAGACGCTTGATATCCGCCGTCATGGACGTAATCGTTCGTTCCGTCTCAATTGCCCGAGTGCGAACCGATTCGATCTTCCCAAAGAGCTCCGCCAGCTCGTCTTTCGCGGACTGCATTCTCTTGAGGCTCGAGTCATCGCTGTAGGCTTGCGCGGCGACCAGGTCGGAAATCGAGGCTGCGAGCTCATCCTGGTGGTTCTGGAGGGCGTTGGCGGTTTGGTTGATGGATTGCAGCGTCGAGGGATGGGAGAAGATGGCATTAAGGTCGTCTATAGGATCATATTCCACTACGCCAACAAACATTAGCAACAAGAAACTCAAATTCCCACCCGCTTCTCTGAAAACTGATCTAGTATCTTGAAGCAACCTACCAGCATCTAAAGATGATGGCGCCCTGGATGCGCCGTTCATAATGATTGTTGTCCGAAAAAAGTTGGGGCAAATATTAGAATCCTGCTTTCAGAATACATCTAGGGCTGGAAGGAGAAGGAGAAACGTGATGTGGGTGCGATAGAAGCTGTATTAACTGATTGTCATCTTGATGTTGAGTTGTGGTGTTCACATGTGGTACAGATCGGATAACTTTGTGCAGAATTTATGCAGGACAAGCCCCTATCAAAGACATCACAACCACCAATGATTACGGAGGACAAACTTCAAATCTATACCTCACACCCAAACCATAAACCCACAATACAAGAAACCAAAGTATCCCTTAAAATACTCCATCCCAATCACACCTCCTACTCACAATCTCAAACCCAACCCCAAACCACCCTATCCCTCAAAAACAAAAACCTATCTACATAACCACTCCTTTCCATTCCAAAAAACCAACAAGATCACAACACTACCAAGATCAGAATAAGCTATCCAAACATCCCTTCATTTGCTCTACATACCTATATACCTATATACCTACATACACACATCAACAAAGTCTTCAAATCCACATACTATATACTCCATACATACTGTGTACATACAGTGTACCATCTACAAACTACAAACTATAAACCCCCATTCACCAAAGATACCAAGTACATAGTCCTCTAAGGTCAGAGGTAAAAGAACTACCGTGTCTCATACCTACCTATTAACAACTACTAATTACTAACTACTACCTACTACTCGTATCTATATCTATCTCTATCTCTATCTATATCTCTATCTCCATCTACATCTCCATCTCCATCTATATCCATCTCTAACTCTCTTCCCTAAAATAATAACAATCGATCAAACTCCTAAAAAGAATAAGAAATCAACGTTGTAAATTCATTATACTCTATCTGAGAAATGTCCTACTAACAAACTTCATCGCATACCACCGTATCGCAGTCTATCTCACGATCTACCTTTAAACGCCAGCAAAACCACCCAAACGACNCACCCCAAAAAAACCCTTAACTCGTCTCAAAACCTCCTTCCGCATCGCATCCCTCCCATTCCTCGTTCGTTGAACGGCCTGCTTATTCTCATGAGCTCGTCGCAAGAGGTACTTCATACACTCGCCCGTCGTTCCCCAGACGGCATATTTATACGCCATGGGCACATCGACATCCTTGCCTCCCATCCTACCGGCCTGCACCAACTCGCAGCTAATTTCATCCGCCATGCCTTGCAATTGAGCGTACACCAGATCCGTCTGCTTCTCCCCATTGCGCACCTGCTGCGTGCGAAGATCCTGGATTTGGCGAACCGACGTGTGGTTGTGACCTGCGAGAACGACGTTGATGGATGGGAATTGGGTCTCGCCGGCTTGTGGCTGGAGAGGCGGGGAGTAAGTGCGGGTTGCGAGCGAGGAGGCGATGCCATTGTAGGCTGCGTGGGTGTCTTCGATGGTATCATGGATCAGATGTCTTGGGTCGGATCCTAGATATGCGCCTCGTACAAGCTTGACGCCTAGGGTAAAGTTCTCCTTTCGTGCTGTTGCGAGATGGGAAGCTAGGATTTTGGGAGTGGCTTTGAGATATGCTTGGTAAGTTCCATAAATGACTGCCTTCCCGGGGGTTCTGTTATTGTATTTTCGCATGTAGTCCAAGGTCCAGGCGTCGATGCCAGCTTGAATAGCTTGTTGTTCGGCATCAAAGAGGATACGGGTACCACGAGCGGCCGCCAAATCGCAAATAGAGTCAATTGCTTCTTTGAGAGCGGGTGATGGATCGGCTTGTTGCTTCAAGTCATAGAGAGCTTGACTTCCAGCCCCGGTAAATTTGAGGGCAACGAAATCATCGGGACCTGCCAATTTGACCGTCTCAATGGATCCTTCCTTCCAAGGAATGATTTCGTCTCTGATACAGGTTTCCAAGGCCTCGGAACTTCCACATGATGTCAAGGAATCTGCTTGTGCTTCGTCCATTACAACCTCTTTGGCATATCCCAAGATTACACCCTTGAACCCCAATTCTTTCATACCGTTGATTGTGTTTTTGACTTCAGCGGGATTTTCTCCAGCACAGAATTGACGATAAAATGTGTGCTTGAGTAAGAATCGAAGAATTGGATTCTTATCTGGAGATAGGATAGGTGATGTTGAGTGAGCCAGCATTGAGGTGACCGCAAGGGAAGGGGGAAGAAGTATCTAGGGGATACAATTAGTGAGAAGATCATTTTGAAAGATAATCCTACTTACTGGCGAGGAAGAGACAGTTGTGATGGCCAAAGATCTTAGGACGGAGCTTAAAGGGAGGATTGAGAGAGGTGCTTGCAGCGGTGTTTCTGGAAGACCAGATGGGTGAGAGGCCTCTGGGAATGAGAGATTGTTTGTAGTTGAAGAGACATGATTGGGAGCATATGTAGTAGCTTGACGAGGGAGAGGTTTGGATGAAATGGAGCGTTTACAAATCACTTGGGTATGAAAGGCTGCATTTCTAGTATGAATGTTGCGGAAGGCCATTGTTGTCGCCATGTTGCATGAATGTGTATGTGGATGTGTATGTGGATGTGTATGTGGATGTGTATGTGGATGTGTATGTAAATGTGTATGTGAATGCGAATGCGTGCAAAGGATGGGGTATCCGACGGATGTGAAGCCAAAAGTGAAGACGAATGTGAAGATGACGAAGACAATGAAAGGAGGGAACTGTAGAGTGGGTTGATGCAGACGAATATTAATAACAGCGCGAGCAGAAGATCTACTTAATTAAATGAACCCAAAGACTGCGACAGCAACTGCACTGGGACTGCGACTTCGGCGCATCACATCATAATTCACGCTCTCTTGGTAGAGTAACTGTACTCGAGTACCATGCCCGTACCAGTACTCAAGCCAATACCACCACCACTCTTTGAGAGCTTAATACCACCTGGTATCGTAGGTACCCATCCGATGTCATCGTCCTGGCGGGGGAGCTGAGGTGGGCACGTGGGGAAACTCTGATAACTGAGCCGCTTCAAGCCGAGCTATACCAGTAAGTGGCAAGTACCAAGTACGAGCGAGTACGGGCAGGAGCAAAGGCCAGCACCAGCCCAGTACTCGAGTACCGCCAGCACCATCTCTTTATCATTTTTGTCATCGCCACAGCCAAGCGTGCGTCAAGGTGGATGGGAAGCTTCAGATCCAGAGAGCGAAAAAGTGTAACACGGCTGGTACTCGTATCGTACCACCACCACCAATGCAATGCAGGAGTGGAGGGCATCATCAGGATCACCGTATTTACTGGTACTCGCATTCCCTCCTATCACGCACGCTCGCGTATCTCATTGCAGCGGGGAAGCCACGGGTCATACCACACATACTCGACTACCACTCATCCATAAGTGGTATGGATATATGGATACCACACAGTGCAGTCAGTGCAGTCAGTGCAGTACGGGTATGGATCAAATGGATCCGCTTGGAAGCTCTTTGCTGGCTCGTTGGCTTCCTTTTCTCAGGATAAAGTCCACATACCCCGGACTCCGGCCTTTGAATGCAGCGAGTGCATCTTGAGCGAGACCATACGATACACCAAAGACCAATCCCATCTTGGCCGTTCTCGCAGCCACGGTGATTGGAAAGCGGTCTGCGAGTTGGTTAGAAACGATGCAGCAGGGACAACCGTGTAGGCGAGGGGAGCAGGGAACACCAGGGCATCTTTGAGAACTTACTCCATAAGCTAAACGTGCCGGCCACGGAGAGACTGGCAATGACCGTATTGACAAAGTCTTTGCTGCCTCGGTAGCGGTCAAACATGTCTTCAATCGCAAAAAAACTGGTAGTCCAAAAACTGACTTTAGGGCCCATCTTCAGGCCCTCTCGGACACCGCCAAAGGCCATATGGTAATTCTTGCTCTTGTGGTAGAGATACCAGCCGGTCGTCGAAGTGGGGAAGCGATGAGCATTTTCTGCTCGGAATCGAAATCCAGCCATCTGGCTTCCGTGACGAATTCCCAAACCCATGCCCGCCAGAAATGAAATGGATGAAGCCATCATCAATCGCACGGCAAAGGGAGTGCCGATACGGGAATTCATTTTCAACCGTTCCATCCTCTCAGATCTCAACCTTTTCTCTCGTTCCTCCTGCTCCTGCTCGGCGTCGGTTGGGACATCTGTCAGTCCCTTTGATGAGCTGCTCGACATGTCGTTAGATGTCGTTGGATGTTGGACGTTGGATTTAGAGCTGGCTTAGGCTCCGGCTGGCTGGCTGAATCTTTGCAACACCCAACCCAGGGTAATGGTTTTGCGGCAAGGTATACAGGATTTGATCAGCTGACTAGGCGTCCCGCAAATTCCGCATGTCAGAACGCGGGACTCCCGTCCCGGTCGCCTCGCCTTGAGCAACCATCACCATATCCAAGTTCCAGAACGTCAACATGGTATGTATATCCTCACGCAATGCACAACGCGTCAAAGCTAATTTCCCACCTCTAGGCAAAAGGTGCCGTTCAATACACAGACTACACCCTCCTCTTCAAACATGGGAAACACACCATCCTCCTCTTCGCAGAGGCAACCACACCCTTCACAAGCCTCAAAACCGAACTTCTCAAAACCCTCCGCGAACGATATCCCTCCGGCCTTCCACAGAGCGATAGCGATTCGAATATAGAAATCCCCAATTCACCAGCTGAAGTCGTCCTGGGTGTCCCAAACGATGCCTACGACCCCTCCAAGGGCTGGTCCGAACTCGATACCGGGAATGGACTCAAAGAAACCCCCAAGAGCTTAGGTGTCAAGGATGGCAGCATGATTGCTTTTGTCTTCGTGCCAGAGGGAGAGGAGGATTCGGAGCCGGAATTCAAGGTCGAGTTTTGTAATTTGGAGGAGCTGTATCCGGAAGAGGAATGAGGAGGACTTAATCGTACGAATAGAATTGGTTGAATGGCGTTTTGTTGGCGTTGGTTGGGAAGGGATATCTAAATAATTGGGATGTTTTCTTTGAGGGCATTGATCCTACGGGTGTAGGTAATAGAGCTATAAATAAGGCCCCGCACGATCCTTCGAGTCTTAACTCATTTTACAATATAAGGATTACCTGCAATGAACTGGTGCTTTCCAGGGTGTTGCCACCTAGCTTCCTCCCCTGCTTTTCTTCTTCTCCGACACGATCTGGGATGGTACAGTATAAACCTGATAACGACTCGGGGGTTACAGAAACTAAAGTGAAGTTCTACTAAGTAGGTAGGCTTCAGACTCATCTCAACTTTTCAATCTGGCTGTCATGCCAATTAAAAGTATTAGCTATTACTTTATATACGTAATGTGGGTGGCTTTTAACCATACTTACCATACCCTTCTTATTCTAGATATACTAGCTGAATTGCGTACTTTATATTAAGACTAGAGACTAGAGACTGCCGAGGGGCGGGGACTTGTTTATGAAATACCTACCCTAGGTACCTACTTACTTGCTAAATCCGTAGGTATTTCTACTCTACGATAGGATCTAGGTAGGTAGGTACTTAATAGATACCAGATACCTGGTAGGTGCGTGGATGGTGGGTGAATAGTACCTTCCATATCTCCTATTGATACGAGTACCGAGTACCTACCTACCTAGCATTGTACTTCTATCCTAGGTAGAGTACGGAGTATAAGTTACTAATGCTAAGCTAAATTCGGAATTCACTGGTCTTGGAAGGTCTGGTGAGTAAGTAGTAAGTAGTGAGTAGGGAGTGGGGAGTAGGTAGGGAGTGGGTAGCTTGCCTCTACGGACTCTTTTGGAATTCACTCCGAGTGGATGTATGATGTATTAGTGTTATTAATGTGGGTTGTTGTGGATGTTGTGGTTGGGGTGGATTTTTGGGGGGGGGGGGTTGGATTTTGGGCCTACCTACCTACTTGCCAAATCCTTATAACATAACGTAGGTAGGTATTTCTACTCTAGGACGTAGGACCTAGGTAGGTACTTAATAGATACATAGTAGGTAGGTAGGTGGGTAGTAGTACCTTCTATATCTCCTATTAATTAATACCTAGTATTATATCCTACGAGTAGGTATAGAGTATTTAAGTTACTAATGCTAAATTCGGAATTTACTTAGGTAGTCTTGGAAGTTCTAGTAAGTAAGTAGTAAGTAGGGAGTGGGGAGTGAGTAGCTTACCTCTACTCTTTTAAGATTCACGCGGAGTGGATGGACGATATATTGAGTATTGAGTGTTATTAGTGTGGGATGTTGTGGTTGGGGTGCAGGTGGATTTTGGGGGGTTGATGAGGGTTGAAAATGAGTGGAGGAAAGCCGTACGTAGGGTAGGGCAATGTACATGCTACTAATGGAATGGAACCTCGGCTACCCCAGATTTTCGGCTTGTGTTCCGCTCGCACGGTGCCGTTTATCCCTGTCGGACGGGACGACCCCGCTATGCGCGGGCGGTAAGGTATGATTCCATCCTACCTACTCTATTGACATTGAAGACTAGAGACTATTCGATTACAAGTATCTCGGGTAGGTAGGTAATGTCTTTGAACTTTACCTATACCAGTTGTCTTCCCGCAAGACAGTTGATACTTGGAACCAGAAACGGAAACAGAAACGGAAATAGATACGATATATTTTTGAAAATCGTTCTTTTACGCCGAGTGAGAGGAGGACCGAAGACTCGGGTGTATTCTTCCTTGAGGAATTGCAATTGGAGGGGTTGTGAGGAAGGACAAGGACGGAGAAGGGAAGGGGTTGGCTTGGGGGGTTTGTCTGTATTTGCTGGTGGTAGAGACAGTCTGGGGGAACTTGGGAAAGTTGGGAAACTTGGGAATCGGGGTAGAGCGACGATGACGGATCTGAAGAAACAGTATATGTCTACCAAATCTCCTGACAGGAAAGGGAGGGTGGAACCGAGACCTAGTGCTAGGTAAGTCTTACCTCTCACTTCCCTAACATACACTACACAACATAAACAACCCTCACTCTAACACACACAGCATCCTCCTCCTCTCCCCAACCAACCAAATCCTCCTCCTCCACCGCGTCCAAACCTCCTCCTCCTTCCCCTCCGCCCACGTCTTCCCCGGCGGAAACCTCTCCGCCGCGCAAGATGGTCCTATCCCCGACCCGTCGAGTGAGGAAAGACATGTTGATGGGCCGNTGAGGGGTTGGGGGGGTGTGTGGATTGTGGTATGTTTTTTTTTTTGTTTTTCTACTGGGTTTCGTTGATGCTGTTTTTTTATACCTGTGCCAAGGGGAACGAGGAAGAGAAGATGGATATATATTATTTGGTAACCAACTACTGTAACTGACAAAAATACAGACTCACTAATCCCCTTCACGCGCTGGATCACACCCCCCAATCTCCCCAAAAGATTCACAACCCAGATGTACATCTACTTCCTCCCCCTCTCCTCTCCATCTCCATCTCCCTCACCAACATCAAAACCCACCTCTCCCCTCCCCTCCTCCGCCACAATCCCCGTCCCCACGCCCGACGGCGGCCTGGAACACACAACCGCCGCCTTCGCCCCGGCATCACACTGGCTGTCCCTCGCAGGAACGAACGAAATCATCCTCTTCCCACCACAATACTACCTCATGTACCTCCTTTCCCCTTTCCTCACCCCTCCCTCTTCCTCTTCCTCCTCCTCTTCCTCTGACAACAGTAACACACACCTCCAAGCCCAACGCGATGCCATCCTCACTTTCCTCCACACCGACACC
>LT855424.1:311601-370563 GCA_900184765.1 Hymenoscyphus fraxineus | reverse complement strand
TTCCCACCCCCCCGCGCCACAGTCCCCTCCCTCAGCGGCGAGGAAGTAATGAAGATGTTTGATGATATGGATATCACGTCCTCGATGAGGGGGTTTCTATTGGTTGATGTTAGGTCCTGGTTAGGAGGGAGGATTGGGTGGTTAGTATATTTTATTTTGGTTTATAGGTTGTGGATCAGGACCTGGTGCCCCTCATTTTATGGTTGCTACTAGCTAGGTAGATGGGTGGTGGTGGTAGTGGTAGGAGTGGTGGTGGGAGTAGGAGTAGGAGTAGGAGTAGGAGTAGGAGTTTGTTGGTGGGATGGTTGATGGTTTATGGTTAAGCTGCTAACAAGTCAAAATACACAGGGCGGAACCATAAAAACATCTCTCAACCTCCCCGCACAGAGCTTCTATCAGAGTAGGAAGGTACTTTTAGATCTCTGTGATAGGGCGGGGATTAAGATGGTGATTTTTTATTGTGGTATGTTTCTTCATCCTCTCCCTCCTGCTTTTCCCACAAACTCCCTAACACTCCCTACTCCTATTACATGATCTATGAACTGAGCTGAAATGAATTGATAATCCACTAGGGTCTTCTAATGGAAGAGGTCCCAGATGTGCAAATTGGATGCAAGATTATATCGATGATATTGCGAAGTTTGNTGGGTTAGGGAGTTTCAGGGGAGTTTGATGGAGGGGTTTGAGGAGGGGGTGTGGGATTTGGGGGGGTAGGGGTGAGATGGGGTGTTTGGTGGGGGAGAGAAGTTTTGATTCTTGTTTCTTGGATAGTTGTGAGAAGTGGAAATCTCTTGTTTTTCGCATGAAATTTGAAATGGATGGGATTGTTCTTTAGGAGGTGATGAGGAGAGCTCTTCTTTTTTGCTTAGCGAAGAATTTGGGCTTGATAGTCAAGCATGACAAGTTCGGTGGCCTAGCTTCATTGTATGCCTTTTTTGTTGACATTACACCCGTCTTGGTCTTCTCAAACAGCCCCATCCTATGTCAAGGACCAAGTTGTCGAGCCATAGTACCTCAATGGCAATCAAATTTTGAAATAAATATAGCTTCGAATGCCGGTAACCCAGATTGACGTGAAGTATGGTATTTGATTGCAGACACCGAAGAACGCCATATCCGCCCTTCAAATGCGAAACTTTTAATGGTTCCTTTTCCCATCGAGTGTATGCGATCATGTAGATTTCGTGTACTCAGGTAATTCAATTTCTGTCTTCTCGACCGCCTCCAATTCTCTCCAAAGCCTCGAGCATAACAACGGAATTTCCTCGAATAACCTACCGAATCATTAGCCACCATCCCACTCAATTTCAACCCCAAGAGAAAACTAACCACCATCCCTAATCTGACCTTCTCCCCTCCATCCTTCTCCTCAACTGCATCATCCAGCACAATGTTCAAAAAGACCTATCCACCGATCATTAGCCCAGTTCTCACCGCGGGGTACAGCACAACACACATCGTAACCTCTCAACACGCCAATAACCTTTCGACTTCCGTTCAGCTGTACAAAGAGCCTTTTATCGAGGTACTGCGACAATATGTTAGCTATTCTATTCCTTGAATGAGTGCATTGTCAACATCATCGCGTTCTGCGATTCAGCCTGCCGCGGTAAGGGCAAGCTGGCGAAAAAAGTGTTTTGGAGGGAAATATACCTTTTTCAGCTCTGGCTGAGCTTGAGGCATCTTGGAATTTGGGAAGAGATGCTGCGATTGTGAAGTCGAAGCTGTGGGGTACAAGGACGATTCTTGGAGTCGCTGGTCCAGCAATTTGGGATAAGAACTCGCGCTAGCTTCAAGGTCACGTGTTGATACCAATTCGCGTTGACCCGATGTCGACCCTTGAGATCTTGACTTCACTTACACCTTGCCTTGTTCTCTACAAAATTAGAAATCGACCTTAGATTTCTGTGAAGCGCATCTTGTCCTAACATCGACATAATGAAGTCTGCCTTTGGATCAAAGCGCAAAGCCAGAAAAATACAAGTTGACGACGAAGAAGACGAGCCAGGCGCAAAACCCCAACCACCAAAGGACTCTGGTAAGTACCCCAAAGCTATAACTACAGCTTTGAACCCCGCTGATTACAAGAAGCCAGCTAACCGCGGACCTTTAGCCCCTACTATATCCAATACCTCGTCTTCCAATCGAAAGGGATTCAAGAAATCGAGTTTGCGACAAAGTATCGCATTTAATGATGACGGCGACGAAGAGACGGGCAGTAGTGGAAACAATGGCACGAATAAACCTTCGATTGGCCGCTCAAACTCTTTGATGAAGAAGAAAAAGGCCGCTGCTTCTCGGCTGTCCTTTGGACCTGGTGAGATAATCTCTGGGGACGCAGCGGAGGCTTTAGAGGATGATGAGGCTTTTACACCTAAGAAGGCAACGTTGGGACGACGAGTCATTGAGGGAAATGCGTTTCGGAAGTCACTTCCATATCCAGCACGAAACGGCGACGATGATGAGGAGAGACCGACGTATAGCAAGGACTATTTAAATGAGTTGAAGAGCTCTACACCCAATAGGCCTGTTGAACTACAAGATATACACGTCACAGTTGAAGATGAAGAAGGCCTGGATGCAAGCGAATTGGAGGGAGCAATGATTGTAGATTTGGAAACAGTCGCGCCAGCGCATATACCCACCGAAGCAGAGATCAGGGAGAAGAAAGAAAGAAGAGCAAGGTTGGCTCAGGAGAAGGATTTTATATCATTTGACGATGTGGATAATGATGATCGACGCCAACTATCACTACTTCCACGAAAGAAAAAACCGGAAAGTCGCCTGGTGAGGGATGATGAAGATGTGGCAGAAGGCTTTGACGAGTTCGTCAACGATGGTCGAGTATCGCTTGGTAAAAAACAAGAACGCGAGGCTAAACGGCGACATCGTAAAGAGATTGCGGATATGATTGCCAAAGCTGAAGGGAGCTCTGATGGGGACTCGGATGATTCTGAAGAAGAGCGAAACGCGGCATATGAAGCTGCACAGACCCGAGCTGGTATGGACGGCCTTCATAAACCAGATGACGATGAAGCTGCCGCCGCTACACAAGTGCCGTCTAAGATCACCCCACTACCGGTTCTATCCGAATGTTTGGCCCGGTTGCAATCCACCCTGAGTTCGATGCAGCAAGAACTATCTCGGAGGACGAAGAAGGTTGCGGATTTGGAAAGGGAGAGATCTGAAATATTAGCGAGGGAGACCGAGGTTCAAGATTTGTTGAAACAGTCTGGTGAAAGGTTCGCTGCATTAAAGGCAGACTCCAATGGAGCTATCGCAGACCCGAAGACTTTGGCGGAGTCTTTGAAGAAAGATGCACTCATGGAAGGCATGGGAAGTGACAGAGGATTAGAAAGTTTTGGGAATACCCCAACTGTAAGACCAGCCATTGAAGATATCGGCTAGTGTTTAATTTGGAAACCAAAGTCCTAATGTTCATATCAAGCCATACTGAAACACCCAATCTTCGATTCTCCTTTCAAGAACTCCTTTGTGGCGGACCATCCGCAGAACCTCATAAACTCCATATGAACATCATGTAAACACCATACCAACACCCGGAAATGACACAAAACAAAATGTTCCCAAGGCGGTCGAATGCTTGTAATACTATTCAATTGCTGTCCTCAGCCCCACCCTCAAGTCTCCATCCACGTTTCTTATAATACCTCATCCGCGGAGATGTGATACTCCTCTTCTCCATACTACCATCAGTCTTCGCTATATAACCATCAACGACCATTTCGCTTTTAACCTCCATACTTCCACCCGGACCACCCAAAATAGTAGGCATCACACCAGCTGTTCATCAATTAGCTACAGTCCTCCAAGTGAAATCAAACGAAGCGAAGAGGAAGAAAGAACAAAAGAAAGAGGAAACATACTCTCACCAACAGGTTTCGGCGGCGTGACCAAAATTACATACACCCCATCCAACTGTGTCATTTTGGTGATCTCAATCCGATCCTCGGGCAACTCCCTCACGACCTGGTTATCAGCCAGAAGCGGTTGGAACACCCCCGAAGAAGCGTTCAGAGGTCGCTTGTAGACGGTGAGCATAGTCGAGGGCGAGAAGCCAGAGGGTCTCATAGCTGCAAGCATTGCTCTGTTGACTGGGCAATTTGTGAGTCTCAGATTCATATACAAGATGGAGAAGAGAAAGGGGAATACATACAAGGAACACTCATCGTAACATCCATCTTCCCAAACGGCTGACTACTATTGATCACCCACGCATAGGTATTCAACGGCTCCGTCCCCGCCGGCAACGTCCCTGGATTGATCCCCGGGCGCAGATTAACATTGAATTGCATCTGCTGCTCCGACTGTATATTGAACCGCAATCCATCAATCCACTCGCTCTGCTGCGTCCCAATTCCCGCGGCCAAATGAACCGTCCTCGTCTGGCCGTTACCGAACTGGAGAAAGATGTTGGATGTGTCGACTTCTTTCCGGCCAACGAGGATGTACTCCCCATCAATCTGGGTCATCTTGATCAACCGCGTCGTGTTCTGCGTGACGTGGACATTCCGGAGCTGATCGTCGACTACCCAGCTCCTGCCATCGGGAGCGAGCACCGCGACGAACGTGTTTGCACTGGAAACATTCATTTGGTCCAACATCTGTGGCTGGAAGGGGATCTCGATCTTAGCGATGAGGTCGTTGGCTGAATCGTTGGTCTTGATCTGGTACGAATAGTTTGAGATGGCGACGAAGTTTTCCCCTTGAGTCCCACTGACGAATGTCGCCCCGAGCGGCGTCATATTCTGGGTAACTACTACTGTCCTGGCTTTGGGTGAGAAAACATCTATGATCAATCCATCTTTGAAATCTTGGTCGGTTCGGACCATCTGTTTACGTTAGAGCGTTGCAATAGCCAGAGAAACGTGATCTTACTCCTCCAGCGATTTGAACCACATCTCCGAATCCGGGTACAGGCACTTCTGCGAGAGATTTGAAATCCTGAGGGTTTATATCCATCTCATCGCTGTAGTGCACCGCCAATACCCCGTTCCCCAGCCATTGAAATATTAATATTGCAACAAGTAAGTCTGTGAGCCTATAGTAAGGAGCCATGCCTGCAGCTATACATTTGCACGTTCGTACTTGTGCAACCAAGAAAAAGAGAAAAGAAACGGGCGCAGAAAAGAAGAAGTGGAAACCGCGAACTAAGACGAAGAACGATCGCTCGCCGTGAGAGGGGAAAAGGAAAAAGATCACAAGCACTCACTGCCAGCAGATGGGCACAATGGTGTTAAGAGAGAGCAAACGAGAAGAGACTGGGCTGGGCGGAATCCTCCTTGTAAAGCGATTCCGCCCACAAACCTTACCAACCCACTGACAGGTTCGACCGTCATTGGAGTTCGTCCTGGAACTTACCACACAACAAAGTATACTCGATGACAGTGTCCACCCTGTGTCCGCAAGACAATACAGTTCAGGAATAACGTTGATTTAGCGAGGGGCGGAGAGCACCAATCACCCCCACCCCCCAAGCGGGAGATCAACACTACAGTCCGGGGCCAGCCAATGAACGGGTAACGACGCTAGGCAGAAACGACGTACTTGTTGCGGGGTGGCTCGAAACCGGGTTGAAACTGTGCTAAGCGAAACATTTCCATCGGACCTGATGTGGCTGAGGTTCTGGACTAACGAAACTCGGCAAGCGGGTACGCCGCGTCCCAGAGTGCTAAGAAAGCGAGGTGTCCTTAGTCGGAGTGTCAGACTTACTGTAGAGTCAACTGTACAGGACACTTTGCAGTCCAATGAATCAGTGGGGTGTGTGAGTCCTTCTGGACTCGATAAACTCAGTTTAGCAACATATTTGACCCTTTTCTAAACACTTCTCTGCCGTTCAAAATACTCAACACAAGCAACAGTACTTCTGATTGTGTAGAACCCGCTGTGGATACATCGACATTTACATATGAAAGTTTTAGTGTTTTAGTATTTTAGAGCGTTCTACACCCAACCCCGCTTGTTCCCCCCTACTCCTTCGCTTATATCCTGCTAGGGGGCAAAGTACAGCAAAAGAGTTCTTGTTTAACTCGCGAGAACGCGCTAGGGAGGACGGTGAAGATGCGGGAATAACGAGTGTAAGGACAGATACACTCCCCCGGTGTTGTTTCCGTGTGTTGTATCCGGAAAAGGTTCACAGTAAGTGCACCAAATCTTAAAGACCTAGCTTGGATATAAGAAAGTTAACTAACTCACAATAGAGTCTTCTAATTGGACATCACCACTAAATAGTGGGTCTTAGCGGGTTTAGGGAGTTGATAAAACACCTGCGCCCTTCATCTGAAAATACACATCTTCTGGAAACAAGACTAGGGGAAGTATGGAAATCATCACGTGCCGAGTGTGAATGAAGGCTGGTTTTCTGTTTACACCTTAAACCGGGCTAACTGTAAAAGAGAACTTTATACGCGGTATTCATCGAGATCCATTGGAGGCGGCAGGAAGGATTCAAAAAGAAATTTTACGGGACTCGATATTTCGCACGCTCAATCTATTCCAAGGATTCGTCAGAAGTTTTCCACAAGCCATCACATCAGGTGATATCTTTTAGGACCCCGAACAATTGGTAATGAAACTTGATTGGTTGTGCAACTCCAGAAGAAATTCTGACGAGTTCTTCTACCTTTAATCACTCAGTGTAGAATACCTACCACAAAACTAGAACGTCGCTAAAAGACCTTCTCGTATTCTTCCTCGGATTTCGTGAAGCAGCGGTAGTTTGTAAAAAGAGACGGGAACCTGCTGTGGCTTGGATCCAAACAATACTGTAATACACCAGCAGGACACCAATTACCATACTCCGAGTGCGGCGTGGCCAAACAAAATATAGGGCGCCTCACAAAGTATGACGTCTCGCTAATGTAGAAAGGTTGTTGTAGGATGATGTGTTTGGATAGAATGTCAATTGTTGCTTCATTGAGTTATCCAGTCCTGAAGGACACACGCTGCTGGCTTATTGAACTACAAAATAGAGTACAGTACCTTATAGACTCCATGTTTGGCGATCCCACTCTGTGAAAGGACACGTGGCAAGTCAAAGACTTGTCTATTACTATACTGTACGTAGCAAACAGGTACCAAAATGGGAGTCTAAAACTCGGTCTTGAAAGGTGTATATGTGTTAGATAGAAGCAGTTTGCAGACGTCCTTCGGGACTTGGTAACGCAGTAGAGCCACACACTTCGTCCCCCATCATTTCTACAGCCCAGTACAGTACCACGTAGTCGACATCCTTGGGAAGTTCATCTTGCATAGTAAGTTTGACATCAAGTGATAGAAAAGCTAACCTTAGCGAACAGAATAAGGCTCAGAGGCTGAATCTTTGATAACACAGAATTGTAACATACTCGACCCTATTCTCATGCACCATCCCCTTTCAGATTATTCTTGTGAACAAGTAAACCAAAAGGTTCGCCTAAAATAGGCGGTCGCCTTCTTCCTGGTGACTAAGAAAGAAATGACAGCGAGAACTTACAGTACACCATTCTAGATTCAAGAACTTTTGATTTGCTGATTGCTAACAAGCTGGTATCTATCTATCACAAAATGATGTCTATCCTTCGAGTGCACTCTGTGGAAGAGTTGCAACCTTCTCTTGGAAAAGCTTCTCAGCCTTCGCCCATACAGGTGTGTTCTTCCAATCTTTCAATTGCAGTAAACTTGGCAATAAGTCCTTACTGAATGCCTCGCTAGCCTCTCGTGGCAGCAAACTAGGTAAATGATCAATGCTAATGACGCTCAACTGTGGTTCGCTCTTGACCTCAACTGGTACAGTTGGTTCCGTAAAGGTCGTAGCGACTGTGTATACTGGGATTGGGTTGTTGGGGTTCGTCGTATCAGCACTGACATCGCAAATGACGGATAATTTGCGTTCGGAGGTATCCAAGCTTTTCATGTCGACAAAGTTGGGGATTTTTGACATGAGGTAGATGCAGTTCACGAAGATGTCGCTCTCAACTATCTCTGGAAATGGACCGCCCTTGGCTGTCTCCGCCATATCCCATTTCAACACATTCTCGGTTGGGACACCAGCTCTCAAGCATAAGTCAACAGCTCCGCCACCACATCTTCCCAAAGCACCAATGACAAGAACTCTTGGGTCTTTGCCGGTCTTTTCTTTTCCGGCAGCAATTGCCTTTTTAACATCGGCGATCAGCTCGTCCTCATTGGGGTAGCTAGATACAGATGGGAAAGGCTCGGAAGCAGGGTGTGTGAGTTGCCACGCCCAAGTCTCAAGAGCAAGAGCTGCACCTGCAAACCCAGCGTGGTATCCGAAAGCTGCAACACGTCGACCCTTATCATCCGTCAAGAATTCGAGGTCCAGAAGGGTTCCACCACCGCGGGGAAATCGTGCGAGTACCTTTTCCCATCCTCCTTGTGTTTTGTAGCAATGTGCGAACTGAATGTGAACATGTTTGAGAGGGACTAGAGGAACATCAGCTTTGATCTGAACTATCAATTGAAGTTCTGCAGGCTTACATTCTTCCACAGGCAGCTCCTTCAACCCAATAATGATGTGGTCAGTTGGAGCTTCACGCCATGTATTTTCTGGAATTAGAGTTGCGCCAACTTTCTCAAACTCTTCATCGTCAAAGATGCGCTCGGGACTGCGCTCAACATTGACCGTGTATCCGGCGTCAATGAGGACCTTTGCCGTCGTGGGGGTCAAGGCAGAGCGGTGTTCTAGGGCTTTGCCCACTACAGTGTGCATTAGTAGTTTGCATGACCATTATTTCAATTGCACTATGAACTTACACTCGGAACGAAGGTGAAGAGTAATTGATCCTGACATGATGTTGGTGATAGCGTAGTTGTGGAGTTTGGTCTTGGAAATTGGAGGGGCAGCGAGGGGCTAAAATGAGATATTTACTGCCACATTATTTGACTCACTGGCCCAGTTTTTCGGTAGGCGGTGAGAGCGAGCTGTTCCGAAGTCGGCACCGAAGATCTCCCGCAAGTCTTCCTACAGTATTTCAACCTATAGGAAACCTTAGCTAGCGAATAGCTATTATATATAGGTTATGGTTACAAGGGATTGAAATCAGGTGCCTAGGATGGTTCAGGTTTTTGCCGAAATAAAAATAATGTCCGGTTATCTTTTAGTTATATTATTTATAAGTTATAGTTATAATTCTACTACTTATAGAAAAAAGAACTAAAAGTAAAGGATCTTACGTATAAAGTACTAGGTACTCTATAATATAGTAGATACTATAGACTTTTACCATTTGCTTTAGCAAATAAATAGGTAGTATTTACCTTAATACGCTAAAGAAGCTTACTTATATAGCTACTTTACCTATTAAGCTATTATATAGTTAATAGAAAAGTAAATAAGTAGGAACTGTAAATACTCTTATCTGAAACTAGATAGAAAAGAGTATTAGACTTCACGTTTATAGAAAAGACCTAGTCGTATATGTAGTAACACTATCTGCCTTCTAAATCGGTGAAAATCCATCTTCAACATTACTCCTAATCTCCTCCCACCCATGCGGTTCCAACCCCATCAAAGTCAAGCTCGCATGCTCCACACTACACGGCAAAACATCCACCTCCTTTCCCTTCAACTCCTCATCCCCAATCCTGCAAAGATTCACAATTCCACTTTTCAGATAGTCCTCGCCTACGATCACAAAATGGTGCCAATCAACCGTGCTTTCATCTGGAAGTCCTTCCATGAATTCCACGGCATCGGGGATGGATTTTCCGAGGAATGGTGAGTTCCAATCTTTGGGGATGGGTGGTTTGGTACCATCTGTGTATTGGTCGCCTTGTTTGCGTGGTGCGTTGGTGTAGGAGGTGGCGAGCCAGAGGTTCCAGCTTCCCAGGGAAGCGCCGGAGTATGAGGTTTGGAGAATTTCGTTGATTTGCTGGGTGAGGTTAGTTGAAAGAGTTCTTTGGTGATGGTGGGTTGTAACTAACATCTGTAGATATATCAACGAGAACAAATAAAGCAAAGTGAACATCAGTCCATGATGTAGGGTCTCTGGGGCCCTCGTGTGGCATTTTTGATAGGCGACAATGTGATAGCTAGAGCGAGCTTGATGGATGAGACTATCAAACTACCTTTCGAGGAGTGTTTTGTCCTCTCTTCAGGCTCTATTGATATGTTTCTCTTGACAGCATGTACTGTGACGTCAGAATATTTATTTACCCACGGAAATCGAGAAGAGGTGTGGCTGTTCCTTCAAGTCGTTTATCTTCTGCAAGTAAGATTTATCAAGTAACTAAACAAAGATTAGCAACTCGTTTCAGCCACCAAACCCAGCCGCCCAAGTCGTTCCTTCTTGTGTTACCGAATAAGCTTCACTCCACCCCGGCCAATTATATGAAGCCTTCAAATGCAGATAACAGGTTTTTTTCGATGGTTACACGGCGCAGTAACGTCAGACAGTCTTTCGCATACCGTTCCGTCTAAATGTGGAGCTCTGGCGCTTTTGCATGATTTTGGGGGTCCTTGTTTGGGGATTTAAAGAACGGCAAGATAGATTCCACATGAAGTTCGTCAGTAAGCCATATCGCATCCTTAATCATAGATTGAAAGAGATTTCAAGCATTCATTTACAATCATGGTTTTTGGGCTTCATGTAGTGATAACTCGGGGACATTAGAGCCTTCTCAACTTCACTTCAAGATTTATAACCCTGCATGATAGGGAGAAGAAATACACTTATCGGGATCAATAACCGCAGCAGCTGAATAGTGCGATTCGTGTAAGGAGTGCATATGTGCAATGAAGTTTCTCCAAATCCTGAGGACAGCATCCAACGTCATATGACATTTATTTGAAACTTTCTAAGTCATGCAAGTGTCTGTAGCAGAGTGTAAGAGAGGAGGGCATTTCTATACACACCTATGAGTTATTAAAAGTATTATCCTAAAGACTATATACAACTAAATCAATAATACGAATAGTTTAGAATAGCTAACACTTTTTACTCCTTATTAACCTAGGTAAAATTAGACACTTAATTAAGTTGCACCAGACTGTTAGTATAACAACTTTTAATAGCGTGTATAGAGCAATGACCAGGTTTCTTACATCGCTTCCGTTGAGAATTTACAAATCTTGGGGATTCTGGGTAGTGGGTACCTATTGATGAACTATGTTTTCGCATTTATCTAGGCATAAAAGTTTAATAATTTACTAGCTACAGGTTCGTAGTATACTTCAGGGCAAGTTACTCTTCATATCTGAAGCCCCAGTAATGAGGATATCTATGCCGTAAGGCAGATATCGCTGCTCCCCACAATCTCACTCAGCTCAGCAATCCTTTCGCCCCTTTCGTTCACGCCTCGCCCACTTCATGGGTTTCATATTTAATATATCTATTAATGTATGCGTCTGATTTTAAATCAATATTATGTATAAATAATGGTTGGCATCACAAAATTACGTTTTTAAAATCTATCCTATCCACTTTCACTCCTCTCTCCATCGGTATCCTTTCCCCTTTCTCTATTCTGGCGTTTCACTATAGTTCTCAAGATGAAATTGTTTCTCTTCACATTCTCCCTTTACCTCACTATCAATCTCGCTTTTTCTGCACCACTTGAAGGCCGGGATGACCCTCCAAATCCAGATGATGACGGGGTAAGTTTGATACCATACCCAAAACTCGAAATGGAAAATAATAGAATGTCGCTTCGATAGGCAGATGATTTGACAGCCAACCTGACTTCAGCAACAAGAGCCCCAACTGATTGCGGGACTTTCAAATTCAAGTGCAACAAGTCTGCTGGTGAGTCTGATTTCTGGGATAACACTTTAGAGCTGAGATAACCGCAAGACCTTTCTTGCTATTTCTTCTGCTTCCAAATTGTTCTTTGAGAAATATACTCACTGTCGTTTCTTCCGTTAGGAGCTTGTAACAACGCATGCTATTTCATCAACTGCGTCAATAAAGGCAATAACAAGTTCACATTTGGACCAAGTTCAGTTGACAACCGAGTTCATTCTGGCTGTACAACCAGCAAGTCGTCAACTCTCTGCAAACTCCTACCAATCAGTCAGAGAATGTGGGATAGACAACCAGATGATCTGGCTCCTAAGCCACTTCAATGTGATGAGTTCCCCATGAATGCCTTCAAGCAAGATGCTTTCAAGGAAGGAGATACTCCAAGGAATTCGTTGAGATGTATCAATGGATCTCAGAATGGTAGTAAGTACTGCTCCGTGGAAGTTCTTCATCGCTATTACTGACAAAGGTTCAAAGGTGGTGGTGGTCAATTCAAGAACTTCCAGAGGGGATTCGGAGACTGGGCACCAGGTGGATCACTAGCAGGTGACAGGACATGTTCTGGTGCAATGATCGACGGTGATACCTTTTCCGTGTCATGGATTATCGACGGTGATGACGGAGTCGCAGATCAAGATAAGTAAGTGACAATCCAGTTTCGCATGTAATCCATTGCTCATCCCTTCATTAGATTCGTCCCTTATTGTAAACCAAACCCAGTTTGCACAAACGACGGCTACCAATTCCACATGACCAAACTCCAGCTATCCGTAAAAGACGGTAAGACGGGAAAAACCGGCTCCATGAGTTCTCCATACAACCCCATAATCGACAACCACTACGCCATAACCAACAAATCCAACATCCTCCAATACCGAGTAAAGATCTTCCGCGAGGGCGCCGATCAATTCACCATCGAAGTCTTCGTCGTCAATGGCCCCAACGAGGTTTCCAAAGGCCAGAAAACAGATGTCATGAAAATCGGTGGGCAAATTGAAGTAACGGGTCTTCCAAAGTCCTTATTTGTGTTTAGTAGAGGAGATCCGGGTACCAAGGTTGATTTTAATTATGCTAAACCTGGGACTACGTTCCTCACTGAGGACTTTGCGGGTGGTGATTTTGTGTGGGATACGGATGATACGGGCATTGCGGGGCCTTATTGTCAAGTTGGGGATGTGAATATGATTGGTGATAGAACACAGAATATTGTCTGTGACTTTCCTGGTTTGGAGGATGCTTAGTGGTTTTTGTTTTGGGATATGTGTTTTGGTGTTTTCTCGGTTAAGTATACAAATAGGGGGTTCTTGGTTAGGACCGGGATGGTGTTCGGCGACTTATTTTTGTTTGGGCAAGCTGAATTGACTTTGTCTCTCGAATAGTGCTTTAGTTGTTCTATACCGTTGCTATGACTTTGGAGTATTTACTAAGTATTCATTTGACCTTGTTCTTACCCTGTCTAGAACCAAGCGAGAGACTACAGTAAGATTACTGTCAAGGGTGGCGAATAACTAATTGCCCACCTCACCTAGGATAATTGTAAATTACTCGCCAAAGGGGTTATCAGAGTTCTTAAGCTGTACACACAATATAAATCGATGAACATTGACATAAATATGATATGGGTTATTTTCAGACATGTATCAACCTCGCCACATATTATAGCGATCAGGTGCTGGCGTTCTTACGGAGGCTGAAAAACTATCCTTATCATTGGCTCACGTTTTAATGCCTGTACTCCTTTAGTAAGTCAAATGTGAGGATTGTTACACAGATCAACAAGCCTAACAAGTTCCAATTCGTCTCTGAGAACGGGGAGTCGCTTCAGCTTGATGCAACCCATACGTCATATTACACCCAAATCCTTCAACTCTTTTGTTGCCTTCTGGTAAGATCTCGATTTATATAGATCATAAGAACAGCAGTATGAGGAAACCAAAACTGTTCAAATAACCTAGATTCCTTTGGAGAGGTTACACTCAACCACGATAACAATTTCATCGTTTGAACTTTTACTATTCATCATGGCACAAACACGCCCGGATACAAACTTGACATGGGGAGACCTCGACTTCACGCAAGACTGCAACGCAGCTGCCGACTTCAACAGCGGCTTCTGGGAAAACTTTGACCCCGTGCATCCAGCATTCATCAAAAGACGCCATGCCATCGAAAATTTCGTTTCGAGTGCACTTCCACCGGGCTCTTCTAAGCCCAGCACATGCGAAATCATGGATTGGTTCGAGAGGGAACTTACGGAGCCGAATACAAATGTGACGAAGAGGATGTATCAAGACTCCTTCGAGCACTGCAGGTTGGAGACATGTCACGCGATTGAATATACCTCGAATCCTGATATTTCGGGGATTGGAGTGAGTTGTTTCTAGTAAAGGTTTGTGGGATGGAAAATTGATGCCGTATATAGATGAGAGCTGCGTACTGTATGGAGGCTGTGATGGTGACGATCTATTTGGTCATTTTCATCCTCAGATCAATTCAACTTCATCAATATAAGCCCTCACAAATGTTATCCAGCTCGTCCAAAGAAGCGTCACCGCTTCCCGCGAGAAACCCCACGATTCAGAAATGGAGCTCCCGCATCAAAAACGCAGCCTCACAAACAGTTGGAGATTTTCTGAATACAGCAATGGTATTCAACCTCTCCATCGTCGTAGCAGGCATCGTAACCGTACTCGATTCCAAATTCAGAGTCTACGATATGTTGCAAGCTACATTAGTAACTGGCTTTTCGCTCTCGGTCGTATTAGCCATTTGGCCCATGCAGCGAGAAATCAAGGAGCGACAGATGCTAAGGAATAGCTTTCTGGCAATTAATATGCTGCTCTCGCTGGCGGAGATATCGATAATGATCTACATACAACAATCTGAACGACACACCACTAGAAAAGAAACGCTATGTCTCCCACAGGTATTTACTTCGTTGAGCGAACCGTCTCCGTACTTCTACGTCCTTGAACTACTCGTTGGCATTGCTGTTTTTATGTCTTTCTGGTTTCTCCTGGTCAAGTCGCTTATTACGAAGACAACTGCAGCCAAAGTTGGTAAAATCCAGCCTTTCGAGTTTCTATGGAGATTGCGCAATACGTGGTGGTGGATTATTTGCTTATACGGTTATTTCAATCTCTGGTTGACGTTAGGGGGACTTTTTTACGTGAGACACCTTGTGAATACCAGGCTCAATGAGTCTTTTGAGGACACTAGTTGGGGGTTCGGACAGGTTATGGCGTTGGCTACATGGTTGCCTAATTTGGCTGATTTCATCTACCTTTTGATCTGTGAGTTTTCCAACGCCGTTCTTCTTTTTTGGTTTCCTGTTCAAGGTGACATGACTGGAAGGAGGTGCTGATGAAGAAATAGTTGGTGTACAGCGCGGTTTGAGGGTTCGTGTTACTCCTGCGTGGAAGGAAACCTATGTTGAACTTGAGTTTGATGAGGGTGGTAACGGAATGGAAGCTGTGGAAAGATCGAGGTTGACCCAGCTTCCGAGTCATCCACATACCTTCCCAATATAGTAGTAGCTTTGTCTTATTATCATCCAGAAGGAAGGAGAAAGGGCATTTATATAACCTCGTTGATGGAGTAGTTTGACACTTTCGTCTCAAATTGAAGAAAGAATGAAAGGTAGCACAAACTCTAGGACCGAGGCCAATAGGTAGAGGACGCCAGAAGAAACTTAAGCAAGGGCAAATCGCACAGAGGTGAACAGCTTGGGTATCAACTTCTTAACGAGCCAAAGAAACTCCGCAAGATATGGAGAAGAATAGGATGAGAGGAAGCACTGAATTGGCAAAGTTTTAGGGGTATCTAGATCAAAGACAAACACGAATGGACAATATGTGAGCGATATTAAACCACACATCCCATCCCTCAACACCTTTCCCTTATAGCTTTGAAAGACCACCCCTCAGTACTGGGAGGCCTCACAACCCACCAAAACAAATTAAAAGCACCGAAGCACCCATTACCAACGCCCAGCTTGGCCAATCAACTCCCAATCTCCCACCACTCGAAGGCTTCCTACTCTTAAGTGCGACATTACTAGGAGTCAAGCAAACCAAAGCCGTCTTTCCCCAACTGGGCGTCGCAACACTCACGTTCTTGGTGAAAGCCACCAGTATCAAGGGCGTTGCTTTTGTGACCCATGAATCGTACGTGCTCGTATCACTTAATGGAGAGGTAACCCCGGAGGAAGTTGTAATCAGGTTCGCAGTGCCATTCCAGATACTTGAGGGACAGGAAGTGTTCACACTTGCGGAATATGAAGGGTTCCCAAATGGCTCTGTGATTTTAAGTCAGTTTAAAATTCTGTAAAGAGGAGTGAGTAGTGGCTTACGAGTCGCAGCTACGGCGGTCCAGGGATAATTTTTGCATTGTTCCGGTGGGGTGGCTATTATATCTGGACATATGTTTGGTCTGGACGCCACGCCCTCCAGTAGCTGGGAATTTATAGTGCTGATAATTGCATCGGAGCAAGCCGTGTCAATAATCCCATAGCAACTATTTGTTTCATTCGTACCAGTTGATATACGTGGTTTCGCGAAGCCTTTCAACAAAATTGCACAACCGGTATATGGCAGATCCTCAGGAGATTGTTCAATCCGTGGGACAGAGGCGAGGTGGAAGCTCTGGTCTATCACGTAACTGTTGCCTTCTACATTCCTTCGCTGATTGAGGGCAGTAGAGAGGACCCAGGTACTGTTTGTGAGTCCAGCTGTTTTGATGAATGGTTGGAAACCTGGGATTGAGATGGCTCCTGTGGCATTGGCTAAGCTGTGTTCGCGATACTCGCAAGTGAGACCTCGAACCAGGAACGCTTGCAGGCTGCTGAGTAGGAGGACACAAAGTAAATGGACAAAGGAAGGAGTCATGGTGAGCAGTATTAATTAGGCTGAAGGAAAGAATTCTGCCCGCAGATGAGACAATTGAGAAATTGGAGAGAGATATCAAGACATCAAGGAAATGCTATGTAAGAGAAATGGAAGCAGCTCAATGCGAGAGAACAGAAATGAAGAGAAGAAAAGTGGGAGTGTGTAGCCTTGTTGTACAGTACATGGTCATACGATTGGGAAAGCGCCACAGACATGCGGGGAAAAGTGAAAGAGGAAAGAGCTGGAGGGAATGTTGAAAGAAGGAAGAAAAGGGAGTCAACTTATCTGTGTAGCGATCGTAAACGAGTGGTAAACAAACAACCCCCAAGATATTCAGTGGAAGATGGCTTTCCATGGGGTGATGGGATAGGTGAATTTGATCAAAGTGAAGATGACAGGATTTGATGGGCGGCAGGCTGCAAGGCACAGCTGTGGTTACATAAATGGCCCCATTCTTTTGCAGAGAGGTAGCTACTGATTGGCCTGTCCATCAAGGCTGAGCCAACATTGTTCCTTCCCATGAAGCGAAACAATTTTACCTTTCGCACATCCGAATTGTTGCACTGCATGCATTCCTTCCGTATTTACATTTATTTGAGGCAAACGTCGACATCAAGCCAATCAATGATGCATCAAAATCACAGCTAGCCGCATTTTTTTTCTCAAATGAGACCCCTATTATTTCTTATAACTAAGCAGCTTACTTCAATAATTACCCACAGTATGTAAATCGTAAGAAGGGAAGATGAACTCTTCATCCCGGGTAAATGATCAAATCTCTTCAAATTAAAAAAGACATAGCTTAGTTTACTGCGATAATAAACAGGTCGTTGTTGGCTGATAGTACACAATAACACAATGCCTCTAGCTCCTCTCTGCTTTTCCCAAACTTTCAGTCTGGAGAGATTGAGATGCATCAGAAGTGAGAATTGGGGCATCGTGATTCTTGCTTACGGCTACTCCAAAAGATACGTGCCACACGCGCTTATCTGGCGCTTAGGGGTGGTGCGTTCTTATTTGGAAAAACAAGAAGGTGCAGCTCGTTGATGACTTGAGGAAGTAGCACGTTAGCGTCTTTTGCACTTTCTCTCAGTAAATCTGAACCCTGTTATCGCTATGTATTTTCCAAGTGCCACCAACGAATCTCAAGTCTCCTGCTAATCTGCAGGATCATCAAGGATGATTTGGATGCTATTTCTTGTTCTTTGAGAGGACCATATCAGACAGATCGTACTTTCCTTTAGATATCTTTCAAGTGAGTAGTTGTACATGTAATATTGCTCGATTCAAGATTCTGTAGCATTGTTTTCTTTACAGTACGAGCACAGCTCATTCATGCGTCATCATTTCAATGCCTTGTTAATACCTTCCCCATCTTTGTACTTCCCGCAGTCATCCAAAGAGACTTCTTAGCGAAACTTTATGCTCATAGCATAAATATTCTAGTAATAGTATAGCGATTGCTCTAACCCCCAAAGGCTACCTTTCCGCTGCTAAAAGTTCAGTGATAGTTGCAACAATTAACTGACATTTCGCTCATTAAATAATCATTACCCATATAACATAATTTTCTCATAATATCCAAACATTAACATTAAACAACAGTGATAGCATCACTCAGCTTCAGGTCTCGGCTGCTGAATCCAACAGACAGACCAATCCGGTTGCTATATCCATTCTTTGTAAATGTAAAGGTGGGATAAAAGTTGACGCAGCTTGAGTACACAATAATGACCTTCGAACATTCGTGATAGAAAAGAGCGTTGGATCTTTGTCCTTCCATCCAAGCTAGGCGCCTTCTGAGTACGCGGCCTTTTGCACGCATTTTACTGTAGGATACCGATCATCCGAGTGATCGTGATGAAAAAGGAACTCATATTGTCTCAGTTATTGATAACTTCGCGATGCAGCTGGGCTTCAAATATAAAACATTGCGATGCTGGTTTCCCCGCTCTGACGATATGTAGCGCCCAGAAAGAAATTCGTGTACTTTTCTCTTGGGAAAATTGAGGTGAGGCTACTGTCTTTTTGAATTGGTAGTTAGCGCGGCGTCAGATTTTGGCGCTGACTTGATAGGCCCGTGAAATATCCGTGGCATGTCTGGACGCGTCCATTGTCCGCTCCACCGTGAGGAGTCAGAATAAGAAGTGGGCTAAGAGACTAGAGTTCGCATCTCTAAAGATATGCATGCTTTAGTATGAAAACTGGCGTTCGACCTGGGTTCGAATCTTTCTGTTCAAGGTACAATCGGTTACGAATTAAGAATAGTAGGCTGGCACGTATATTTATACCCTATCAAGTCTTCAGTTTGTGATTCCTCCCCAAAATTGTTTATATATATAGAACTCTCGACTACCTGACATTTAGTTTGTAAACAAGCGATCTTGGTCCCGATATACCGGTAGAATCAACCTCGCTAAATCCGCCACCACCCCTTTGTTGACAAGCGAGAACGCCTCTTACGGCATCAATGACACTATCCACTGAAACACCCGGACCTACATATTAGATGGAGGCGGGATTAGCCATCTATTGGTTCTTGCACGCAGCCCAGAACTCTTCCAATTCTCGAGCGAGGTCTGAGCCACCGAGATCTTCGTACATTGCATTGTGATCGGAGGGGCGTTTTGTTTCTTAAGGCATTTCCCCCCTCGCCTTCTTGTGGATCTTTTTGCTGCTCTTTTTGCTCTTCATTTTACCTTTAAGTTCGCTGCTAAGGGCCAGCGTTTTTATTCACAGCTTCGTGTGATCTCATTGACTTTCTTTTGTCTTTTATACTATCTGTGTCACTAGAAACCAATAGTTATTTGGTTAGGACGGAAAATCAATTTGACATAGAGTCGTCCGCTCCCTAAAACATCCTCGTCATGTCTGCTTCTTCCCCACGAAAGCAAGAACTTCCCATCTACGACAACCACGCCCGCACCCAGCGAAACTCAGACCAAAATTCAGCCAATTCCCATCGATCATCCTTTCGTCCCCAACCAAGCCCACGATCCGACCAGCATCCAAATAACGGGCATCGCAGAGGCATTATAGCAGAGAATTTCAATAGAAAGGCAATAAAATGTCATTTCGTCGCTGCATCTGGGGAGTTTATAGGAACGATGATGTTCCTTTACTTCGGATTTGCGACACATATCATGTCGGTTCTTGAAGTCAAGCCGGGGGAAGGTGTGACTCCACAAACGGTGGTTTTCGTTAGTCTGGGATACGGGTTTAGTTTACTTGTTACAGTATGGGTGTGGTATCGGATAAGCGGTGGGTTGTTCAATCCTGCGGTTTGTTTCCCTCCCAATCCCATTTCCAATCCCACTCCCAATACTAATTATTACAAAAGGTAACTCTCGGTCTCGTCCTCTCAGGTTGTCTCCCTCCAGTCCGGGGACTTATTCTTTTCCCCGCTCAGATCCTCGGCGCTATAGCTGCTGCAGGGCTGGTAGAAGGCATGTTCCCTGGCCCAATATCACTAGTCAATACGACCCTTCGAGAGGGAACTAGTATCACGCAAGGGCTGTTTATTGAGATGTTCCTTACCTGTCTTTTAATCATTACCGTTCTTATGCTTGCGGCAGAGAAAAGCAAGGACACATTTATTGCGCCAGTTGGCATTGGACTTGCACTTTTTGTCGCTGAAATTGCTGGTTTGTTTCCCCTCTATCACACTTCCCCTTCTCCAGTACCATATATCGTATGCTAACATATGAACGCGTAGGTGTTTTCTACACCGGCGGCTCTCTGAATCCAGCTAGAAGCTTCGGACCCGCCGTTGTATCGGGCGTGTTTCCAAGTTATCATTGGATCTACTGGATCGGGCCGGGAATGGCGGGAGTAGTTACAAGGGGATATTTCAGGTTAGTCAAGGCGTTGAATTATGAGGAGGCCAATCCAGGGCAGGATTCGGCGGGAGGGGATTTTGGGCATAATACGTAGGTATAGTTATGGATCATGATTATAGTAATGTAAAATATAATTTAACGAATTTTACTAAAGTAAATAATACAAGTGTCTCTCGTAGTATCATGGAATTGCTGAGATATAGTATGTAGGTATATTGACCTATAGTGAACTAATAACGAAATAGAGAAGTGAGTTAATAAATGGCTTTATGTAGGAACTGAGCAAGGCTTTAGATGGTATTCGCGCTCTAATCCTGGTTCAGGACGCTAAACCAGAGATCCAAGTAAGTTATAATTAATGTTTATTTTGGCTCCAAACGGGATAATATAAAACGTGGTTACAGCCATATACTATGCTTCATAGATTGGGTATTACCGACTAAACAATGATCGAACTAATACTTAAGAAATAGAAAAGACTCGAGAACTCGAGATTCTCCTACAGGATAAAGAACATTGAAACTTACTTTACTTCATTACCTCGATTGTTGTGTGTAATTTTAAATAGAGTGTATACTTACGGCGAATACCAAATCTAACAAATAAATTCATGAAACCGTCAAGCTAGACAGTGACAGAGAACACTATCAAACAACTTCATACGTGTTTAGTGAAGACCGCAATATTTTCGAGATACAAGTAGGTAGAGCAAAGAACCGGTAAGAAGAATGAAGTCATTGTGCTGTCTGGACTTCTATAGATATCGTATTGCAATAATCCAATCAGTATATCGAATCGCACATAGATTTCAACCTATATGAAATACGCGTATCCATCAGGTAAGCTTACTCAAGTCTTGGGGCCCAAGACATGCTGCCGAAGTGGGAGCCACACGAAAAGGAGTGTGCCAAGCACCAATCGACAAGCCATTCGCATAAATCAGATCTCATTTCTGATCAATGTGAATTGCATTTGTGGCTTCTTGAAATAGAATTTAGTTTACGGCCGTATACTTGTGCGCTGTCTTGGGACTGAAATATCGAGGTACTGTCGATCTTATAACTCAGACTTAGCCGTCGCGTCGCTTACACTAGTATACTCGAGTGTAGTAACTCCCGCCATATTTAATATGCTTGGCAAAGCATCCTCGGATGTGGTAGGGAGTAAACATTTTGTTAGCAAGATCAAAAGATCTCATTGCCTCTCTGCAATAATTCCATTGTTGGAATCATGTAAAATAGACGTTTAGTTTTATTATGCGCATGGAGGGCCACGTATCTTGCCTCCATCCGCAGCTCAACGCCAATAATCCTCATGTTCATCAACGGTGGAAGCTCCCACAAGTAATATCCACAAGAATCAGTGTGTTGCCTAAACATAAGCCACGACAGAAAGAGGAGTGCTAACAATTTCGCTGCCGAAGCGAAAATCCCAAACTCTTATTCCGCAATACATTCCTTACGGCCGTAACATTTCGTTCAAAATAATAGGTGAAGGTTGCTTCGAAAGAAGTATTTGAGCACCATCTTTTCCAGTCTTGTGTGAAATACACATATCCACAGTTTTCCTGCTCCAAACTTATAGGTCAAGCCTTAAAAGTTATTCTCCCCTGCCATACAACACAGAAAGCCGAAACATCATCCATCATGAAGCTCATTGCAGTACTTCTTCTTCCTTTCCTCACCTCTCTCACCATAGCATGTCCACCAGTACATTCTCAACCCACGAACTCGACCACCAGTTACCCAAAGCTCACTCCGGGAACCGATGGGCCAGCCGACCCAGCAACAACGCAATATCAGTTCAACCATGTAGCTCTACTCGTCAAAGACCTCACCGAAACCCGGAAATTCTACGGAGATATCCTTGGTATGAGAATGATATTTCTTTACGAGGAAACGGAAGATTACAGTATCATGTATATGGCCCATTCCCAAGGTGGCAAGAATGGAACGGGATATCAGACTGGTGCGGAGATGATTGCAGAGAAAAATAATATGCAAGGATTGATTGAATTCACCAGTTCCAAGGTATGATAGTTTATGAAGGTGTGTCATTTGTGGGAGATAGCTGACATTAAGTAAGTCATTCACGAGAAGTAGAGAGTACGTTCCCAATACTCGTCAAACACTTTCTCATCTCGGACTCATTGTGCCTGATGTCAAAGCACTTCAAGACAGGGTCGAAGCATTTAACGCAACGATCTTAAAACGGGTAGATGATGCGCCGTCTTTGGATAATGGCTCCGTTGTTGCCCTGGGATTCGGGATAGATCCGGCAAGCGAGGAGGCACAAGAATTGATAGCCCCCACCGAAGCTTTGGGATTCTTTCAATTCCTGGTTTTCGCCGACCCAGACGGCAATCTGATCGAAGCACAGCAGCAAATCGGTAGTGCCGCTGTTTGAGTGACATGGGCGTGAACGAGTGCGGGCACTGCGGAGTGGAGCCACTAGTGTCTTGGGATGTGATTTTTCTGCAGTTTTAAATGTTTAGAATTAATACACTTCGATTAAGTATTTTTTGAATACCTTTCCAACAAGAGTCTCCTTTACTTTCATTTATGTCTAGCTCTGTTTTCCAAAGTTACAGCTCAAAGACGCTGAAAACTGTAGACACCATGTAATCTTACAATTAACTCCTGATACCCAAGTATGTCACATTAAAAGGTGCATGGCAAGCCTAGAGCCACATATGGAGTAAGCGTTGCTGAAAACGAATAATGCAAACAAATCTCCGGCTATGTAATGTTGCCAAACAAATCCGTATCCCGGAGTTTTCTCATTCAACTACCCTCCCGAGGAAGTCTTAAAAAGGGGTGCCTGAAACTGATATCACATTCAGCCGCACATCCGTAAATTCAAATTCGCAATAGAGCTTGTATTTAATGGCCCGCCAGACCCACATATCACAAAGCTTGGGTTGTGGGTAATATGTTACATAATGCCCCATACCAAATGCCTGAGCCGCTCGAGCCTCAGTTACACATGGGGAATACCCATGTGACATGTATTTCAAGGATTCCAGCCTGCTTGGCCAGTGCACTTCAAGACGTCGGAAGGGACGCGTCTTGGAGTGGAGCCCAAATTACCTCCGCAAAAAGTAGCCAGAGAGGTTCTCAAGTCCCACTTTTTGACAACTCTTCTTCTTCTTTTCTTGCGGAAGAGAGTAAGGAGAATTGCTTGATTGGCAATTCTTTTTGAATGCTTAATACTCCGTACGTGGACGGAAACCCAACCTTGTTTTTACCATGCACACCCTATTTGATCTTACATAAAGTTAGATTACAAATGCTATACAAAGTATAAGATCTTGTAACAAAAAAGGCGATCATTTTATGATTGAGTGAATTGTTAGTATAATTATTCGCAGCTGTTTTAATTAAATCGATATTGTGTACCTTAGGGAGGTACAAGGTTGCGGAAAGAGAGGCTTTTTACTTCTACTTCGTCCCAGGGGCAGAAGAATGTGTGGATAAAGTGTCATATTGTGCTCCACTCAGTTACCCAGTCCCGAAGGACGCTTGGAATTCACTATTCTACACTTATAACCATGTCCCTAGTCCGAGTTCCAGCCTACCACTGGGGCCAGGCGAGATAGTAGTCACTTTTTCAGGGGCTTTGCACTTTGTTCCCAGCCCTAGCCACCCTAGAAAAGCTATAACTACTTCTAGAAGTATTAGGGATGCTCCGGTCGGTCATCCGTTCCCGTAGAGCCCCTACACTAGTTCGAAGGAAGTATTCGGTTAACTAATAAATGACAAAGATCAATCGACCAAAAGGAGTAAGAAGAAAGTTTCGCGAGTCGCTTTCTTCAATCTTTTCATATATTTCACAGATGACACTTCAGGTAACAAAAGATTCATATTTACATTGTAGAAAGAAATAGTATATACAGGGTATTAAAAAACCACAAAAGCCATATGCGTCATCTCAATGTGCGCGCGCATTTTATCTTCCCCCCTAAGCCCAAGCGAAACAAGCATCATAAAGAGGAATACTGATGTTGTAAACCTCCTTCTCCCAGAATGAAGTGGCAAAAACATCGACAGCGAAAACGAAATCGCTGTCCAGCTTCAATCCCTGGGAACAGGTAGTGGCGTCACCAGTGGTGTTTTTCAATCCACCGAGATCCACAGCGGCGCCACCAGTGACAGTGAAAGTGTTTTCGAATCCAGGCTTGGCTGTCACACCACTGCTGAGATCCAAAAGACCACCGAAGAAATTGATAGCCAATTGCACGGTGAGTTCAGCCTTGGGGTTGATTTGGGCGACTGTTTGGGCAGAGATGTCGGCTGTGACGTTGTAGTTGGGTACCCAGCCTGTGGAAGTAGTTTTCGTGTTGTCGAGAAAGTCAAGGTGGACTTTTCCATCTGAGAGAGACACATAAAAGTCGGTGGAGACGTTAACTGCTCCGGAAGCAGAAAGCTCACCAACGACGCCAAAGTTGAGTTGTGGGCCAAGCTCCAGTATTCCGGGGACAGTCACGCCGTAGAAGAGACTTGCCGGTTCGTATCTGAACTCAGTGCTGTAGGCTGCCGTCACGTCTGCTGAGAGGATAACATCAGCGGCCATTGCGGCGTCAATGTCGAAGTAGAGCTGGTTAAGCTGCATGGTGAGCCAGTTGTACTGCATGAAACCGGAGAACGTGACATTCGCATCAAAAGATGCCTGGTCGGCATAGATAGAGGCGTATGGAGCATACTCGAAGATGACTGTGTCTGTGGGAAGATCGAATCCCGTGATAAGGGTGAGACTTGGATCAATAACAATATCACGGGCAGCGATTTCACTAGCTGGGATTTGTCCGAACGTGATTTCGGTAAGTTCTAGTATGAAGTTAGTTCTGTTGCTAGCCAAAAGATTGGAATGAACTCACTAGCTGTGGCAGCAAGATCAGTTTTATGAGAATGTGCTGTGCAAACCAGGGTGGAGTTGTCAAACTCTACGCGATCGACAAGGAAGAAACCTAATGTATGTAAGCATAAGTGAATAAGAACAAGAGCGCAAGAATCGTACCTCTCTCAAGCTCTGCATCGCAGTCTCCAAGATGGTTTGTAACCATAAGGAAATCGTCTTGTGCCTTCCAAGCTGCAACTGTTGTCTCAAAAATAGCCGAGTCGTTGAATGTAAGTTGCACTGAAGTAGCGGAACAGTCAACGTTGACGATGGATGCGATAGTTTCCAGCAAAACAGTTGGAACTTTCATGATATTCTTGATGTCAATGGTGGTAGCGGATGAGTTGGAGTCATATGGAATGGTAAAGTTGAGGTGAGGCTTAACAGCTGCAACCGGGTCGATATTGTCGAAGGGAACAGCCGCTGGTTTGAAGACGGCCGGGGGTGCTGGAACTGCCTCCCGCACTTGAGTTGCCTGTACAGATGGCACCTCCAAAGAGGAAGCCTGCACAGTTGGGTTCTCAACTGCGCAAGCTGGAGCTGCCGCGAGAATTGCCGGCGCCAAAAGAGAAAGGTTGATAAAGGACTTCATGATTATGATTTATGTAGTAGAGTATGTACTGTAGAAATGAATGAAAGACTGAGAGGTGGTGGAGTGCCTGAAGAAGAAAAAACTCATTGGCGAAGACATTAGATCTTATACTTAAGAAACAACTTGTGGAAGTGGACATCATGGTGATGGCTACCCATGTATATGAGAACCTGGTTATCCACCGTGGAATGCCCTCATGAGATGCAAAAGCTCCGATGCTATCGAAGGGGTTATCTGGTCAAGGGTGGATCGTGATCCGCCCTACGAAGACATGTGTTTAGAGAATTCATCTGGTTCGCTCAAAAGACCGCATCCAAACGATCGACCTTGTCGAGCAGAGTACTCGAGTACTTCGGGAGTCAATGATTTGCCCCACGCATGTGATCCGAGCGGCCCATGTTGCCTACCTTAAATTGCGGGTTCCTGACCAAATGGAGATATACCCCGCTGTGTCCAGGACCCTGAACCTGCGCATTGGTCCATATCTGGACGATGAGCTCTTCGCGTGTGTTGGGGGTGTTGGGTACGGGTACCGTAGTAAATCGAACTTACTTCGAAGTAACAAGTACTTCTAGAAGTCCGCTAGTTTTTGGGTGGAGTGGTAGGTGGATAGGGTAAGGCTCGCAATATTAAATTCAGGCTACTTAGAGATCAGTTTTCTACGGGTCCCCAGCTACTTCGAAGTAAAAACAGTTTAACCACGATCTTCGTATAGCAAAAGAAGGTTCACCATGGCCAGAAACTCAGAGTCTACGGATAATTCTGGTACTATCCACCTACCACTCCACTTAAAACTAGCGTACTTGTTAAGTTCGGTTTACTACGGTAGATGAATACGGTGCGGAGTCGTCCACCTTGCAAGCCAGGGCAACTTGTGCTTGATTCGTTTATTTTGTTTGACAAAACATGAGGGGGAAAGGCTATACGACGGGCCAGATTGCCGAAAGCAGACGGTTAACAAGCAATTCAGCACTTTCCGACCCACGTTTGCAACGAACTCCCTAGCAAGAGACCATATAAATTATACCCAAGTAAACNTTCTGTCCTTTATACCTTGATGGTCACGACGCAGGTAGCCGGGGATTAATCGGATATCCCTTCGTGCGGAACACCAACAGCGCCAAGCCTTGGCACCAACGTCAGGTCACGAACGCGTACAGCTTCCACCACTTCTACTACTACTACTGCTCCTTCTTTCTTATATTGGATATACCCGGCGTAGGATAGAGGAAAAACAATCCTTTAATATAGAACAACAAGGTTAAAAAGAGCGCTAGAAAATTTGTCAAAAGGTCCCTTAGACAAGCACTACAGTAACACTACATTTCTTGGCCCCTCGCACCCTCCTCGCACCCTCTGTTGAAGTAACGATTTGATACTTGGCACGTCCTAATTAGGTTTAGTGGCGCCATGCCTCGCCTAATGCCCCATACCAAGCCTGGGCGCTGTTGGTATTCCGCACCAAGGAATGGTAAGTAGAACGGGGAATTTGGAATTCCAGGTTGACACCCCAACGGCGGAAACCAAGAAAGGCGTTCCTCGCTTCGCTATGACACTCGGACTCGTAAAACCCTGCCTTGGCTATCCAAGATATCCATGATATCCATGGAAACCGCCTTATCTCGACGTGATAACCTTATTAACCTAGGTATTAAGACCCTCAGATCTTGTCCTTCTACGGTTATTCTTTGGGGAAATATCTTATTATTCAGCTGGCTTAGAAAATCGATTTCCATGAAAGCTGATGGGATCATGGAGGAGCCAACAATCTGCTTGGGTCCAAACATGACTGCTCGTCGGGCGCTTATGATGAAACATCCCCGAGGGGGCTGAGCTCAGCGCTTCGAGGTCCAAAAAGGGCACCTGCAGAGTTACCTTGAAAAGGAGTTGATGATGGAAACTGTGTGGCAAAAGAAGAAAGCTCTCGGGACAATTTTTTTTGTTTCTTTCATCTTAGAATTTGAAGTTTAACATTCCGAAATGATGTGCTGATGTAGTGTTCTTGTGAAGTTGTGTTGTCGTCTTAACTCTTCAAGATCAAGCTCGCCAAGGGAAACCGAAAATCTGGGTGGTCCTGAATAGGTTAGATCAACACGTGACTCATCAGATACGAGAAAAGAAATGAAAGGACGTCCCATCCTTGCTCCCTCCACCTCCTTTTCTACAGCTAGCATCCACGTGAGCATCTCCATACTTCGAAGTACTTCATCCCCGGTGGAATGATTGTAGGTTTTTCAGGGGGTTATACCCTATTGGCAACCTTAGCCATCCTAGCAAACCTACAATTACGAAGTACAAGTAGCTTTCACGAAGAGATCACCTCAACATTTGATCAACCTTAAACGCGATATACTCCGTAACGATGCAAGCAACCTGGATGGCCACGCGAATTGTCGCACAGTCGAAATTTTATATCTTTCGAATTCCTCTGTCCAGTCACTTGGCCCTTCCCGAGTACTGTAGATAAAGTGCAGAATGCCTCGGTCTCTATATACCAGGCTGAGAAGAGCTTCATTCTGTTATGAAAGCCTGCTGATCATACATCACAGGCGAAGCGCTGCTTATGAGCGCCATATTTTGCCTCTGAGTTAACCGTATATAATATGATTTAGATGTGGGCCAAAAAGTCGTTTTATTAAGTAGGTAATTAGCTAGAGTTCGGGTCTCTTGTATCCCTTCGTCGGTGTGTATGTACGTCTAGGATTTTAAATTCACGATTTCCTATTTGAGCGGTCGGACCGGTCGGAATCATGCCTAGGCGCGCTACGGGGATTGGCCCGACTTGCTCCGTACTAATTAGGTAGTAGTATTATTAAGTAGCGAGACTTAAAGTGTGTATCGCAAACTTGAAATCCTAGACGTACATACACACTGACGAAGGGATAGTCCCCAAGTACGCTAGTCCCTCTAATATTCCTAGTTCTATTCACTCTCTTAGAAGCTGTTAACTAAATCATAACAACATATTACCGAAGAGTACATTTCTACCTCTGAAAGTACCTATGCTGATCATAAATCACAGCCCAGAGTTCTGCTGATGAGAGTTTATTTCACTTCTGAAAGCCTGGTGACCAATATCGCAATAATAAAACCTTTTACTAATGAGACCTTGTTTGATGTTACCTCTGAAAGCCCCAGATATGTTAATCCAAATGACAACAAACAATTTCCCTAGGTATAAAATTCATTTCGGGGCAGAACTAACTACGGAATATTTAAGGTACAATCCATGTTGAAGAAGTTCCACTCCAAACATACTTCTCGCCTAAAGTATAAGAAATCACTACGACAGAATCCTACTCCAGAGAAGATTAGCATCGGAGAGAAGATTGAGTTTGATACAAAGCTAATGGATTGTTGAAGGTCTGCTTAGAAATTGAAAAAACTGCGAGTTATTATACAATTTTCACGCTCTCAGGTCCCAGGGACTTTTAGGACTGATAAGGGAAAAGGGAACCATTCAGAATATTCGTTAGGCTAGCTAGATTAGCCCTCCCACTGGATCTTACTGGTGCCACAATCATAAAGGAATAGGAAACGCGGGAAATGGAGCCTGCCAAACTATCATCTCTCCACAAAACAATCAAAACCTTATCTTCAAAAAGCATCCAGCTTAGCGAAAGTGCTGCCCTCGGTGATTGAATATCAGGTTATTGATCTCAAGGAGATGGTGGAGTAAGTGAAAAAGTTTCATGATCTACTATTACTGACAGATTCGCTTGCTAGAAGTCTCTTGTACCAGAAACCTAATAAAGTGCGGAAAAAGTCCCGCACAAACAAGCTTCTTCCAATCGCATTCTAGACCACTCCACGTCACATACATACAACCCTATTCAAGAAACAACCTTCTTCCATTCCCATTCCAGACCACTCCACATCACATACATACAACCCTATCCAAGATCTACCTTTATTACCAAATTTCGGATGTCCACCTGCAAGTTGCGCTTATCTACTGTCAAGCGCACGTGTCGTATGAGGTGAGAATATCATAAATGAGTACTTTGCTCTCTCCCCTTGGCGGAAAGCTTATAGCCATACTGTACTAATTACGCGAACTCAGCACAGGTTCTTAACGATTCCTCCCTTCATACGCTTTTTCAAATCCCTCAATAGCCCTCGCCGCTCTGCCAAGATGCTCTTCCATGCCGATGCTTTTGCCCTGTATCAATCGTTCTGTCACCCCTTCGCTCTGGTATACATATTTGCTGAGCATGCTGGAGTTGCTGTCGTCTCTGGGTTTCTTGCTATCACTAAAAGCTAATTAGCAAATGAGTTTTCGGCCTCTCCGATAATGAAGCAAGTGCCACCATGAATGTGTACCTTGAGCCGGTGGTCATACTGGATGTTGTTTGGGAAGGATTGTTTGAGCTTCTTGCTGGCATTTTGAGAGGCAGTGGGTTGCAGGTCTGATGGTACGTAGAAAAGGCGGAACAACACTTTCCAAAAACTGCTTATATTTGATGAGAGATTTTCGTACAAAGAATGATGTTTTTGTCATTTCAGCGGGACTTTGACTTGTTTTAAATGGCCATCCGGAAATACTTTCTCAATTTCTCAAGTTTGAGGAATATTTTCCATTGACAGCAATGAGTAATATCACGTGTTGGTATTGCTAAGCCAGTCAAAAACGGGGGAGAGGTTTTGCAGTTTTCTGCAAAACTTCAGTCATGTGAGTTATGCAGCTATACCTAGTTACACAAGCCGTGATCATCTCACCTTGACCTTTTATCGACCACATCTTCAATCAGCATTCATTGAGGGTCTACAGTACTCAATGAGATGTTGATTTCAGAGAAAACAATCGACACATCCCCGTCCCGAAGTGTTCAGATCTAGTAAGCTTGTTTGAAAGTCCACACCGATTCTATAGCCTTGTCGCACGAAATCAAAACCACAACCTTCAGGTGCAAAAGAGCTGATGTCATCAAATTATCCAACCGACTACTCGAGTACTGATCTGGATATATCGGATTCGGTATCGGGATGGAATGGATTGGGAACTCAACCAGTGGCTTGAGGATTGAGGACTCACGACGGGAACTTGCAGAAAATCCTCTGGCACATTCGCAAGATTGGGATTTGAGAAAGTATCCAGCAGTCTTGGCGACGGATCAGAGGAAATTGAACCAGAAGACGTCAGCGTCTTTTGATCTTCCAACACACCCGCAGAACCACCCCTTTCCGCTAGAAGCAATTCCCACTTCTTTTGATGGAGAGGTTAAACTTGGTTTGGAGTCATCTTCGCCAGCTTCAAGTCGTGCAAACAGCATCGATTATTCGTCATGTTTCTCGCGGAATGAAAGTGCTGGAAGTTCCTCCTCTACTGGATCTTCTCTATCCTCTTTTGGAAACTCCCCATATGCCACCGTTGTTCATGCCCCTGCTCCAGAAGACCGCGGCGATGCTCTGATGAAGTATGCAGGAAGACACGACGCAAGCCCAGAGGAACCACCTATTTTCTTGAATGATATAAAACAGCAGCCAGCCAAAGGTTCGCCCGCCGTACATGTAGATTTCAGACAGCCAGTATATGAGAACAATGAGACACGACCTGTGGTGAATAATCTCAGAGCCGGTAAGGCCTTCTCTCATCACAAGCAGATGATAAATGAGAAGAAAATGGATTGGGTCAAGGATGACTTGGAGAAGGAGGAACGACAGATGAAAAGGGATAGGGATAAGAAGAAAAAGAAACAGAGGCCTCGGTTAGAACCAAGAGCGGTACCGCCTGTAAACGAGGCCCGATATGATATACAAGATCCTTCGGCTATCCAGCGTGTGTCAGTTCAAGAAACCTCCGAAGACACCTTTCAAGCAACGAGGACTGTCGATAACCCTGGTTCTTACTGCAGTCCTCGGACTTCAGATATTCTGAGCGATGGATTGAAGTTTCTCACTATCAAAACTCTTTCTAACACAGACTCCCAGACACCTTCAATCTCAACGGAAGATGCTACGGACTGGGAGGACGACAGCAACTTGGATGAATCTTGCAGAGAATCACAAGTACGGCTATCACATTTTCTGGAGACTCCAACGGATATCGGAACTGCTACTGGGTCGCAAAACAAACTGGCACCGATCAAATCCAATTTAAGCGACAAGCTGCTGTTGGATCTTTGGAGAAAATTCAATGAGGGCCATGCTGGTATACGTCAGCACGGTTCTCCAGGTCAATCCACAAGAAACTCAACTGCTTCGGAATCAGGAGTAACGTCTGGGGATTCATTGAGCGTGAGATCTGGAAAGCGGTGTCGAGGTGATAATAGTGAAGATGGGAATGACAACGAAGGCCATGAACGAAGACGCAAACGAGCTCCATCACACAAACTCCTTTCTGTGGAAGAAGACGACTCACTGACGACAAAATTTGCTTGCCCCTTTCGTAAGCACGATCCCCGAAAGTATTCCATACAGACTTGCCCTCTGTGTGCCATGAAACCACACAAGTCCATCGCCAGATTGAAGTGGGTTGTTCAATTCTCATGCACCTTCATCAGGATTCCAAGTTTCTGACTCCTGATAGAACACATCTGTACGAAAAACACCTTATCGAGCAATGCCCACGGTGCAAATCGGTCTTCGAATCTGAAGAAGCACTTGAGGCGCACAATATGGGAGAAGAGCGATGCGAAGCAGCCCCAGACAAACAGGTTGATGGCATGACAAGAAAGATGAGAGACCAGATAAGGAACAGGAAGAAACCTTACCCTGGACAGACTGATGGTGAAAAATGGGAAAATATCTATAAGATTTTGTTTCCAAACGAAACTGTACCTGATCCATGTGAGTTCTTGTATCTCAATAGTTTCTTCTGTTTCCGTGATTAAGAAAAGTGAACGTGGAAAGGATGAATCTTGACTCTGTACAGATTTCGAACCCATTCCCGATCATGGAGCTGGAACACCGCAGTCACCCGACAACGTCAACATAATCCAATATCAGGATCACTTACGGCGAGTCATTCCTGGTTTTGTTGAGAACTCCCTCGATGAGCGACATCCCACCGACGCACAACTAAAACGTCAGATGAAAGACATCATACGGGAAGCACTAGACCAAGCTTTTATAAGCTTTCGTGATAACTTCACATTGGGCTCCACGGCCACTGAACCCCTAATGCATACCGATCCACCATCTAACCATCACCCGGAGAGCGAAGTCGAGACATTTCTCCTTGCCTCTCCGCCAACGAATTCAACCTCACGTCCAATTCTACCGACAATTATAGCCAAGAACAAATTTTCTGATTCAGGGTATGGTTCTCATCCGTCGATGTCGACCAACTCACAGCAAGATCCATCTGAGTTTTCGACGAGTGACACGGCGCCCCTCTCTTCGAGCAATGAAGCTGCTCAAGCAAATTTGATATCGAAAATGGACTTCCAGACGGAGTCTGACTTCTCAAGTCTCTTAGGCTTTGATGGAATGAATGACTTTTTATCATTGGATGGGACTGTGGGCTATCCTGACCTTGATCTCGGGGAGATCACGTTTTTTTAATTAAGAGGAATAGTGAATAGAGTAGGACTAGTGATGGATGTGTCTTGAAGTTTGATATACTGAGGAGTATATTATATTCGGTAAACGACAGTACTACCATCTAATTAATCTTTTCGCTACAGAACTACCACTTATATACCACTCGTTATTTTCAAGCAGCATTTTCCAGACAAATTTGATGAAAATAAAACCACTGCTACTACTATACTACCACTATCCTCTCCGTGGTCCTTGTCCCTTAGCGAGACGTTTTCGTGTTTAGCGAGCCCCTAATTATTTCTAAGGGTTACCATCTTGGCCTCCTTATTAGTATACAGTAATAGTCCTTGTAATAGCCAAATTTCTGTAATTTGTGGTTGTTTCATTTCTGGTAACTGATCTTATTTTGCGTCTTTCATGACTAGCCGAGGGTCTCTATGTTTACCACCACTTTTTACTATCAAGCGTCGCCATTTGGATTTCCTAACACCCCCAACCTCCTCAACACCTCCTCACAACACATCTCCACCCCCTCCGTCGAATCAACAACAACACACCTGTCCCCCACCAACCTCACAGGCCTCCTATTAACCACCTTCCCCCCAGTACCTATCGGTGCCCCCTCACTACCCACCCCCGTCCTCTGACTCCTCATCCCTCTCCTCCCTTTCAACCGTTGATCCAACACCTCCTCATCCTCAACCAGACACTCCACATACCAATACTCAAACCCACCCTCTCTCGCTAGTTCCTCCCCTCTATCAAGAGTCTCCTGGTAGTTACACGTGCTATCCATGATCACATTTTTGTTCTGCGCCATGAGGTCGTGCGCGATTGTCCAGCCGATTTCATATGTCAGCTTCGCGGCGGCGTCGAAGGGGAGAGAGGCGAGGAGGGTGGAGCGGACGGAGTCGTGGGAGAAGATCACGGCGTTTAGTGAGGGTGCTAGGTGCGTTGCCAGGGTACTTTTTCCTGAGCCAGGGGAGCCGGATAGTTGGATGAAGAATTTACGTCTTTGAGGTGAGGTCGTATTGACTGCTGGGTTGACGGCCATTTTGAGGTGGTTTGAGGCTCTGTTGGGTTTTACCTATGGCTGTGAGTTTGTGAGGTCGTGAGAGGTCTGGAGTCTGTGTTTTCTTTGGGGGGATTTTTTAAGAAGTTAGCTAGCTGAGTAAGCGCTTATGATTATATACCTTGAGTTTTGTTGACTGTCAATTTGAGATTATTCACAGACTACAACAAATGTTTGGTTACTTACAGGGGTTCCCAAGGATATCATTCATTCCCTTTCGATGTAAGAGCAGCGGGCATTACTCCGTACACACCTTAGTTATAAAAAGATTATTTCAAACGCCTCACACAACTAAATTAATTCTACGAATAGTTTAGAATAATTAATAACCTTATTCCTTGTTGCCCTAGGTAAAACAGAACAATTAATTATGTTGTGCCGGACCTTTGGCATAAGAACTTTTAGTAGGGTGTACAGAGTAATGCCCACCTCTCTTACAGATTGTAGAGCTGAACTTTTCTCTATATCGCTCTTGCTGACAGGATCGGAGAACTCCTTTGGAGAACATAATTACAAGTATAGTGGAGAAAAGTAGGCTAATAAGTATACATTATAGTTAGAAAGGTATAGTTCAGTTATGATGTATGTATGCTATACGGAGCAGTCTACCGTGACAAATTGTCTCTAAGACATGTAGGTAGGACGCTAGTAGGTACATAAGTAAGGAGAAGAAGCTTATTCCACTAGGAATATTCCGTACTTCGTAGGATTTCTTATATATAAGACTTATCTTTTAATAAAAATGAATTGTAGAACTTGTTTTCTTACCATATACTTAACATTAACAACTTAATTTTTAATTGCTAAGGACAGTATTTTTATTAAGCCGCAGGCTTCCCGGGAGTATAGCCTTGATCCTTTTGTGAAGAAACGATAGGTTTCCCCCGGAGTTTTTAATTGACTAAGAGCCGTGAGATCAGAGGGAGGAAAGCGAAATGGGAGTTTCTAGCCTAAGCTATAAGAACTAGCGTTGAAAAATAAAATGTTAAGTAGAGGGTGGCACTTAATTTGTACTAGTTAAGATGAGATCCTACTATATCCTACTATACTCTACTCAACTTAACCCAATCAGTAGTACTCAAGCACTAATTCAGTAGCTAAGAATGTCTTCTGAACGCTAATGAAAACCATGTAGATTTTTCAAGTCAAGGTATTTCGACAATCCCGCTGTGAATTGAAACGAGAAGTTTAGCGAAGCAACTATCATGAGCATGGTTTCTGAGACATTTGGTGGCGGACCGTTTTCACATGTTTCACAGCTTTGGGGATTGTCCGTACTGTGATATTTATGAGCCATGAATTGGCTAACATACAGTTTTGAATCGATAAAATTCTTGAAGGAAATCGACTGGAGAAATCGCATTAGACACCAAGGAAAGCATCGGAATGTAAGAAGATAGAATCCTGACGTGCCAGACAAAACTCGGTATATTGTTTCGCTGATGAGTTGTACAAGTACGGTACTTGTCACTGAAACCATAAAAAGCAAGCGAAACATAACAAAAAGCAGAAAACTTTTCTCGCTTGAGAATGCGTGCTTACCACTGGAAATTACGTACATCGCGATGACACATGTTTGCTCATCGCTCATGACATTTTTTGTGGTGATGTTGGTGTTGGTGTTCATGATAATGTACAATACCAATGTCTATGTCTCGGCACTTGGCTGAAAAAAAAACTGGAGTTCACTCGATGACGTCCAACCACCGCAAAGACGCTCGCGCAATTCACCAAAGAGACGACAATGCGTCTTTGAGCAATCGCATACCCACTAATCTGCGCAGCTGCATCAATCATCAATAACCTCACCCAGATGCCTCAAATAACAATTGACGTCGTTGCTCTCTAGTTTGTACTGGCAATTGCTCCTCAACAATTAGCCATCATGGCGACTCCCCCGTCAGCTGGGAAAAGAGGCCCCTCCGTTCTCGTAAGTTGAATATCTAGTATACCGCGCAGCATAACACCCAACGACCGTCGGAGAAATTGGCATATTATCTCCATAAAGTCTAGAGTATACAGCAACTAATTCTTCAAAGGTCACCGACTCCCGTGAACGCGGTCCCGCAGCACGAACCTCCAACCAAAGACCCAACCCCAACACCCCCGGCGCCCCTCGAGAAAGACCTCCAACTACACGCCTGATATCCGTTGACAACGTCCTCCAATATGCCTCTCAAATCCCTTCAGGTCAAGCCCGCGGCCCCCCAGGTCGTCGACCGCCGCTCCCAAACCAGCGGCGCACAAGTAGCGGTCATAGGGTAACACAACAAAGCATGCCAGGCCGAACGACGAAAGTCAGTGAGAAACTAGTCCTGATCCCCGAAACGGTCAGCGAGAAGGAGGAATCTGATGATGAAATTGGGGAGGGGGATATCAGGAGAGGGGAAGGGGAGGAGGGGCCATTGAAAGATGCGGAAATGGATGTTCTCAAGAAGAGAGGCGGAATTAGGGGAAAGAGTTATGCGGAACGATTGCCCAAGGCTAAACGAACGGAGAAGGTTGCGAGGGTTACGGCTTATTGTACGGCGCAAGGGTATAAGACTGCGTCGACGGCCAAGTTTGTGAAGGAGAGACATGGTGCTAAGACGAAGCTTTATGATGATTGTCTGTACACCGTCTATCACTTACCGTTGTTGCCAGGCTCGGAAGGCTTCCGAATTAAGAGTAGCCCGATTCTGAAAAGTCCAGGAGGGAAGGCAGTGCTGGATATGGAGATTGAGAGGAGTGAGCAGCGGGATTATCACGAGGGCTATTTCGAGGATACAGATACCTACGGCGTCAGAGGAGGCGAGGAAAGTCCAAGACACGAAAGCGAAGAAGACCGAGAAAGACGAGAAGAAGAGGGCCGGCGAAGTAGAGAGGAACTACGAGTCTTTGAGCAAGGTCCTAGAATGGATAGTCCCAATCGTATCGCCCCGGATGCAACCACCTTCGCCGAAATGTTCGTCTTCTCGTACGGCGTTGTAGTATTCTGGAACTTCACCGAACGACAAGAAAAAGACATCCTCGCGGATCTAACATTCTCGGAACACCAACTCGGCGTCTCCCTCGTCTCCCAGCCTTTAGACGAGGATGACTTCGAGACCGAGGAGCTCCATTTCGAATACAGCCCTCTGGTCGAGAGACCCAGAGTGTTTAACGATATGATCACCCTCCGAAGCGGAGACCACATGATCAAACTCGCCATGTCCCACGCCATCGCCCAAAGCACCAAACTCTCCTTCTTCGAAGAAAAAATGTCCCAAACAATGCTCGACGCCCAACACGTGCCGAAGCAACTAGCTCTCACGGGAAAACTAGGCATGTCACGGAAGGAAATCGTAAAGATCCTAGGTCGACTATTCAAAAGCCGCGTAGACGTAAATCTCTGTTCGTCTCCTCCCCCAATCCTCTACTCTCCCATTTCCCACCACTAACAAACATTCTAGCATCCAACATCCTCGACGTCCCCGATTTCTTCTGGAACTCGGAACCCACCCTACACCCCCTCTACTACGACTTCCGCGGCTACCTCGAAATCACCCCCCGCATCAAGGTCCTCAACGAGCGCTGCAAAGTCTTCCTCGACCTCGCCGAGATCCTGTCCGACAACTTCGCCGACACCAAGATGAGCACCATCACTTGGATCGTCATCGTGCTTATTGTCATCAGTATCGCCGTTACGGTCACGGAGGTAGGTCTTCGCTTCGGGATGTTGGAGCGCGGGAAGATTGATCGTGGTGTGGGTGTGGGGATGGGTGGCGGGGTAGGGGAAGGAAGAATTGGCAAAGCGGGACTAAGTGGTCTTGCGAGAGGCGTGTGGAGGAAGGGACGGTTGGTGGAGAGGGAGAGGAATTTTTCGCGCAGTGAGTTTAGTGAGAGGCAGTTGGAGAGGATTTGTGGGGTGGAGATTTTGGGGGAGAAAATTGGGGAGTTGTGATTACCTCACTTGCTTGTGTGTTTGTATACTTTGCTTTTGCGTTTGTGTTTGCGGTTGGGTGTTGGAGGGGCGTAAATCTTTCTTTCTGTTTTTGTTTTGCATAGCTGGGGAGTTACGTTATTATTCATACTCTGTTTCGATTTTGTCATGTTTGTTATTGTTGTAAATTGCATTCAGCGGGTCCTCTTGTTCTATTGTGGCTGTGTGTGTATGCCTTTTGTTTGTTGGGTCTGACAGGAGGGGGAAGGGGGTTGTAGATACAATACTGTAAAATCTTACTTAGGAGGAAGAGGACGTTGGTATCTTATGTGTGTGCCTACCTATATCTCATACGTATCTTATAAACAGGTTACATTACAGCACATTCAAAATACGACTTTCAATCTCACTCCGACCTGACCTACCGTACTGTAGTAAACTTACTGATACCATCATGCTAGATATGATACATACATATCCTACCCTAGACTCACTAAGTGCACCCCTAATGAATTCCATTCCAAAATTCCAAATACACCAGTCTACACCACATCACACAATAAGTACCTATGAATTCAGCATAAAATCCACAAAAAGCACATCATTCATAGTAGTTATGGTTATGTTCAAAGGGTATCTCTGTTCATCTACTGTATCTTACTGTACGTAAAATCATTTCACATACCTACTTCCGTACTTTCATCCCCGCTTTCAAATCTGGCTGGTATGGTACTCCGTACTTCGTACTTCCATGTATGCATCATCATCATCATCAATCATCATCAATCACCAGATCCGACCTGATCATTCCACTCCGCCCTTCATCGTCTTCAGTTCTTAGGAAATCCTGCACGTGTCGATTACTCTGACATCCACCCCATATGTTGTTCTTTTGACAAATGCAACCTCCTCCCCGTTTTTCCATGTACCTTTGTAGAGGGTCACAGTACTAATTCCGATCCCAGAACGCCGAGGGGTCAACTTGCGTCTGCGTCCCCAGCTTTTGGAATCCCTCCAGAACGTCCTTATCAACATTACACGCGAACCCCTCCTGGAACGCCTTCTCCCCCCCGCAAGCATTGACAACCTGCCCAAGTCTCTCCTTGATAAAATCAAACGTATGGACTGTATGCACAGGATCATTCGCAGCATGAAGTCTCTTTCTTACATCCTCCGGTCCTTCATATTCGTTTCCCTCCGATGGGCCCCAAACTAGATTATCACCCGCGTCATCACGTCCCGCCAGCATTTCCGAGACGACAGAGGTCCACATGGCGAAGTAATCTTGTAGGCGTTCGAGAATTACCGGTGTCATAGGCGGAGGGAGTTCAAGGAGACGAGTAAGAGCGAGACACGAGAGTTTTTGTCGGTCGATGTTGGCCATGCTGTCAAAGTGACGGAACCACTCTGAACTAAGCCAGGACCAGACTTCATTTGCATTTCCGGCTGAACTCATAATGGTTACCAGAACGGGGGGACTGGCTAGTGCCAAACGAGCGAGGATAGTAAAATAATCTGTTTCTACCACATCGTCAAGTTTGGGGTATTTTCGCTCGGGTCCAAATGTTTGGTGGGCTTCCCATGCGTCGCGAAGGCCTTCGAGAATTTTGGTCGTGTAGCCAGATTCGTGAAGGTCTTTGGCGACGAGTGTGACTCCATCTGCACCTCCCAAGGCTTCGGCAGCGCGAATCAGATTCTCAACCACTGAAGTGACCAGTCCAGCCAGATCTCTCTTCTTAACACCAAGTAGGTTGACCATGTACGAAACAATTCTAAGTCTAACCGTGTCACTTAGCATAGCCTCGGGAGCTAGCAGGATATAGGATTCTATGATGTTGAGAACGATTCGAAGATTATCTGAACCAAGTTCAAGCAGTGGAAAAGCACATTCTGCAAGTGAAAGTATATCTGGAGATGCAGGAGTGGGTGTCTGTGCGAGAATAGTGACCCATAGATCAAGTGCTTCTTCCAGCAGATAAATCTGCATTTCAGAGCCAGGCTCCACGGCTCTTTGAATGAGTGGTAATATCAATGCATGGTATCTTTGAGCTTGCTCTCTCATCGACGTAACCAATGTAGACATCAAGGTCAGAATCGCCTGCTTCAGAAGGTGCTCATCGCCCGAAGCCTCCCAAAGTCCCGGTAATATAGACACAATCTGATCGGCAAATGGGGCAATTTTGCTCTCCAGGCGTACTGCAATAACTCGGATCGTCTCTAAAATTGCCATCTTTGTTTCGGTGTTTTCGACTTCTTGGATCAGAGCCATCATCCGCTCAAGAAAGTCAGGAGCGTAAGGGAGAAATCCGTCAGCCGCAAAAGTAAAGTCATCTACAACAGCTTTGAATTGTCGAGCGGCAGTGACACGAACAACGTAATCGTTGGTCTCATCCTCCTTCTTTAATAGATGTTGGAAGATTTGATATATGAGCGGTCTGTTGGTCTCGGAAATTTTGATAGTGACCCATTGTCCAATAAGTATGGCAATTCTCCGACGAAGAACTTTGTATCCAGGGCCAACTTGCTGTATATCATTGACAAGAGTTGACGTCAAAAAACCATCGAAATCGAAACTTTGAAATACAACAGGCGCAGAAAGACCCATAGCGGTATAAACTGCGTCCTTGGTCACTACTGAGGCTTGATCGGTACCAGCAACTGATTGGAAGAATGATAATAGAGGATCAACAAGGAGATGTTTGTAGTTGATGACCAGATCCATGAAGAGCTTTTCTGAGCATGGTCGGACCTCAAACTCCCACGTATCGCCCCCACCCTCTTCACGAATTTCCCACTCATCCTCATCTTCCTCCCAGGCCTCAAGATCGACTTGCCGGAATATGAAGAAATTAGTCACAATAACATTTGCCATTTGCGAAACAAGCTCATCTGTGAGCAATTGTGTTTTGATCAAGGCCACACCTTCTCGCTGCTCGGCTTTGTCCTCAGGCTTTCTATATTTGAATGATTGGGCCGGGCTGAATACCATTTTCAGACAGGCTCTTAACATTGTGAGACCTTTTAGACATAACTTTTCCATGACAGGCCGTTGGTGTTTCATGTTCTCATCCGGATTGATGGCTTTCGCACTGAAGTCCTGAGTCGCTGAACCATAAGATTCACCAAACTTGCCCACCAAACCCCAGTAAGCTCTGACCAAGTCGAGGGAGTTTGGAAGAAGCGCAAAGGCGGCCGGATGTGTATTTGACATTTGGACATGGAGTTTTGAAAATTGTACCAAATGCTTCTCAACCAGCTCCTTTGCAGGGGAAACCAGGAACGGCGGATCTCGAGATGCCATATCCAGAAATTGACCAAATTGGTGTTGTGAAAGGGCCCAGAATTGCTGAACATCCTTGGAGTGGTTTGGAAACTCGTAACCAACAATGAGAAGTCGTCGAAGAACTTTGATCGAGTACAGACTATTCTCCATTGCCTCCAACGCGCCTCCCTCGTCCTCTCCATTTCCGTTCAGGAAGCCAGTCCATATTGCGACCTTCTGCGTGTAGATTTCGTTGAGCAAAAAGACAATTTCCGGCGTGATGGATTGGAGGCTCGTTTGTGAGGTACGAAGTCTGGCAGTGGACAGCTCCTTTATCACTTGTAGTAAGATCAACATTCCTCTTCGCAGGTGTAATTGATTTGTCTGGTGTGCCTCTCGCAGGACCTTGATCAAATTGGGAAGCACATTGGGCCAGTCCAGCGGATAATCGATTCTGACCACCTTCGCAACCACGAGTGCATTCTGCAGCGCCAAACTCGTGTTGGACTCATCAATCCCGCCCTCGATCAAATGTTTTCGAAGCTCCTCCTTCTCCTCCTTTGTGATGGCATTGGGCGCAGTTTTCCGCCAGTACTTGTCGATGCCATTTTTGAGTTGGATGATGGCAAGGTATCGCACTTCCGACGGGAGGGACTTGTCGAGATATACTGCCTACACGACGATCATCTGTTAGCTGCCGATCATGGCTTGAGATCAAAATTTTGGGAGGGGTGGTTGACATGCCTGCAGTAACGTGTAGTAACCCCGCTGCGTTTCCCAAGCCTGAAGCTGTTGCGTTCCGCTTTGGATGTGCAGCTGTTGTGATGAACCAGCCGACTGGAGAGCAAGATAGACCTGCTGTGGGCTCAGAGGGACTGCCTCCCCTGGGGCTTCAATCGCAAACGCCATGCCGACAGTTTTGGAGGTTGGATCCGACGACAACACAAACTTAGTCGGCGTGTTATGCCTGGTCGGTGGGGTGGTGGCTGACATGCCATGCCATGCGATGCTTCACTCCACTTCGCGTCTCGCTAGCGTACGGAACTTGCTTCAATCAACAAGCTTTGACCCTTGAAATCAACCACAAAACCTCTAGGACCAAGCTTTTTTTTGGGGGGTGATATTGGTCAAATCAAGTTCTATCCTTGCTACGCTGCATTACAAAGTAGCACTACTAATTACTTTTGGCGTGTATAGTGCTACGTTCACATACAGTAACTTGGTTAGAACAAACTCCAAACAAAAAAGGTCTTTTCTTTTCCCTGTTGTGAATTAGTTTACAAATTTGTTTCTCTATATTATGTTTAACACAGAAAAAGAAGACACAGACACTAAGCCTCGCAATATATAAAGACAAATACAATGTGCGAACTGAGACTGTTTATCCTACATTTTGTTTGCCTTTCTGTAAGATTTACATGTATAATTGTATGGTGACACAATTGTGACCTCCAAAGGATATCCCATACTTGTACAGTCACCAAGAAAAATAAGAAGCACTAAACACAGTATACATCCAACTCATAGAGAGAAAAGTTAACCCCTTCACTTCTCTATTACAGCATGAATTCCAGCAAACTACTCTCATCACCATCTACCAGCTACTACCATACCTAACACAATAGAAATCCCAAAACACCTTCGAAATCAATACATCTCAAGCCCAATTGACAAAATAAAAGAAAGCCTCCTGCCTACAAACATCTACTCCATTATGCAGTACTCATTGAATCACGTACTTAACCCTCGGGTTCACGTAGTAGGAGTGGTGGGATATATTATTTGGTTCAAACAGCCCCTGGGGCACTTGTGAGGCTATTCGTACCCTAGCAAGTGGAGCCCAGGCTACCTAGCGCTCTATTCAGGCCTATCTCTCTATCTAAATCTGGTGGCTAGCTTAGGGATGGTAGAGGGTAAATAAGAAATAGCGTATAACAACAATTAGTAGTTTTGTTATTATTATAGACAAGTAATCGAATAGATTAAACGATCGAATAGATTAAACGATATATGTAAGCTTACTTAGTTACCCTCGATACGTAAAACACCTCCTTTACTAATACTCGGGTTTACGTAGTAGGAGTAGTAGAATATATTATTTGGTTTAAATAGCCCCTAGGGCACTTGTAAGGCTATTCGTACCCTAGTAAGTGGAGCCTAGGCTACTAGACAAAGGCTATACCTAAATAATATATATAATTTATATATAGAGATTAGGTTATAGCTTATAGTTATAGTAGTTATATTTATATATAAGTTTATAGTATAAGTTTATAGTAATTAGAAGTTTATATTAAGTGATTTATATAAGAGTTTATATTAAAAGTTTATATTAAGTAATTTATAGGAGAGTTTATATTAAAAGTTTATATTAAGTAATTTGTACGNAAAGATTAAATTAAGCTTATTATTATAGAATTATTAGTACTAATTTATATTATTACTAACTACTTATTATAGAATTAATAGTATTATACTAGTAAGGAACCTCCTACTTAACCTAAATTTGTTCTTAATCGATACGTTAATATATTCTAAATAAGTATTCGAAGTCTACCTTCTAAGACGTTATATTTACTTATACGGTATACTATTCCTATTTACTTATATTATAGCTCCTTAATAATAACTATAACTACTAAATTTATACTAATTCGAGTATCTAAGTACTTTTAACCTCCTCCTTAACTTGTCTACTATCGTAGGTTTTATAAAAGGCGTATTTATACCCTAGCTTAATCTTTAGAATAGTAGTATATTATAGGCTTGTTTATTAAGTATAAATAGTTGTCTTAAGGCTTTTATAGCGTAAGTTAAATCGTCTTCTACTACTACTATAATATCTACTCTACTATTCGAATAGTTCGTTTTACTTATCTTTAGTCGTATTAATATAAAGGAGTTATCTTCTATAAAAGTAACGTTAGATCTTATTACTCTCTCTCTTTCGAACTTTTCCTTGTCCTTAAAATCCTCCGCCGTATATATAAGCTCTTCTAAACGAAAGAATCCTTTATATACTAGCTTCGAAAATACTATAAAATTAAGATTGTTTTATATTATATCCTTGCTACTTCTTTTAGCCTCCTTATCTTATTGTTCTACTATAATTACTTTAAGAATATCGTAGGTTATTAGTTCTATCTAGCGCTTCTTACCTTTAATATTTATACGTTTTACTCCTACTACTATACGCTTAATTATCTTGTTCTCGAATACCTTTAGATCTAGTATTCTATTAATATAAACTGAACGAATATATAATATCTATTATTATAGACTATCGCCTTTTAACTTACCCTCGAACCTACCTAAACCTCCTATTATACGAAGTACTAGATAATTTACTAGTAGAATAACTTATACTAGGTATAGCTATACTCTATTACTTTTATAGAAGAATTTATATACCCTTTAACCCGATTTATAGACCTTTCGAGTCTCTAGTACTAATCTATACTATATATATTTTACCGCGAAATTTAAGAGGACTAAAGGGATTATACTTTACTATTATAGGGGTAGTTCCGCGTAATTATACTTAATAACTAAGGGTATATATTAGTAATTAAAACTCTATTAAATCTTAAAAGTACGTTAGCTAATATATTTTCCGCTTCTAGTAGCTAGTATACTATAATCTCGATATTGTACTTTACTACTATAAGGAGTATTCGACGTAATAATATATTTACTAGGCTTTTTAATAATTGTTTATTAAAACCTGTAAATACCGTAGTATTATCCGTATAAATATAGACTCTTTTAGTTAACTAGGATTAAGCCTACTATTCGAACGCTTCTTTAATTACTTCTATTTTAGTAATATTTATATCGAATATGTTATTACTCCCTCTACGATTTATTAACTTTATAAATACTATATATTATTAGATCTCTAAAGTTCGATCTCTCTAATCTACTAGTCTATTTAAATAGAAACCGCCTACTCCTTAAATTAAAGTATCTATAAATAGTTAAACCTCTACCCTATCTTTTATAAAGAAAGTAATACTATTAAAGTCTTAAACCGCCTTATACTACTACTTAATATCCTAACAAGCCTCGAGTAGTATTCGCTTAGCCTAGTACTTTGTTACTATTTATAGAAAAGAAGTAACGTAGCTCTAAAGGTTTCTATAGAATACCTAGCTAAGCTAAATTACTAGAGTATAAAAGGTAAGAAACCCTACTAACTTTCTTGTATTTTATAGCGAAAGTAAGTTGCCTACTAGCGCATTTATAGTTAATTGTAGCGCCTTTACTACTTTGTCTTATAGGATACTTAGCGTAAATTCTATAGTATTAACTATATAACCTAGGACCTTAACTCGAGTACCTTTTACGTTCTTTTACTTCTTTTAAGGTATACTAAGTACTATTATAAATCTATTATAATTATCTTTAAATTCGAGTATTTACTCTTATATTAGTCCTAGTTAAAGGATTACTATAAAGTCGTCTAGATAATAGATTATATCCTTCTACTTTAAATATAATTATAATATCTAATAAATTACCTCTATAAATAGATTAAAGATAAAAAGAGAAGTACGAAGTCTAAACATTAGATAGTTCTCTTAGTAGAATTAGTTATTCTATTTAAATCTAAATATCTATCGAACCTTATATACAAGTAGTATATTCCTAAAAGCGTCTACTATATCGCGCTTTATTATTAGAGCTCCCCGGCCTTTATATAGAATTATTATAATAATTTAACGTATTAACAAGTACTTTAGGTATACTACTTCTATATTAATCCTATCGTTTACTAAGTCTATTATAGAGAACAATAAATCGTAGATTCTTTAAAGCGTACTATCTCCTTTTAGTACTAGGCCTAGTAGCAAGGATATAAACCTTTTAAGTAGTAGAAGTTAAACTTTCGAAATTCGTTATAATTAGAGATCCTTTTAAATACCTTCTTCTATTACTCCTTAATTAAGTTATACTAATCTATAATTCGTAGATATTAATTATCTTTCTTATCCTTCGTATCCTATAAGAGTACTAAATCGAAGTATTAATAAAATATAAAACCTTAGTAGCCCTAGGTATTAAGCTAATAACTCCTTTTACGTATTAATCCTAAAAGGTAATAGCGAGTTAGATAATAGTTTAGCTAATCTATTATAATATTAAAATAAAGGAATAGTATTAGGTTATATAGGTATAGGATAGTAAGAGTAACTTTATATAAATATTTCAAGTAATTCGTCTAATTATATATTAAATACCCCCTCTCCTATACTAAACCTTTATTTAGTTTTAGGCTTATCTATTACCTTTTCCTTCCTTTCGAAGTTTAAAAACCTACTACTAGTATTCGAATTATTAACCTTATATTCCTTTATACTATGATTCCTACTATATAATATATATATATAATAGCGTTTATACTAGGCCGTAGTATAAGTAAAATAGTTAAAGTTTTAATAAATTTATATAATATTATTCGGTTCCTTATAATATCCTTACTTCTTAACTCTTCTACTTTATTTACCTATATCTATTCTACTACTATATTAACTTACTAACTTTAAGAAAGGATAATAGTATTATATAATCTATCTTTCTGGAAGAACCTATTTATTATAGTTATATAGGTTATTTTAAAACTTTCGTTCCTTATAGAATTAGATTACTATTAGTAGAATTCCTTTCGGCTAATTATATATCTTTACTAGCCTTAAAACCTTGTTATAGAATATCGTATATACTTGGTTTAATAGTAGATATTTATTCTTAAAAAAGATATTAATAATCGATATATATTACCTAAAACCTTCGCTCTAAATTACAAATATACTACTATAATCCTTTAATTTACTCTTAACCTTAATACTCTTTATCTTTCTATTATCGAATACTATATTATAATCTCTCTTATTATTATTAAAATCCGCTATAAAGGTTAATTTATATACGTTAATTAGGTTAAACTTCTCTAGTATAATATCGACTATATACTTTTAGTTAACGCCTTAGAATTATAGTAGAAGTAGCCTTTACTCGTCTAATAGCTTACCTTCGTTATTATTATCTACTACCTAAGTTCCGCCTAGTCCTTGTGCTTAAACCGGTCCTGCCCTAGCACTACTTGCTCTACCCTAGCCACTTGCTAACGCTATAATCTTTGCCTAAGACTCTTATCTTAATAGATCTATCCTAAGGTTGTGTTCCTCTACTCGTAATCGATCCTCTAGTAATAATTAACCCTAAACCACCTGTCCGATTAGTAGCAATTGTACGCTATATTATAGATTTACCCCTCCAGGGCCTTACTAAGGGTTTACCGCACCTAAGCCCGTTTATAGTAGTAGAAGTGACATTTTGCTAGATTATTGTATTAAATCTTTAATAAAAGTAACGAAAGGACCAGCCTTTAAATAAGAAACAGCGTACAACAACAATCAGTAGTTTTATTGTTGTTGTAGACAAGTGATCGAATGGATCAAACGATCGAATAGATCAAACGATATATGCAAGCTTGCTTAGTCACCCTCGATACGCAAAACACCTCCTATAATAGACTTTGTAACAAAGGCAGTAACTCAAATACTCTATAAGCTAAAACAAACTCCTTCTTAAAGAATATGGGCTCTAAAAGCTAGCATCATTAATTCAAAAGATCAGACTATTATCCACTACCCATAGCACTGAGTGAGCAAGAAATGCGATAAATAGACTGGTCGGTATCTGAACACAAAGAAGTCCTCAAGAACTGTGAAACCTCGCAAAGGGGAGGCCAACGTTGCCAGGGTGGCTCACAATATTCAAACAAGAGACTTGTAGCATCTTGTCAAGTGTGTGTTTTGGGTGCCAGGAGGTGAGATGGGAACAGACGCGGATAAATGCAATATTTGTATTGTAAGGGGAAAGACGAGTTGCAATGCCCAGTAGTCAATGGGTTGGTACAGAACTGAAAGAAATATGGCTCGTAATCAAGCTGGTCAAGCTGGTCAAGCTGGTCAAGCTGGTCAACGTGGTCAACGTGGTCAACCTGCTGCGGAAAATGGTGCTGTACCCAAACAGAGCAATAATCCAGAAACTACAAACAGAAGAAGGATTTTCGACAGCAGGATAATATTCGATAGTAACAATACTTAGTCTACTATACTTACTACCACGATAACACAAATGGAAATAGGCAATGTGGTATGTACACTTGTTTTTGAATGTATCTATTCCCTCATTCTGATTGTTTCTCCCACGATATAGCTACCCTCCAAGGGATTGTACCCGCAACATGCGTTCCACCACATGTCTAGCAGGAAACCCACATAGTCAGTTGCATTATGCTTAGCATGTCACATTTATATCTTGAATCTAGGAGTATCATGGGTCTTATTGTGTCTACCGGTGGTTATTGTTAGGCACTTGTACTGAAAGATGGAATTGATTTGTACTTTTATTGTTATATAAACTTTGGTGATGGATAGGTGCTGTCTGGAGAAGGATTTGTATATGTGCGGGGGTGATGAGGTATGAAGTTTGTCTTGAGAGTTTGGAGTGTGAGGGATATGAAGATAACGTTGAGAATAATTATATTTTGTGTTTATGTTGTATAATACTATATTGCTGTATGTATATATATGGGTCGATCAAGTATTGCGAGGTATGTCATCGTCAACGAAATCTAAATCAAAAGACAAGGTAATACAGATTCCTCTGGGCTTAAGCAAAAGTGATGGACCCATACTTATTCCTTACCCAATTATCTTCACAGCATCCATAATGAAATCTTCAGCCTCCCGTCAACGGGCCATATTAAAGTCGAACTTTGAACTGAGGGGAAGGATTGCAGAAGCCACTTTACGACAACTAGACATCATGAGTGTGCCAGACTTCCGCAAACCTAACAACGGCCCACGAATAAGGAGAAATGTGGGTAACTGCATACTAAAGAAAGTTTCCTAGTCTATTCATTTTCAAGCCTAAATAATAGTCTACCTTTCAATTTCACAGTTCATCGTATCACACACATTCGACAATAACAAAATATTCGACACCAAGAACCAGAACGTTTTTCTTCTTTTTTTTTTTTTTGAATATATCTTCTCGACATAAACCTCAGTGTTTGGGAAAGTCTGAGAGGTAAGGACCCAATTGAAGTTCAAGATTTTCCATCCTTGGACAGCGTGGGAAAAAAAAAATCGATTAATCAATTAATACTCTGAATTATTCAGATTTGATTTGATTAGATTAGATTAATAGGTCTAGTTGATTTAATTTGATTAATTAATTGGTTAATCAGATTATTAATTGATTAATATATAGTATAAATAGTAAGTTAATAACGCGTCTTGTAGTAGTATATCCTTGTCCTTATTTATAAAACACTGCTATCTTTTTAGGCTTATTATAAGTATAGTATTAAGAGTCTCTTTTATAATTATATTATAATACTATAAGACGATTAAGGGACGTTCTTTTACTACACGTGACCCCCTATATAGTAGAAGAGGATATATCTACCTACCTAGGTAGGTTACCTACTAGATAACTAGTCACGTGTTAGTACTATAAGCCTTCTAGTAAAGCAAGGGAGGAGTTTATATAACTAATTAGTAAAGAGTTTTAATATATATATATTGTAAACTCACTTATAGGATATATAAGTAGGGCGGGCATAATATCTACTACGGCTGTCTCGGACTACCTGCCCGAGTCTCGGACCGATCGGGCTCCGTATTAATCTGAATTAATCTGAATTAATTAGATTACTTGGCGATTTGATTTGATTAATCGATATATTAATCTGATTTGATTTAATTAAGTGCTATTAATCAAATCAAATCAAATCATTTTCCACGCTGTCCTTGGAAAAATGCGGAATGTCCAAGTGCCATCTTTGCCTTCCCGTTTGTCTGTATTGACGTTCAATATTGATCTACGGATATCTACAAGTTTTGATTGAGATAGCTAGGTTCCTCTTCCTTACTACTATATTCAAGAAAGTCCTATAGGATGTAGATCGTAGCTTAATATGTTAAAGATGTTTTTGCGGTTACTCTAGAGTTTCCTACAGTGAGTGTTTTGAGTGTATGGATCCGGAAGGATGGTTGGTTGATTGAAGAATTGTTGTAGAGCTAAGTAAGAGGTGTTGTAGGAAGGGCTTTTGAACTGGAAATTGCGTTGGATTCCTTGACTGGTTCTTTGCAAAAGATTAAGCTTTTTAAACACTGTGTTATGAATGTGGATCTTGAATTTATTTACCCAGTTTTGAGAGGGCTTGCCAGTATAGGTATAAGAAAGATGTTTACTGACTGCTTGAATTGTAGTAGCTTCAGTACGGGGTTTAGGTGAAAAGAGGAATCAGTTTTAGAATTTCCGCTTAGTTTTCTTGTTTGTGTATTTATTTGCTGGTATAATGGGATTGAAAAGAAGAGAAGCAAGATTAGGCAACATAATGAGGCGTTTGATAAAGATTGCGGTGGGTAAGTTAACCGCAACGAGGCTATAACCTTCGTTACACCTTTATACCAAGCAAGCTTTTGTGAAAGAGTAATAGCGCATGGAAATCTTCCATAGTAAAGAATACCCTAAACCACCAAAACTATCCTAAACCTTGAGGTATGAATTACAGTACGTAAGTTAACCGTAACGAGGCTATAACCTTTATTATACCTTTATACTAAGTAAGCTTTTGTGAAAGAATAATTAATAGCGTATAGAAATCTTCTATAGTGAAGAACACCCCAAACCACCAAAACTATCCTAAACCTTGAGGTATGAATTACGGTACGTAAGTTAACCGTAACGAGGCTATAACCTTCGTTACACCTTTATACTAAGCAAGCTTTTGTGAAAGAACAATTAATAGTGTATGGAAATCTTCCATAGTAAAGAACACCTTAAACCACCAAAACTATCCCAAACCTTGAGTTATACGAAGAGGTGGTATAACACACCACCTATGCCGCCCACATGAGATGGCTTCTCAGAATCCTTCGGAATGCAAAGAATGGTAAGTCCAAAGCCGCCCTAGTACAAGAAGTCTCAATATTACGAAAGATGTAACCACAGGACAAAGGGTGACCATCGTTTCTCACCTCATCTTCTTCAATCCTACGAGTACAGTCAAGTATTCAGAAACTATAAAGATCCCTTGTCTAAGTAGGTCATCCTGCAACCTGCATCAAAGCGGCAGACAAAAAGAAAAGCCACCAGGGGATTCCAAAGGACGCGAAAGCCCGGGACTTCATTAGAGTTGGCGTGGGAAGATAGTTCCCTTCTCTGAAGGAGTTCATTGGTTGAGTAACAACTCATGAAGAATACCATCGTATGACAAAGAAGCTTTACGGACTGTAGAATCGATTTCGACTCTGTTTAGGAGATTTCTTAAAAGAGGAAAGGTCTGGATTATGAAGTAAGTTTTCGGCTGGATAAGGATTGTTGGGATATGCTATGTAACGTGGCTTTTGGTAGCTCAAGTAAGATCTTATCCGCTTTCCTCTCAAAGACGAGCTAAGAGAATGCTAATAAGGTAAAGCGCACCTAGCAGTTTCTCAATAACAAGTAGCCCATGAAATCTGGAATATACCAAGGTAGGTCAAGGTACTGTAAGTAAGTGTTAAAGTCCTTAGACCCCTCAACCTACACAGGGAACTCTACAGTATTATACAAGAAGACCACACGCGTCCTCCCTCTTCCTTGAACCTCTATAATAATCAACTTTCCCCCGACTACTGGATCCAGCACAATCGTACTACACCATCAAAAACAGTCATTTTGTCGCGTTGGCCGACGCAGAGACTGTCAAAGAACCCAAAGATCGCGTGATGCCAATTACAACAACAGAAAAACCAGACCACTATGAGAATCTCCCTCACCGCTGATTCCATACATGATATTGTACTAAGTAATCTTCGAATCGACAGCAGTATACATATCGACAACAAGATGCCAACGAAACCCTGCGAATCACTTTACTGTACGGCAAAACTCTGAGTGCGTTGATTCGATGATAGAGACCGATGGATCTCTTGAGAGTGTTTCAAGAACTGTTGGGTTACATGCCATTCCGGCTTCCCCTCAAGGTGCTCGATCTCTGTCTCGAAGAGTTCTCCATTATCTAGGGTCTCTACCTCCTAGTGGAGGACCCAGCGGGCATGATCCTCTCTGCTGTCCATTTTTAACGTTGGAGTTTATTGTGTTTTTGTGATGCGACCTCGTGGAGTTTGTGATATGTGACCTCGCTTTTGCACGTATCTACTTTTTTATACCTTAGATGAGGAGAGTGTGTGGATTTGGGGTGGTTGGTGAGTTGTGTCCATGACATACGGTATCTAAGGAAGGGCAAGTAGTGGGAATTATGACCTTGATTATAGCCTCTTGACTAACGATTTTGGAGTGACGCAACCTAGATATGATAAACTCCAAGCATATCCATTTCCTGAGAGAATTGTATATAAAACTCTTTCAACAAGATCTATCTAGCCCACTCCAGAACAACATTTTCCAAATCGGAGAAGTAACGTACCACATTTACTACCATAATTCTACTCCCCATAACCCTCATACAGTACCCTCAGATCAACTATAGTTCTTCACCCACACATTTACATCCCAGGGTATTTATTTCATTTTCTTCTTCTTTTTAAACATGACCACGAACAGCAACCGCCCATAAGACTCTCACACCCTCCTACCTTCTTTCCTCAAAAAGCCCTCCTCACCACCTTCTCCACCACCAGTTACCCCGGGGCCTTTCCCCTCTCGTCCTCACCTGGTTCACCACTGCGCCAGGTACAATGATACTTGAAACACCAGAAGAAGGGGATCGGTGGCGATCTGATTCGATTTTGTTGTTGGCGTGGCGAGGCGGTTAGGTTGGGGTGTGGGATTCGGATGTAGGACAGGACGTGGATGAATGGAAGATGATTTTCGATGGCAAGTAGAGGATCGACAGAAAATGGCTTTTGCAGTTGGAGTGGCGAGGTTGTACGGGGAATGATATGGGAATGCGAGAGTTCTTCTTCCGCGTCCTAGTTCTTGCCTCCTTCCTGAGGATACTGTATGTTGATGGTGTTCAAAGTACGGGAGTGCGGATTAGTACTATAACTCCACCATGTTTTTGGAGGTTGTAGATAGCTTTGAGGCATTGACTCGAGGGATATACTTAATGTAGGACAGAGAATTTTTCGGTGCTGCGTAAGTTTCGTAGAGTCTTTTTGCTAATTGGGGAGGTGTTAAGTGGGGTTTCTTTTGATGGTTGTAACTTGTATGGTATAATATGTCTGGCTTGAAAGCTGTGATGGCATCTCTTGTGCTGATGGTAGGAGTGTGCTTTTCATGTCGTGTGGGGATGTTTATTTCAATAGACAACGTTCATTCCAGTTGTCATATATTCCCTTTTTCCCGGTATTATAATTATGGGTGCACCGTCGTCTGCAATAGAGGGGGGCTGATGCAGTAACGCAACCTCACATGGCAAGTCCAAGGCAACGTATGCACTCCCATACGTCAAATACCTAATTTCAGAAGATCTTCTTATAGAGTGCATTAAAAACTGTAACCATCTCTATCGTGGGAAAGTTCAAGGAAGAGAGCATTATCACAACTGACGCCAGCTGATGTTTCACTCGCTAACTTGATAGTCGTTCAGCAAGTCAACTTGACTTGCTGAATATCCAAAAAAGGTTCTAATCGTCGCATATAAATTCTAGTAGACGACGCATTCAGTGACACATGGAAGACAATGGCGCCTTGGAACAGATTAACTGCAAGCTCCTGGTACTACAATCATTGAGCGGTGGTGTGTAGATCTGACAAGACGGTGAGCGAGATGTGACATTATTCTGCCCTCGATATATTCTGACCTCCGTTCTCAAGACCCATGGATAGAGCCAATTAGCAGCCACATCAAAGTACAAAGGTATTGCTGAGGTAACGAAGTAAGCCCAGTACATATTCAAGAAGTTTTGACATAGAATGTTGGTACGCAAGGAGCCACGCTCTTGTAGGATTCTCATGAAGAGTAGGAGCATGGACTATGAAGGTCCTTTTGGTCTTGCAACATTCCTCTGTGAGAAGGCAACACCCGAAGGCATCGCTCTCTTTTTCAATCTCCATCCGCCCTCGACACAAGACGCGAAGATGACGGAAGGCTTCCCGAGGGAAGTCTCATTTGGATACCACGAAGGCTGAGTGATTGATCAAGGTGTTGCGGTTGTATGGTCGATATTCAAGGGAATAGGTAGCTCCTGTCTAGGAAATGATTGAAGGAGCATGAGAATGAGTGAATCGACTTATGTTTGATTACCTTTGGAGTTGACTTGAGGCTTGTTTGCTTGGACGAAGCTGCTGGCTATATCTCCAATCTGAAGAGCATAAATGTGTGAGTACAAATGTGGTGCAGTTAGGTATGTGATAGCAGTAGCGTGGAATGAGGCTGAAGAAAATTCAAATTTTGTTGACCAGCTGACTAATCGGTGGACCAGGCTAGAACGCTAGAACCACCAATTCCATGGGCACCAACCCATCTACCATCGCATCGCGCGCGACACCAACTACCAATCTCTTCAACACCATCAACCCCATCACGAACATCACAATCATCCGCTACAATGGTCGGAAAAAAGAAGCGCGGCCATCCCGACGTCGAGGAGCTTCTCGCGAGGCCATGGTGCTACTACTGTAAGTCTCTCCTCCACCTTCTAGCTTGCACTCCATACTAACAGATCGCTCTAGGTGAGCGTGATTTCGATGACCTCAAGATTCTCATATCCCATCAAAAAGCCAAACATTTCAAATGCGAGAGATGCGGTCGAAGATTGAATACTGCTGGAGGTATGCCCATCTGACCCCAAGACATATCATTCCATACTGACTCCTTTAGGACTCTCCGTGCACATGAACCAGGTACACAAAGAAACATTAACAAGTGTCGATAACTCATTGCCCAATAGACAAGGCCTTGAGGTGGAAATCTTTGGTATGGAAGGAATCCCGGAAGAGGTCTCCGCAGCACATAATCAGCGCATTATTCAGGGTTTCTACCAAGCCGAAGCCGAACGTCGAGCTGCGACGGGAAATCCTGGCCCAGGAGGAAATAATGCCGGACAATCGAAGAAGCCAAAGTTCGAGAGCCCTGCCGAGTTGAAGAAACGATTAGCCGAGCACAAAGCGAAGAAAGAGGCCGAGAAGGCGGCTGGGGCAAGTGGTGGTAATACTCCGCTGGATGGTGCACAGAATAGTCCTTTGGGACAGAGTCCAAGTTCATTTGTAAGTCTCCATTGGTTTGCGTCAATTCTGCGTTAGTCATTCTAACTTTTCCCTAAAAGAATGCGGCTCCATATTCTGCTCCTCCACAAGCTTCCTATGGCGCTACACAAGGTGCGGGTTATGGATCATTTTCACAAGAACCTTATTCTCAGCCTGCGGTAGCTTACCAACAGCCTTATACTTCTCAACCGCCATTCTCTGGTCCCCCAGGTGCCCAATTTCAACCACAATTCTCACCACCACAACAATATCCTCCATCATCACAATCCTTTCCTCCTCCACCAGGGTTTCAACCACCGCCAGGTCAGACTTATCCCGGTGCACCCCCGCCATCATTCGGAGCTGGTTCACCACCACCTGGATCGTTTAATGGTTATCAAGGACCACCTTCGACTTCACCACCTGTCCCTGGGAATCTCCCCAACCGACCTCCGAGTCTTCCGCCGGCTCCTGGTCTTCCACAACGCCCTTCTTTCGGAGCCCCAGCAGTACCACCTTATCAGATGCAACAGTTGCATCAAGGCCCACCACCTGCTTCCTTCCAAAGTCAGCAAGCTGGATGGCAAGGCAATGGATGGAAAGGTCAAGAACAGAAAACAGCTATGTCACCAGCTTATCCTCCCGCAATTCAAGGCTTTGGAGATTATACGACTAACGCTTCCTCTGTGGATGACCTGGTTTCAGGCGCCGCTAGAGAAGCTGATGACATTGACGAGATTATCAGAATGGCCGAAGCCGGTATTAAACCACCGAAGAAGGGTGATGCTACATCAACTCCAGTATCCGCTACAGAAGCAGAAGCAACCTCTACCCCTCAACCCGAAGTCACCAAGGCCGAACCGGCGGAGAAGAAATCGAAGAAGGACAAGCCGACCAAGATGATCTATTCTGATAATGAGATAAGCCCCGAAGAAAAGATGGCTCTAATGCCCAGGTACGCATTCATCCCAGAAGGAAAGACTGAATCACCCGTTGAAGGTGCTACGGCGGGCGTTGAGGCTGTTGCCATCGAAGCGTAAAGCTGGGTTTTCATTATATAAAAGCACGTCGGCAGGTCGCTCAAGTCTCTCACTTTTCTTTTCTCGTGGCACCACTTCGTCAACATACCCGGTTCTATGCCAAAGCGTTTCGCCATGATTTGACCGTTCCGAAAATTAAAGGGAAGAGTGGAAGACAAAGAGTCTGAGGATGAAGATAAGTTAGCGGGTAGCGCTCTGTTACGGTTTCATGTAGATTTCTAATTGCTGTTGGTTTTAGCGTTTCTTTCTGGCAGAAGCTTCATTCCTGGTCCGGAATCTTGAGCAAGAGACGCGATGGCTGGATTCTCGCCGTGACGGCATACCAACATCTGAATCTAGGACTGTAAAGTGGTGATTGGGGGGGTTGGAACCTTTGTAAGTACCAGAAGGTTGGCGATCTCTACATGCTCCCTTTTTTCAAATTTACTTCAAATTGCTTTGCCTGTCATGATTAAGTGCTTCATACTATTTTGCTACAGCCGTAATAAGATTTCGACTCGCGATTCCGCTTTGAATCAATTGATCTCGTTGTCCCAAAGCATCTATACGAAGGAGGTCACACGCGCCATGTGGTGGAAGCTGAGCGGGTGGTGTCGCCAAGGTAAGTGGATCTCGGCATGGTATGGCATTGTCGAATCGTAGCATGGGATTTTGTTTACCCCATAGTTTTGGTGGGCAGCCGGATGGGGCCGAGAAGGTATTGTTCAGGCTAAATTGTTTTCTTAATACCCCGCAATATAGTTTTGCCGTCTATCCCACTTTCCATTACTGTATTATCTTTTCTTTGTTATGTCGAATTGAAGTTGCAATTTACATGCAGGTACGACTGGCCTCATTTGTCAGTTTGGCGAAGTTTTGGAAAGCAAGTGCTTGGTTTGGAGCTTCGAGATTCGAGATCCGATGCTACATATGCAATATAAAGTATTATTGCATGGAAGCTTCGTGGCCCATTCAACCGGTAAGTTGGTCAACCTCTGTCGTCTCTTTTCCCTGGAACGGATCATGCCCCATTTACTGGGATGCTGCGTTGGTGAAAACGCGGGGGTAAACTCTTTTTTTGGCTAAGTCACTTTCTTCACCTTTTCGGTCTTGGATTTTCTTTTTGGCTTCTCTATCTTTGCGAGTGAGAGCTTTGCCGAGTTAATGTCTTAACCCCTCTCTCCTCCCTCTTCCTCTTCCCTTGTTCTCATCCTCTTCTTCTTCTCGCTCCTTTCTTACCATACCGAGATGAGAACCTTACTCCTCGCCCTCTCGGCTCTAATACCTACTGTACTGTCTCTCGGGCAGGAACCTACTATCACCACTAATCCCGAGGAAAGTGATGGACTGCTACAACTTGGGGGTAAGGATCTGGATGGACAGATTCTGGTTAGTAGCGAGGATTGGTGGGGTGTTGTGAGGGCGGCGGGGGATCTGGCGGGGGATTTTGGGAAGGTTTTGGGGAGGAATTTGACGCTTGTTGATTGGGGGGATGGGATGGGTGAGGGGAAAAGGCGGAAGAGGAGGGGTGAGGGGGGTGAGAATGGGAATGGGACTGAGGGAGGGGAGGAGGGGATTACGGTTAGGTATGAGTATTGGCCTGTTGAGGGGTTTGTTAATGTATGTTGGGTTCTTTTATCTTCTGTTTTTTGTCTTTTCTGTGTTTTTTAAGTTGCGATTTTATTTGGTTTGGATTGGAGTTGGATCTATGAGCAAGTGGGGGATTAACATGGTTGAACTCTTTATTCATCACCACAACTAACCCCCAAAAGTACACCACCAGCCCCTCCCCCTCCTACCTCCACGGCCCAACCCTCCTCCCCTACACCCCCTCCTCAAACTCCACCTCCACATACCCATCCAACACCACCTCTCCCTCCTCTCCTCCTTCAAATATCAAACTCCTAATCGGCACCCTCCACCACTCCCCCCTCATCACGCACCTCCTCGCCACCCACAAACTCGACGCCTCCCCCATCGACGGCAAATGGGAGTCCTACCTCGTGCAAGTAGTTGACAACCCGCTCCCCGGTGTGG
>LT855424.1:295471-306568 GCA_900184765.1 Hymenoscyphus fraxineus | reverse complement strand
CGCCCCCGACCCCGGCGCGGACTGGCGACGTTGTCTCGCGGCTACTACGAGCCGAACACTAAACAAGGAACCTGTAATCGATGATACAGTACTCTCTTAAATCTAATAGCTGTAGCCAGAGGATTTGGCTGCCGTTATTAATAAGGCTAGAAAACTCTGTAACGTATCTTAGCAGATACATGTCCTCCGTCATTGTTTAACTATCCTCCTTAACCATAGCAGGTCAGTTAAAGATCGGATTTCAAAACTCGAACAGCTAAGATATATATATCGTTTAATCTTTAGGAAAGGGGACACTTTACTTATCGCTAGAACCGGATTTGGAAAGTCCTGTATATTCCAGTGTTATTCCGTTCTCACTCTCAAAATCACTATCCAGATTATCCCTTTAACGAAACTCGGCGAGGAACAACTCTAGGACATCGAAGCATTGGGGTGTACCCGGGCGGTATTGTGGTTGGCTGGGGGTGGTCGGGGTAGGGCGGAGGGTCGGGGGGAGAACCGGCCATGTAACCAGCGGCTAAGGGCTAAGATAACTACCGAAGGTATATCCTTAAACTCTATAGGAACAGGATTTAGTAGCTAATAATTACGTGCTTATCGGAGTTCGATATTCGAGTATCTAAAAACGGCTCTTTTATAGTATAAATACGTAGTTCCGAGGCTCTTTCGCAGGGTGATTTTGTGTGGGTACTCGAGAAGTGTCGGCTCGAGAGGGGAGGAGTCTCTATAGAAGAGAATGTTACTAAGGATATCGGTTCGAAGGAAGGTCCCGTAGGTGTTCTATATATTCCGGGAAGTGGAAATATTATCGATTTATATATCTCGTTATCGAATAAGGTAGTAGAGAAGTATAAACAGATTTCGAGGACTCGAATAGCTCCATTAAGAAGTCGAGAATTCGCATAGCATAGCGCGTACTATTACTACGATTGTAATAAAGACCTTAATCTTTAAGTCCTGTCCGAGGGCATACTCTACAACGACAACAGAGGGCTTACGTATACGTCGAAGTAGGAACTGAATATAATAAGTGTTTCTAAACTAAGTTAATTAATCTATAGAACACTAATTAGTGTTTATATAACTTAGTAGGATAATCAAGGTATAGAAATAGTAGTAAAAGTAGACGACAACAAGTATAAAAGTAGTAGTAGTAGTATATAACTAATTGTATGTTTACTACGTAGAATCCGGGCGTATATATAGCCCGAAATATTACGTGAATAAACCACGCGAATATATTATAATAGAGATTATATATGTTTCTCTCTAGGAATAATCTTATTCTAAAATCCTTAAATAATTAGATTATCTAGAGGTTCTTATTACTAACTATATAATACTTACCTATATATATATATATATTTCTCTCTTATAATAGTCTTATACTAAAAGGCTTAGTTAATTAAGTATTCTAGAAGTTTCTATTTCTAACTACTTAATTTATTAAGAGAAGAGATATAATAATTATTCTTTATATTTCTCTCTCTTAGAATAAGATTATTCTAAAAGCTTTAGATAATTAAGTAATCTAGAGGTTCTTTCTCTTTATTATCTAATATATTAAGGCAAGATATATAATCTTTACTTTAGATATACTTCTATTAGAATAAGACTATTCTAAAAGACTTAGACAATTAAGTATTCTAGAACTTCTTACTTTTATTTACGGAATATATAAAGGTAAGAAAGGTGATTATTACTTTATATATACTTTCCTTAGAATAGGATTATTCTAAGAGACTTAGATAATCAAGTATTTTAGAACTTCTTACTTCTATCTACGTAATCTATTAAGTTAAAAACAGTAATTAATACTCGGTAAATACTTCTCTTAGAATATAGTTATTCTAAAAGGCTTAGACAACTAAGATAGTTATATAAAGAGTTTAGATAATTATTAATCCTTGCTTTTTATTAGCCTAGGTATACTAAGTAAATCATTTCAATTACACCAGATATTTGATATAATAACCATTTACGTGCTATGTATAGAGTAATCGCGAGTATCTTGCTTATTTTTCGCAGCTGACCGACCAGAATATTCACTCATGAAGATGAGTGAATGAAAACCTACGCGAAAGCCCTCCAAGGAATCTAGTAGAAACCTTTCGATAAGAAAACTCTGCACTAGCGCTATCACGTGCATTTCCCAGCCACCTAGCAACGGTCGGTTATTGCCTTGTTGCCTGGCCTGGCAGTTGTCGGCCATCTCGCTTAGCAAATTTAAAAGTGCAGTCGCTGCCCACGACTTCCTTCCTTCCTTCTTTCCATCAACACAACCACCACCACCTTTGTTTTGGTGCGTTTTGTTCTGGAGATTGTCCTGTCGGTCCTGTCAATTGGTTCTATAGCGTTTCTGTATGTCTACCTTGCCTCTATCTCGTCCCTTGGAGCTCTATGCTAACCTGCTTTGTCGCAGACCTCGACACCTCAACCACCACCTCACCTTTGGTAATCGGTCGCGTCACCGACTTGGCTATCTGAAAATACTGCATCATTGTAAGTCGGTCAACATCCTTCATCATCGCAATCAAAGCTGACTTCATCTCCAGACATCAATAGCCCTGTACAACCATGGATCCGACCGTGGTTGAGAGCGCGTTCCGCCTTCACAAGGCCCTTCAAGACAACAATGTGTATGCGGTCGCATGCATTGACAATACAGCGAAGAAGATCATCGCAAAGATCATTGACGGTCGTGAGCCACCAACACCCCTCAAGCAAGAGTTCCCTGGTCCCGCGGAGCCTGCCACAGTCGAATCTTTGCTATCTGATCTTGATACTCTGATCACCGGTATCTATGATGGGGCATGTAGAATTACACATGCTCCTGTTGACATGAAGGCAATTCGAGCCCAATGTCAGGAAATTTTCCAAAATTTCTTTGAGGAAAAGTTTCAACAATTGGAAGAGCAGATTTCGAACACCCATACATCCAATGACGAATCTGTTCGATCCCTCATCTCAGAGAAGATTGCGGCCAGCGAGGCTGCACAGTTGAATACAGTCCGCCCAATGATTGCTGCTGCCAGCCGCAACTTGTCAGGACGTGTCGACCGTTTTGAGAAGACCGTTTTGGGTAGTTATCGAGCACTGCTCATGGGGAAGATTGGTGCAGCTGCCCAAATGCCGAAGATGCTTCAGGACATTCAGAGCAAGCTTGCTGTTGTGGAAGTTCTTGAGAGAAAGATCACTGCTTTGGGTTACTCTATTAATGAGTTGAATGGGAAGACAGCAGAGACAAAACATGATGCTGATCACGAATCATTGCGAGACATGGTTGGCCATGTGAAGGATGAGCTCAATGCTCACTTGTTGAGCTTCTATGAGTTGAAGGACCAGACACTCGGCTTAGAAGAAAGAACTGAGGGGTTGGAAGTGAAGACACTTGGTCTTGCAGGGAAGACAGATTTTGGCATTCAAGAATTGATGGCAAAGACAACTGATTTGGAGAAGAAGGTCTTTGGCACTGAGGAAAAGACCCAGTTACACATTCAACGATTGCTCGCAAAGCTAGCAGGTTTGGAAACCAAGTGCGATCAACTTACCCTCAACGCCCCTTATCAAAACCTTGAGCAATTGGGTGCCTCCACTACAAGCCTGTCACCAAAGGAGGTACCATCACCAATTACCAATGTCGCCCCAATCTCTGAATCCGCGGATCTCGCATCTCTTCTCTCAACCATGAAGAAGGATATTGACGCTGCGACGAAGACTCACTTTGATCTGTTCATTACTTCTATGCAAATGCAGATTGATGAGATCAGAAGCAAGGTTGATGGCTTCCAAGAGAAGACTGATGGTTCACACAAGAAGGTTGATGTCCAGAGTGGACTTGAATATGATGCAAGCAAGGTTGATGAGATGGCTTCTTTGCGTCGTGAGCTTGAGGAGTTGAAGATGGCAGGGGGACATGTCATGACAGAAGAGAAGATGGTGGTCCTTCTCAATCACTGGGCAAAGAAGAACAACTTCTTGACAGAGGCAGGCATCTCTCAAGTGTGCAATGACATCTGCGAGAGCCATTTTGACAGTGCACTCAAGTACGCCATCTCTACTGGCCGTGTTGCATCCAAGATGGCACCACAAGGACCAGTCAATGGTATCAACCCCACCGCTGCACCATTTACACCAAAGTGGGCAGAGAATGGTGTTTATGGAGGAAATTTCGGAGCAATCAATTGAGGTCGAGGAACTTTTCAAGACGATACCATGTATTTTAGATAATTGATTCACACTTTCCGCGCGAGATCACTGATGATTTCTGCTGCCATTGGAAGTATGTAGATACTTGAATCGATCAAAATGAAGATTTCAAGTTCAAGCTTTGTGGTTTTGATGATTTTTGTGACTTCGTGATGTGCCTGTTAATATTCTGTTGTGGTGTTGTGATTTAAATATCCACCTCGGACCACCTGGGAATTCCAATGCCATCGTATATTTATTTCAGACGGGGATGGAAATAGTCTGCTGAAGTAACATTGCGTGGAGATTCTTATCCCAATCTACTCTACCAACCTCCCATCCAAGAATCATCGTGTTACGTCATATTAGATGCGAGATTCCAGGGTCAATCAATGGATACGCGTGGACTATCTACCGCCCTGGGTAATCTACTTCCTCTGCTATGATGGGGTTATTGGGTACGAGGAGTCTGTTTCTGTGTCCCCGTCGTGATGTTTGGGGATCTTGTGGGGGCGGGGAAGGGAAGCGGCAGAGGGGAACATCTCTGGAGTTGGAGTTGGGTTTTGTGTGTACTGTGAGCTGAGCGGAGAGGAGGAATTGGGAGGTTGCAGATAATGTGAATCTTGATACCAAGCTCAAGACTAGACGGTGGCTTGTGGGGGACGCTTTTCTGTAGGTTTGATGGGTATGGTGGCGATGGGGTGGATGAGGAGATGAGCTTGTGGCTGCTGATGGGGGTGAAGGGTTTGTGGATTCGTGGCCCGTCGAGAATGGAGGTTGCGAGTCTGGAGAGGGTTTGGTGTGTTTGCGTTGGTGGTGGGAAATCTGGGTTGTGATGATTTTGTGGGGAGAGGGGGAAGGGGGTGGAGAGTGTAGATTGGGAAGCGGTTGAATGAGAGAGGAATCTGCTGCAATGGTTGGTTTGGTATTTGGAACAGGTTTTGTGAGTAGATGAGGAATAGGTTTTGTGAGTAGCTGAGGTTGTTGAGGGTACGGGTAATTGTTATGCTTTTCTTGAAGTTGGTGGTTTCAGTTTCTGATGGCAAATCTTTTGAGTTGTGTTATAGGAGGAGTTGAGTTTTTTGGTATTGGGAAAAGATGTTCTTTGGAGTGTCAAAGCGGTTATGGAGAGACAATTAGATTTAGGAACAACTGGATAGAGGATCTCTGGAAGTAGAGTCGCACGGCTTTGTGCTGGTATGAGGTTAATTGGTTGATCTCGGTTCGTAATATTTTGTGAGGATGACTTCCGAGAAAGGTGCATATTGCTACAGAATAGGCTACGTGCGAAGTGTAATTTGGTAGATCATAGCTATTTAGGTAGAAATTGGTGGTTTAGAAGTCTCAAAAATAAGCCATGATTATGTGGAGTTACTACTCTGCTCTTTTTGAAGCTCAAGGTTTGGATTGGCTATGGTAAGTGAAAATCTCTCTCGTATGCTGAGGGAGTTGAGGATAGTATTACTTGGCAAAGAAGTATTTGCTTCACTCATCTCTCAAAATCTCATGGGGCGTCTGTAATGTTAGCTCTTCGAAGTGCTTATTTCCAGATGACTGGTCGGAGGCGACGGCAGATGCAAGAGAAGTCACTTGCGAACAACCCTTTTCGATAGATTGCGCTTAGGTTTCCCGGTCATATTTTGTATTATTCAAAAATCAGTAAAACATTATTACCAAGCCGGCACTCAGAACTCCAGATTATCTTCCAGGCTCAAAGCAAGACCATTTGTAGAAAGTATACCATGGTTCATACTAGAGTGCTGAATCTACACCCAATGTTCTTCGAGATCCCCTAGTAGCTTGACAGCTGTCTAGCCCTCAACGTTGCACCAAAGTACCAGAGTATTCCCGTCACAGGCAGGGCAACACTAATTAACAAAAACGCAAACAAACTATTTCCCCACCCATATCCTAATGTCTCGTATATCTTCTCCGAGAATGATGGAAACGCAAATGCTAAGAGACTCCAAGCACCTATGTTGCAGCCCACGCCGAGCTAACATGCTCAGGGTACGCATCCATAACATAGGCATAAAGCGTAGTATCAAAGACCTGCATGCAAAGAGAGAGAAACCCCGCTCCAATGTCAACAACAAGCCAGAAGAGGTGATACTCTGCTGCCCAGCCGTAGAGTACCAGCTCAAGAGGTGTGATCAAAACAGCCGGCAGCAGAAGCAGGATTCGCAACTCAGGTATATGGGTATTACCGTTGCGAGCGGCAAGTCTCTTGTAGAAGTAATCCATGAGCGGCCCACAGAGCTGAGATCCGGATATAGCGCCAGTGCATATAGCAATATAGTGGAGGCCGGGGATGGAAATAGACTCGCCGTATGCGGAGACGTAAAGAGGAGAAGCTGGATAATGCAGAAGATAATAAGCCGTAATTTATATCTTCCAGGATGACCTGGATTTGGATGATAGGATGAATTGCTAAAAGGCGTAGCGGGCGAGACAAGTTGTGGCCTAACTTCTGAGCTGCAGATCATTCGGATTCAAGTCTATCAGTTTCAGTATGATAGCGAGAGTCGTTATTCTCCTTGCGAAGTTTCTCGGCGCGGCGACGGAGGAGAATAGGTGTATAGCTCTCGAAGAACAAGAAAACAGAAGCTAACTCAACTATGACTTGGAGAATTGTGCTTGCCTAGAATATCTATCACCATGTAGAGTACTGAACGATAAACCCGCTAACGATAGGGCCAACCGCCGAGCCAGTTAATGGGATCAGCAAGTATAAGCTCAAGGAACGACCTCTTTGTTCGGCCGACCACACATCACTGAGGACACCGTATGCTAGACTGTAGACGGCACTAGCACCAAACCCAGCTAGCAAGCGAACAGCAATAAGCAGACCCTTCGAGTTCGCAAAGCCGTAAACGAGGTTCTAGAATAGGAACTATACATTCGTCGTATGGAATATATGGCTTTGGCTATAGGTTTCTGATAGAGGGCTAATAACAAGTGGTCCGAATGTAGTCGCCAGAAGATAGACAGATAGTAACATGAATGACTCGGTAGTTGACATGCTTAGCTCATTTACAATAGTTTTGATTGCAAGTGCCATCATCTATATAAGCACTTGTTAGCCTCATGCCTTGCAGGTAGGTAGTATAAGCTCGAGCATGAAATAAAAACCTTACTTTCGAAACCATGATACGGACAAATCCAGTACCGGAAACGGCTATGGTGACGCCCGATTTTAACTTCGAGACCAATTCAAGGGGTTCTCCGCATCGTCTACGTTGAACTTGACAAGGAATGCATCAACGTCATCAAAGGTGCCGGTACTATCGTGTTTCGTCGTGCCTTAATCTCCATGTTGCTCTAGATCACTACATCCCACGTTCACAGGTAGGCCGTCCTTCTCATTGTGCATACCTGGCTCACTCTGCTCAGCCGCTGCTTTGCTCTCAATAAATGAGTTTATGACTATTACTAGCTGCTGTAGAAAATCAGTAGTGGTAGCGAAGGTGAATTCTGGAAACGAAGATTGTCGGAAAAGAACGTAGATTTCGTTACTTTTAAAAGTTGTCGTGAAGAGAAGAAGAATTCTAAGAATCTGTTCCTACGAGCACCGGTAGTGTGATTGTTAAGGAGGAAGGGATAGTACATTGTGTATATCACTGTTTCGGCTAAGACTATTATTCTATATGAGAATCCAAGATAGAGTGTAAAGAGCTTTCTTATAGTAGCACTCATCATATAGTACAAGATTTCGAAAATTTTCTATTTATCTTTCAAACGACGACCAAAGTATTCCATTCGTAAAACGTCACCTCCTAGGACAGCTCAAATCAGTCTGTGATTGTCGTGTAACATGAAGTTTCCCCCATCCCCCTCTACTTCCCGTAATGTTTCTTGTACATTAAAGCCACATACGTAGAAAAGTGTTCTAGGTCGTCGGCCTATACTCAAGTTAGGATTAACGCAAAGAGGGAAAGAATCTTTGGGTGACGTACTAATGGTTGTGCAGTCTGATTCTGAGCTTGGTTGTTGGCCTGAGTCTGTGTCTGGTTGCTAGCGTGAGCTTGAAGGCCAGCTTGGTTTTTAGTCTGAGATTCATTTGCAGTCTGAGATTCGTTTGCAGTCTGATATTGGTGGTTATCCTGAGCCTGAGCTTGACTTCCCATCCGCAAAGAATCCTGTAAAATGCGACGCTCTTCGATAATTTCTCGTAATGGTCTCACGTCTTCCTCGTCGTCAGAAGAGAGAGTCAGGTCGATCTCAACTCTCTGCTTTCGTCTATTCGAATGGCTGCCCTCTGCCTCCCAGTCTGCCCTTCCTTCCATCTTTGCCTGTCTTGAACTTCCACCTTGTCTGCCATGGTCTCCCAGTCTGTATCCATCCGCCCCTCTCTCAACTTCCTCACTACCTCGGTCTGCCGGAGAATCGGAGAGCTTTTGTATAATGGCGAGATCTGCCTTGTCTCCCATTGGCATGATAGGTCTGATTCGATGGCTTTGATTCGACAACAGATTAGCGAAAGACTCTCGAATTTGCTGCCTCGTGGCGTTCTCCACAGAGCCGGAATTCACCAGCTCTATCCAGTCTGCGGACTTTCGATTGTAGATTTCAATCACTTCTAAAACCCAGTCTTGGAACTCCGTCACGAAGAAACTGCGCGGGCGATCTGAGTCTGGATTAGCACGATTGCTGCTTTCCCAGCGACGAGTGATGAAGGCATCAGGTAAACCATCCGGCCCTTCAAGCAATTCAGCAACTTTCTTCGGTAACTTGCCTCTGAACTTGTTCAGCGTTCTTGCCATTTGTTCGGGAAAATGTAAGGTTCCTCTGTGCAAACGCGCTAGCACGTGCTCGTAGTAAGTATACCTTGACGGGTTCATCGTAATATAACCATCGTCATCAGGTCGGCTCCGGTAACTGGCAGCTTTGCGTGCCTCTCGGTCTGTAGGAATCTCCCGCTCTGGAGACATCCAGATGTTTACATACTCCAGTCTGAGGTTCATGAAGGGAACGTCGGAATCAAATCCTCTCCCATTGTCCTTGTCCGGATCCCCGTGCCTTGCCCGCTTTTTTGGCTTAGGCGCGTTTGAAGAAGAGTTTGCCGCCTTTCGCTTCGGTGGCATCTTTGCTTCTTCAGTCTGGTAAAGTCGTTCAGTCTGGTAGATTGGTTCAGTCTGAGTTTCCTTCAAGTCGCCGAGATCTAACGATATCAGTACGTGTTTACGCGTCAATTGTCATGCGACGGGATGGATCAACTTACGTTCACTGAAAGCCAGGAGGTACAGAATTAGGCGCCTCAAATGTCAAACAGTCGGTAGTATCTAACTTCGTCTTAAGATCAGTCGCCGGATACCAAGAGGAGCTCGAGAGGTGCCGGAGTCTGCGCCACGAGACAACTTGCGAGAAAGGAGCGTCAGCGATGCGCGCGCAAGGCGGAACACGTGTTGGGGTTCCAAGGGGTCGCTCAGAAGAATGTAAGATCTACGTACTAATTATCGCGGTATTCGTATCTCAGTCCGTTCGAGATGGTTGTTTTGATGCAGTCGACAGGAGAGTTGGAGTGAAAAGAGAAACAGCATTACCAGATCGAGACTTTGAGTTGAGCGCGATTAAGCGAGGCGCCAAGACGCTGCTTTTATAACCGTCGCTGGAAAAGGGGGAGGTTTCTTGCTGCTTTTATATATTATTATAGTACTATGGCCGCAAATACTGATGAGTTACTTCAAATGGGTTCGTTAATGTTTAGTTACCCTTAGTATCTTATATTCCCTAGAAAAGAAGTACTACGTATAAATCTAATAGTGCCTATATATAAACTAGAAAAGTATAATAAAGAATAATTAATTAGGTACTTAGAGTTTAGTAAGGTAGTAATTTATTTTATTACCCGTACTATAGAGAATAAGATAATAAATAGAATATAGTTCGATATATACTACTTAATAAATAGCGGTAAATATAGTAAATAAACAAGTTATACTAACTAAGTATTCGGTTAGAAGGGATCTATTTAAACGATCCTTTATAGTCCTTTCCTAATACTACTATAATAAGTATTATAAATTAACCCACTCACCCTATCTTTTTATTCTCTTATATATATATATAACGTAAAGGGGGAATAGTTATTAAACGAACACCTAACGAAGCCCCTATACCAACCCTTTCGCTCTATCTACACTTACCACTTACCACTTACCACTTACCACTTACCACTTACCACTTACCACTTACCACTTACCACTTACCACTTACCACTTACCACTTACCACTTACCACTTACCATAACCCCATCTACATCCACTCCTCCACTCCTCCTCTCCAGACTCTCCCTCCACTCCTCCAAGCTCCAGCACCTCCTTACACTTCTACACTTCTACACCAGAGTCTTATATACATCAAAACTACAAACCCACCCCCCTTACTCTATCGATGTACTCTATCCCATTACTCAAAGCTATATTCAATATCCCGAACACCTACTAACCGCACCATCCATCCCATTCCCGTGATCCAGAAACTCACATTTCCAAGGTTCTTTATTCAACNCCCAAAGTACAAAAAGAATTGCGCGAGAGCATAAATCATAAGTTATATTCATTATAACCTAACCTGGCCTAACCTAACCTAAGGAACAGCACAATACCTATGTAAGATTACTAGTACCGATATCTAACTACCTAGCAAGCTACAACCCCATCACCATCACCATCATCATCACCAAACCTCAAATATCCCACTTCCACTCATGGTATACTAGGTAACTTCCCCTCTTCTCCCCTCCGCTTCTGTCTATTCGATTCTCGATTCTCGATTCTCGAAAACAACCCGTCGTCTGCCTAGAAGAAACAAAGAAATAACAAGTAAGAAACCCCCACATGATGGCATACCAGTAAAGACATACTATGAAGGAAAAAAGCAACCAAGCAAGCCAAAGAATCCCAA
>LT855424.1:283606-295430 GCA_900184765.1 Hymenoscyphus fraxineus | reverse complement strand
CCTCCAGGACCGCCACAACCCCCAGCTCCAATCGCACCCCCACAACTACCCGCCGCACAATTCCCCGTCATACCAGCTCCAACAGGCATCACACACGGATCACCCGTGTAATACGTTCCTCCATAATACGGAACCGCCATGTAAGGTCCATACATCATGTACGGGTATCCCCATTGAGCCATGTAATACTGGTCTTTGGGTGGGAGATCACGGCCTTTGGCCTTGGCGCGTTTGCGTGCCTTCTCGTAGGCGTCGTCGAGTTCTTTTTGGCGGCGCGTGCGGAGACGGTCGGTGACTGCGGATCGGGTGGTTGAGTCGGAGATTTTGACGGCGTTGTGGGTGGAGATGTGGGCGGAGTTTGAGGGGGGGCAGAGCTGGGCTGCGCCTAATGTGATGTTAGCATTTTATTGGACTGTGGAAATGAGAAATTAGAAGGCTTACCGGAGTCGTGGAAGTTGTTGGCGATCTTTTCGTGCTTGGAGGTGCCGAAGATTTTGGGATGGTTGGCTGTGTGTTTGCAGCGGATGGCTTCACAGTACCAGCATGTGCATTCGGAATAGACCTCTTGGTACAATTTTTCATACGCCTGACTCGTGAACTCGAAGCCTTTCCTACAGTTCGGTTAGTAACTGTCGAGTCTTGTTGAAATGATGAAGGATAAAATGAACCAGGGATTTGGAACAGACTCCCGGGGAGGATCAATGGAAATTATTACTTACTCAAGAGCATCCTCGCTAATCTTGTCATCATGATCAATAAATTTCTCACATTCCTTCACCGTAAAATCATAGTATGACTTGGGAGACAGTTGATGGGTATGCCATCCCAAATCAACGTCAAGTGTTGGGACTACCGTATGAAGCGGATTCTTGGCCATGATGTGGATAAATCGGGAGTACTTGAGAATCAATCGTTCCATGGTCTGAGTAGCAGCTGGGCTGTGAAGCCAATCAAGACCATGCATCTTCTCCACGAAAACACTCTGTCGGATCACTGCGCCGCCAAGTTCGAGAGCAAAGATTGATCTATTTTCCCAGTATCGAGACATCATTCTATGACATGTTAGCATCGGCTCGGTTTTAATTGAGTAGTAGGAGCACTGAGTTGTAGGACGGAATCATCGACATACCTTCGAATTGAAATCTTCTCCTCTCTCCTGAGTGTTCCATAGCCTCGACGTGATAAGCCATTGATAGTTCTAATGTTATCCCTGCTGGAAATGGCCTTTTCAACGAGTTCCTTGATTTGATCCATGTTCGGTTGAGGGTTTTCGGGGCTAATGAGCGATAACACCTGTGATCTGAGTATTTTCTGAACCATACGATTAGGGAAGGTGGGTGGCCAATCCTTCATGTCATCAATATCTGGTGCATCAGGACAGCCTGACACTGGGGACAAGATGGTACCTCCAAGAGGCCAGTCTCTCAGAATGAGATTCTCCGTCTCCCTCTTGAACTTGGCGACTCGCAAAAGATCATGATTGACTTCGCCACTACATTTATTACAGACGTAGGAAAGGTCCTTGTCTGCATAACCAGTAGCAAACAAATCATCGATCTCCTGTTTCGATGGCTTCTCACTCATCCCAAAGGTGGTCCATGGAATCTCCAGTTTGTTTGAGCAACTGGGACAGTTGATTTGTTTGGTCATGGAATCTTGAGCATTATCCCAATTATGACCTGTCGTGGTAATGAAAGACAATTGGGCTTGTTCCGGAATGAGGTAGTTGAAGTTCACGTCAATTGCCGCATTGACAGCAGCCCAGGGCATACCCGTGGCCCAGACTTTGTTCAAACCATAACGAATACAATCTTCGAGGTAGTTTCGGGGATTCAACATGAAAGAATGCCAGACCATAAGGACGTCTACAGTCATTAGTACATGGCATCGAACCTGCAAGGAACTAACATACCAATCGGGGGTAACATCTCTCTAGTCCAGTTGATAGTGTTCATTTCCGTGACAGCAAACCCCGCAAACATCGAATTGGTTTGTACCATATTCTTACACTCCAACCTCTCAGAAGTATCCAACGGACACAAAAACTTCATCCACCAATCTTCGAATCTCTCCACCGCGCGAGCGATATAGATGGACCATCTCTTCTCTCTAATCTTGCCCAGTGTATCCTCCCTATTCTCAGCCAACTCAGCTCTCGCATCCCAAATTCCAAACAACCCATCTGTGTACCCGACATCTTCTTTGAGAGCATGGAAGCAGTGAAGGAGTTTGAGATGTGCAAGACATGTTTCTGTAGTGGGAGCGGTAGCTTCGCTGGGTATATGGAGGTTTGCAAAGGCGGAGCAGAGCTCTTCTTGGGTAGGTCCGTTCGTGATGGGGTCTTGGGCTTCATAGGATGGTGGTGCTTCTTTGGAACTGGTTGGTTCTGGGGACTTTGGAGGAGTGGGTGGGTGATTGGCGTAGACTTGGCTCACTTTCTCAGCATCTTTCTGCTCCTTGCGAGAAGATATGATGCTCTTGAGGCCCGGCATTTTGCACTGATGTTGCGCGAAACCCGCTATCTGCTTTGGAATGAGGTTGTGTGGTTGTGGCACAGGTTTGTTTGCTTGCTTGAGTCAAGACTTGGAAATGAGTTCTTCATAAAGTTTTTGTGACTCTAATACCCATAAGTTGTATGAAGAGAATGAATGTAATCAGGCCGTACCATGGGCCACAGCTTCCCTATATATCAGCAGATGCTCAGCCCTTGTACCTCCAATCCATTGTCATTGTTGGTCGTTCCTTCTCACTGCGTACCTCCGTACGCCCCTTCACGTGATTGGATAATATGACTGTGGCTGAAGCAATTGGATGAGCCCTGCGAAGGATTCACGCTAGAAGCTAAATGGAAGGAAAATGGAAGCACAAACCCTTGTAGGCAACAAAATTCCAAGAAAGTTGATTGGGTTCAAAGGCATCAACTGACGTCGTGTGCAGGCCAACTCAGCCCCGTGGGGTACAAAGCAAAAGCTTATTCCGAACTCCACATTGGGAGCTTCATCCCTTCATCCCCTCATCCCCTCATTTGCTCCTCCGATTTACGAAAATCTGACCCGATTTTAAGAGGCGGGAGCCGGGAAGATTTGAGGCGGAAATTACCCTTTCGACATTTTGGTCCTACCGCAGCAGAACGGCGTAAGTAGGTAAAGTTCATCGCCTCCTTCTCCCGACAGGGAACCAGCCAATAGCATAAAAACCCTCTAACTTGCTCACTTCTGCTCACTTCTGCATTAGTGCAATGTGCGACTCCACACGAAAACGCCAACGAGGAGTATCAGATATCATACTTGAAAAGTATGTGAGGCGTTTTTGTTAGAGTGATGCCTAGAGTTTAAGATTGCACGAGATTTCCCAATGAGGCTTTCTCGCGAGCTTGCCGCAGCGAATTGAACACCTCTACGCCCTCTTCTAATGTGATACGCTTCATAGGTACCGCTTATTTCTTACTGCTCTTGGCAATGGGATTTCGTATTTGACTTGTGGTAGGACAGAATGCATGTCTTCCTCACTATCTGCTATATACGCAAATTTTTGATTGTTAAGATCCTGATCTACGTGTCGGAGAGAATCGGTCAAGGGCTTGATATTGGAATTTGTTTTTTGGTAAGATTCCGTAAGAATGGGAATTTCTCTCTGAAAGTCAAGTCACAGTAGAGTACCTATAGGTGGTAGCACCTATTCAACTCAACTCGCCTCGCCAAGTAAAGGGTCTGGACAGCTTGGGCCCCCTGTCACTTTCTGATATACCTCCACATGAATCGGACAATTCAATTGGCTTAGAGGGCTATATTGTGGAGTTATACCCTGCCTATCACAAGTCGTATATAGGGGAGGGGGCGACGCGAGCTGTCTACCTATAGACACTTTACTTAAGTTAAGCTAAGTTACTACTTGAGTAATGCGGAGTCTCCCTGGCCGAGTGTCGGTTGAATGGTCCGACCACTCGGTTATCCATCGCTCATGCCGCCCGGTGCCCGATACGCGGCCCGACTTGCTCGGTCCTACTCGAGTATTCAAATCCACTACCTAACTCAACTCAACTCAGAATAACTCCAGGTAGTCATCAAGTATCAACTACTTTCTTACAAAACCTGATGAATCCGAATTCTTCACGACACATCCATGCGACTTCCAATTCCCTCAGCTGCTTAGTACAATCACTCCCAAAGCAAATACAAAATCTGTCATCAAACGTGATTCCTAGAAACGTTCTTCTCATAGAGCCAGAATGCTTCATGTTTCGGATGGGTAGCTAGCTAGCAGATATTTATCTCTGTTACTATATCATATTTGTAGGTATGTATGTTAATACTACTAAATACCCCACAGATGTAAGAAGCTTCAAATTTCAATGAACCACCGGGCCGAGCCTTAGTTCTCGCTACTATCATAGAGTAGAACTCAAGTCTGTTTAGTGTATATTTGTGAGGATAAAGCTGTTCAAAGCAGAAGAGTACTTCTCTCCACTGCACTTTAGCGTTGCAGTATGCGAGTAATCTTACTATATCTTGAATTTAGATTCTCTCAAGAGCGTATCTTAGAAAACAGCTTTCAGTCGCAATCCATATCAAGAGAACAGACACACCATGCCAATCACTTTTCCATAGCTTAATACGAGGAACAGTCATCACAACGACTCCAGCAGCTAAAAGCCCATGATCTAACATAGAGTCAATACGCATTACAAATCCTTTCCCTATCATCTCTCTATCCGTATCCGAAATAGTGTTTGACAAATCGCTAATCAAAGCTGGAGATGTTTAGTTTAGTTCCTACTTGGAGGACTGGGGATCGGTATCATAGAGAAATCAATTCAACGGATTGCCATTGGAATTCTAAGGCTGAATCCCCGACCTTTACCTTTCACGTTACCATATTTCCTACGAGTAGAGTCTTATAATAGTACGTGTGACTGAATCCAGAATGCTAGATCTGACCTTCAATTATCTGTGGTAATGTAGCTTATTACGAGTACGGGATATATTAGAAGGTATTCTCGTACTGAACTTGGAGAGGAAACTGTTCGTGATGAGTGAGGTTTAAGTCTACATTCAAATGCTAGTCGTAGTCCTCACTCCAGGAAATCTTGGAGATAACTAAGGGGGAGCTTGTCCCTTCCGAATCTTTTTTTATGAGGCATTTAATCACCTGAGACTCATCGGCCTAGGCAGTCTCACACGAGACATGTTGGAGAAAACATGGAAGCTATTCGCAGATCCAAAGGCTGAAACCAGAAAGAAGCTACACCCGATGTGGCCATTTCTCACCTCTAAGGTTGAGATGAAGTGATGACTGCAACGAAGTGCGTCCGCAAGCTTCAGACGTCGCCGCTTTGCAAGCTCTACTTCCCAGCGCAGGAGCCTTGTTGTTGATTGGTGGTCGCCGACGGATTCACCTCGACGCGTTTGCTCTCATTTCCCCTGCACTTAAGACATGGTCCTCGACTCCTGCGACTCTACAACTACGACGACATCAACACAACCACGCCGCCCACCTCGAGACCACGATACCGCATACCGAAGCAGCGACAACATCGCGATCTTTAGATTGCGATCTTCATTATGGACGACGAGACGGTACTTTGCGCTATGCGCCTCCAGATGTTCATGGATAATATGCATGATAACCTGCTTAGTCTTTACATAGACGAAACTGCGCGAGAACTCATCGCCATGGTCCTGAATGGAGCCAGAGCAGTCAAGCTGTCTGAACTCGAAACTTTGGTTTTGTCATCATTTCCATCATCACAGCAGGAGGTCACAAATCTCATCAAAGATCTGTTCAGACGCGTCTACGAGAAGGCTACTGAGACCACTTGCCAAATTCGCCATGTTGAAGACATTCACTTTATCATCAAAAATGACATACTTCCTAAACTCCGATCCGATGCTCAACAAGCTCTCACTTCCGCACTTGAGACCGAACGTTGCCGACAAATCGTTGGATGGGAGGTCTGGACGCCTATCATCAAAAACATTTTTAATGTTCTAGGTGATGGTTTTGAAGGGGACGTGGGCAATGCGGTCGAATTCTTTTCTAAGGGAAAGAGTGGCCCCTCGGGCGATATCTTAAAGATGTACAAGGATTCCCTGCCAGATGAGAAGCTCGATATAGAGTGGTACGCAGTATACTTGGGGGAGGCAATTGCCCGTGGTGAAGTAGAAGCACAATCCCCCAAATCTCACCAGAGTGGGGTTGATAAAAACGAGGAGAATCCAGGAGTCACTGTCGAAGGACAAACATATCAGCATGTCCAACAATCAATTGATGGTAAGGTCAAAGCCTCGCAAGAGATAATTCTCCAAAAGGTACAGGATGCCATTAGAGCACAAGTCGCCGAAATTTCGAAGGTCATCAATGATGGCATGAAGGCAACCAACGAGCAGATTGCTAGACAAAATGCGCATCACGACTCCTCCAAGGCCGAAATTCTTGAAGTTGTCAATGAAATATTCAAGGCATCCCAACCCGCAACTCACAAGGAAGTTTCGAATAAAATCGATCGCGATGTCTACATCAACAAGTCTGAACTTATCAGTCATATCGACAAGACGATCCGAGAGGCAGTCATGCAGTCCATGTCAAGCACTTCGGAATTTGGTGTCATCCGTGATGAAGTAGACAAGAAGATCCATCAGAACATGCAGACAACCATTTCCAGCTTATTCAATATGGAGTTGAGACTGCACGAAAGGATTTCTGCCATTGAAACCTCGACTGGTGAATCGAACGCACAGCTTGCTCACCAGTGCAATGCATTGAAAGACGAAGTCGAAAAGATGAAACTTACAACCCCGACTCCATCATTTCGGGCAACTGAGAAAACTTTCGAACAACACACCAGAGACTCGCAGGTAGAAAACTCGACCATCGAGGATCTTGAGAAGGTTGCCAAGTCGAAGACCAACGTAAAGAATGGACTGCAAGCACGTTTTAATAAATTCAAGTCAGCAACCCCGGTTCTATCAATTCAAGTAGCTGAGCAGACTGTCGCGGCCCATCTCAAGGAAGACGAACAAGCAAAGAACGTAAATAATGCAGCTAAGAAGACTGACAATTTGGCTTTTCAAGTCGCATTCCCAGGCCAGGATATAGCCCCAACAGCAGCACAACTCTGGGAGGAAATCAAGATGCTTCGAGCTGAGATCAAGGAGTTGAAAGACACACCACCATCTTCTGTCGCATCGGATCCCCATTCTGGTAATAATGGTGGTGCGGGAACTATGGAAAAGCAGGCTTTGGAAGACTGGTCTTTTCTAAAGCCCTCTGAGAAGAGTGTTGGAATCGCAGATGATGTGGCTACCAACGCCGCGGTCCATGGTTCCGACGGAGATTCAGAGTCGCTGCAAGATATCCATGCACGTTTGGTCCGGGGTGGGCGTCTCTTTCCAGAGATAGATTATGGTGATATCTGAAAATAGCATTGACGATGGACTGGTGGGATTCAAGGCTTGATGAAGGAATGGGAACGTTACGGATGTTTTTTCTTTCAAAATGAAGTGTTTTCCAGCAATGATCGCAACGGGGAAACGTTGTCGATGGATTTGTAACTGAAATTAGCAGAAGATAGATACAAATGGAAGTATGTATCATCTAGCAAGTTCGGTAATGAGCCTCAGCTTGAGGTTTTGTGATTGAGTACTTGTCTCAAACTCGCTTGGGTCTGCTGTTTTTGTTGTAGCGCATAACAAATTGTATTGACCAAACTGACCAGATAAGTTGCAGTGCAGAATAATAGTCTCAAATTCGAGAGCTCAGAGGATTGAAGTCAGGCCCTCCGATATCCATACCGATCGGACTGATCGGATGCATGGATTGCGGCCCGAACCCTTTCAGAACACCTTGTTATTCGAGTACCGCAACTTTAAGCGCGCCGCGTTGGATTTATTAGATGAGTTTCAGACGAAATACTCATCCCTTCTCTCTGCCAGCAATCCTCTCCCCTTCTGCAAGCCATCGCACTCAAATGCTGGGTTCTACATGTACTTCGCCTCTGTGCTCCGGAATGCGCTGTTCGCTCTCGTGCCAGTTTCCTTCCTCCTCACCACCTACCTCTACTACTACCCCTTCTTCCATCTATGCGCCTTTCCTGCCCCAGATCCCCATGGGCCCTTAGCATACAAGAATACCGTACGAAAACACAATCCCTTCGCGAAGCATGATCCTGAAGCGATAGCTCCCTTCCGACTTCTTGCGCTGGGAGATCCACAACTTGAGGGAATCCCTCCATACCACGATCCTGACGCTCCTTACTTCCCGAATTTGAATAAGTTTTGGAGGGACGCTTTGTTGCTGGAGGGGACGAGGCATAATCCCCTTCAGCGACTGAGACACAGTTTGCATGATCTGGTAGATTTCTACCTGGAGGATATTCCAGACTTTCTCGAATTCTACAGGAAACGACTGGATCATATTGGGAACGATTATTATCTGGGGCATATCTACAAGACTTTGGATTGGTGGGCGGAACCTACGCATGTTACGGTCCTGGGAGATTTGGTGGGGAGCCAATGGATTGAGGATCCTGAGTTCGAGTCGCGGGGATGGAGGTATTGGAATCGGGTGATGCGCGGGGGAGAACGGATTCCAGATGAGATGACCGCACAGCCCAGCGAGCATTTTCAGGATTACAGAATACTTGGAGAAGATGCAGAAGTTTGGAGGAAGACGGTCTTAAATGTCGCAGGGAATCATGATATTGGATATGCTGGAGATCTTTCCAGGGAACGAATGGAACGGTTCGACCGAGTGTTTGGAAAGCCGAATTACGAATTGCGATTTAGGATGCCTATCAATAATAATCGGGATGCGGTGGACGAGGCGGGGGCAGAGGACGCAGAAGAAACTCATCCAGTTCCAGAATTGCGAATTGTGGTGTTGAATTCGATGAACCTGGATACGCCAGCCAATATTGTAGAACTGCAAGAGGAGACCTACGCCTATCTAAATGAAGTCATAACACACTCCGAGGACGTTTCTCGACCGGCGCATTTCACTCTTCTTCTGACCCACATACCAATGTATAAAAAGGAAGGCATTTGTGTGGATGGGCCTTTCTTTGACTTCTTCCAGGGCGACTTTGGGGGTGGTGTAAAGGAGCAGAACCACCTATCAGCTCCTGCCTCCAGTGGATTTTTGGAAGGCATATTCGGGATGAGTGGGAATGTTGACGTTCCAGGATACGGACTAGGACGAGGTGGTCTTATCCTCACAGGCCATGATCACGAAGGATGTGATACATATCATTACATCAACCAAACCGCACCACCAGAACGCGAATGGGAGGCGGTGACCTGGAAAGATGCAACGGATTCTAAACTTTACGATGAACCTATGATGCCAGGATTGAGAGAAATCACCGTTCGAAGCATGATGGGTAGTTTTGCTGGAAATGCAGGGTTATTGAGTTTGTGGTTTGATGAAGAAAGTTGGGATTGGAAATACGAATTTGTGAATTGTGGTCTTGGAACCCAACACATCTGGTGGCTCGTTCATATTTTGGATCTCGTCACTATAGGTGTGGGGATTGTATATGCCGTGGTGACGTTGGTACAAATGTACAGACCAGTAGAGAGACCGGCTCCTTTGATGACGCAGATCAATACCGGCAGACGAAGATTAACGATTTCGGGAACGATGACACCTAATGGACTAACGAGCCCATTCAGTCCATTAAGTGCCGGCCCTAGGGAGCGGTATGCGGGGAGATTGCAGAGAAGTGCAACTATTGATACTTCCGGTCAGATGTTTGCTCCTCAAAATGGATTTGGACTTGGACCGAAAAGGCCAAGTTTGAGGAGGAAGAGAAGTAAGAGTGCGCTACCTTTGGTGACGGAGGGGATGGTTACTGAGTCTCCGACTGTGATGTCTCCTGGCACTGAACCTTTTCCAAGTTTATAATTGATGATGTGTATTATTACCAACGTAATTATAGTTTTCAAGCAGTCTTCATTGTCTACTGGTCCCTGTCATCAATCCCATGTTTATCAAGAGCTTTCGTATGCTGTAGACGCTTCCAGGTTACAGAATTTCAGGCTTGATATCTTCTATGCTTCGTTGCAAACCTTTATACGGGTTACGGCCCCGGGATTTCCCATTCAATGACCGACGTTCTCGCCTATAACGGCGTAGATTCTTTTTCTAGTTCAAAGTCCTGTTGTCACCAACGTTTAGTCTTCACTTCGGGTTTTTTTCTCCTGTGGTAGGGCTAGATAAAGTAGCTCACGTACTAATAAATTTCTTTCGCCCACATACCCTCATTACCTCCTACGAAAATCTAACTCTTCTCATTGATTCTTTCTCATCGCTCGTTATTTTCTTTTTCCACACCACAAGCCCTTCATATCTATTCTCTTTTCCGTCTTTATATATACCCTTTCTGTAAAGCAAGCGCTTCAAGTAACTCCTGATATCCCCCCTCGTCTTTAAAACGCTGCTAATTCGATCTAGAATGTCTATGTCTACAGCAATTATCTGCGCCTCCACAATGATGATAATCAACTCCACCTCCCGCTCCTCCCACCCCTCAGCAACAACAGAGAGACCAAGCCTCTCAAAATCAGAATCCCAACTGTCCAAACCAAAACCCGCCCCAAAAGCCTCTCGTGAAAGAAAAGGGGACAAACTCCGAAACCTCATTTTTTCTAGAAAGACACTTGAAAAAGATCGGGATCAGAGTGTATACCAGCCCCTACTCTCACCCGCAAGCCTCGCTTCAAACGAAGACGAGGACGAGGACGAGGGTCCAAATCGCAACAACAGCTTCACACAACTCGTTCCCGAGGTCCTGCAGTACATCGCAACCTTCCTCCGACCGTGTGAAGCAGCGATCCTCTCGCTAGTATGCAAAGATCTCTATTCCAAAATCGGGACCGGGTATCTATTCGCCATGACTTCCGACACGTTCGCCTTACCGCATACTTTTGAGAACTACTTCCACCGCCGGAATTTCCTGGTACTTCTCTCTCAGGACATGATAGGCAAGAGATTCTGTGAGGAATGCGGAAAGATCCACACCTACACGCCCCCCCACCTCCGCTCATGGGTCGAGAAAAAACGACAGAAGAGGCCGTGTGATGCTGCCCTATGCAGACAGACAACACCAAGCTGCTACAACGTCTTCACCGACTCACGCCTTAACTTCGCGTCCTGCGAGGACGTCATGAAGAAATACCGAAAGGGCATGAATGTAGATAGAGAGCTATCAGAATTAAACTACTGCCGCATCCGTCCTACATCTTTCTACAAGCGAATCCGCTGGCACCAGACACGCACGTGTAAAATCAAGGACGGCTCCTTGCTCGTACGCTCGTACTTCAAGATCTTCATCCCCTTTGGCGCGGATGCGAGGGAGGTTACGCAGAGGACTGGGGATCTGATAGTATGCTCGCATCTCTATCGGAGTGCGCGGGCGGATGGGTGGTTCGATCTATATATCGCGAGTGAATGCTCGCGTGGACTGATGTTTCTTGATCCTCGGAGTCCGAGGTATAAGCTTGATCGAGGAGCAGGGAACGTAGATATCCCAGAGATGGAAGAGGGAGAGTCGCAAGGGGCCCCCGCAAATTCCGCTGTTGTTAAGTCGACCGCTAAGCGAGATCCTAAGTCCCTCCTCCGCTCTCTCCTCCCTCGCTCCTCTGCCATCCCACCTGCTCCCCTTATCCCACCTCTTGCCCCGATCCGCGCGTGTCCTCACTGTCCGACTGAGTACCACATCCAAATGGCCGAGGGCACGGAGCTGGTCCCGCTCCCATTCGGGGCGTTCGCGAAGGGCAAGAGGGACCCGACGAAGGAGCTGAAGGGCGGGCAGAAGGGTATGAGTCTT
>LT855424.1:267546-279534 GCA_900184765.1 Hymenoscyphus fraxineus | reverse complement strand
TATATTATTAATATATATATATATAATAATACTTTTACTTTTATTTATATAGATATAGTTATTAGTAGTTATAGGTAATAGTCCGATCTCTTTTAATACTCCTTAAAGCTTGTCTTACTAGAGTCTAAGCGATTATTTAAGTCTATATAGTAATTTATTAAGTTTAATAATATTATTTTTTAAAGATACTTTATTACTATAGTTATTAGTCTATTCTAGTAGTAATACTCTATATACTTCTTTATTAATATCTCTATTAAGAAATATACTTATAATATTTATTTATTTAACTTTATAATCTAATATAACTACTAGAGTAAGTATAAGCTTTTAGGAGGTTAATTTAACTACTTTTATAAAAGTCTATAGATAATCGATACTATACTCTTAATAGAATCCTTTAACTACCTAATATACCTTAAATTTAAGGATCTTTCTATTCTAATCTCTCTTTATTTTAAATATATACCTCCTAGGGAGGTACCTTAATCTACTTAGTAAGCTATTCCTTAGATAAATTATCTAAGTTTTCTTATATTTTAGCTAGTTATCTTTAGCCTTTTTAGCTATATACTAATAATAAGTGTTTTTACTCGAATATACTTTAATAAAGGTTTAAGGATTATTAGTTATTACTTATATATCCTTAATTATACCTAGAAATATATTTAAAAGATTAGTTTTATCTAGTTTACCCTCCTTAAATTATAGGGCCTTTTCTTTAGTAAACTAGAGAGTAGAATCTTATACTATTTCGTCTTTAGTAGATAGTCTTATTTATAAGCGAGTATTTAAATTAACTATAGGATAACTCTTGTTTTTCGAGCCTTTTAGTTATTTAAGAGCCTTTTATTAGTTCTTACTTTTAGAGTTTTCTAGAGTATTAATTCCTAATATATCTCTTTTAATAAATTCTACTACCCTTTACTTAAAGTTATATTTATTATTAAATCTACTAAGTAGAAAAATAACTTAGTAAGAGTTAATTAATAGGTCTAAAACTCTATTAGGCTCTTAAGCCTCTTAGTTTAGATTAAAGTATATATTAACTCGATTATAAACTTATTTATCTAGTTTAAAGATAAAACCTCCTTTATTAAACCTAATATTAGAGGAGTATATAATACGCCTATATACGCTAAGCTAAGAAACCTAAATATACTATATTCTCTAGCCCTTATATCTAATAAGTACTTCTTAGTATATATAAGACTTTAACTTTTTACTAATAATTTTATCTTTAATTAGAATATAAATATAGGTTTTATAACCTAGTACTTAGAAGTATTTTACTAATAGTTTATTATTCTTATTTAAATAAATAGTATTAAAATATACCTTATAAGGAGTAATCTTATAAAGTATAGAATTAGTAGATTTATTTATAACTTCTACTACTACTTTAAGTATTTTACTCTATAATTTTAGATTAATATTTTAGTTAAGTATTATATTCTTTAATTATTTAATAATTATATAAATTACTTTTTTAGTTATACTATCTTATTTAAGAGAGCGCGAAGTAGTTATCTCTTTCTAGATACTAAACTCCTTAGTATAGTCTTCGATCTTATTAATTATATATTCCTTACCTTTATTAAGGTACTACTTTTTAACTTTAATACTATATTAGGTATAAATATAGGCCTAGTAACTTTTAATATAATTCTAGGCCTTACTTTTCTTTTTANATACCTTATCTATAATAAGTATTCTATAGTTATAACTACTATAAGCTATAAGAGAAATTTTAAAGATATCTATATAACTATAACTATAGACTTCTTAGACTTAAGAGTTAGGATCTACTATTTTTAGTCTATATCTTATAGGTTTTCTAGTCTTATAAGAGTTATAAAGTACCTCCCCTTATACTAGTATTAGTATTATTTATATCTCTATATCTTTTACTACTTTTTTAGTAGCTTAAACTATATTAAGTCTTAAATATACTATTTAATAATAATAAAGCTAGAGATTAGGCCTAGTTTTCTAAATAGTAGTAGGTACTAGAATAGCTACTATATTACTTAGTAATAATTTAAGTAGGAATTCTAGTATTAATTATAGTAGTATATAGTATCTCCCCTCTAAATTTCTCCCCGCTACTTCTATTCTACGGAATCTCTATTCCTATTTATACGAATTAGAGCGCTCTTCTTCCTACTCTAATCCTAACTAATTAGTACTTCTTATCCTTGCTAGGGCACCGGATAGAAGTAGGCGGGAGTACTTCTAAGCCTAGGTATTATAGGTTTTAGTAGGTCTAAAATAGGTCTAAAATATAGTAGCTTAAGGGTAGTAAAATAGGTGGAAATTAGATAGAAATATACGTTCTTAATCTATACCTAGGGGCTAGGGCTAGGGCAAGGGAAAATAAAAGTTAGTTAGTATTCCTCGGGATATAAAGGTATTTCGAACCTCTTTTATACTTCGACGAACTAGTATACTTTAACCTAGCGAACTAGCGTAAAGGGTCTAGATAGCTCGGGTCTCCCCCCCCCCCCTTATTACTTTCTAATATACCTCTATATAAATCGGACAATTTAATTAGCTTAGAGAGCTATAGTATAGAGCTATACCCTGCCTATAATAACTCGTATATAGGGGGGGGCGACCCGAGCTATCTAGACCCTTTACTTTCGAACTTAGCGTACTTTTAAACTTAGTATACTTTCGAACTTAGCGTACTTACGAATAGCCTTATTTTTCGGACCTATTTTTCTACCTTATTCTAGCCTCTCCTTTCTACTCCTCTCCCGAGTTCTACCTCTTCTTATCTACTTCTTTCTAGATAAGTAACTTATTATCTACTTCTACTCCTAGCTAAAGATATAGCTCTCTTACTCCTTTCCTAGTAGCTAGGAGAGAAGAGAAGGGGAAATACTAAATACTAAATTATAGTTATTAGTATACTAAGTATATATATAGAACTTCTATAAGATAATAATTATTATTTAGGAAACCCTATAACTTATTAGTAGAATAACTCTAAAGTTAACTACTACTAATTATACTACTATACTAGTTAAAGATCTTACTAGAGAATAAGTTTACTTCTCTATTAGGAATCTAGTAATAATTATTTAATACTATCTTATAAACCTTATTCTTATTAACTCTTAGGTATAATATAATAGTTCTTTTATCTATTATCTTAACTTTACTACTAATAACTTAAGTACTTCCGAGTAATTCGACTTTTAAGTTATAGAAGCGTATATAGTTATAGTAGATATAGGCGTTAGCCCTAGTATTATAAAGGAACTTTACTCCTAGACTAGTTTTAGCTATATTTAAGTAATAAAACGTTATACCTTATAGTATACTTATATAAGAGAATTACTCTTTTATATCTTTATTAGATAAGTCCTCCTTTTTATTTTTATTTTTAGTATTCTTCTTATTAGTTAAAGATAATAGATTACTTTCCTACTTCTTATTATTCTTCTTTTCTTACTTAGTATAAGCTATTAGATTAGTTTTAAAATAAGAATTCTAGGTAGTATTTTTATAATACTCCTTATATTTTTTATAATAACTATAGCTAGTTCTTTTAGGCTTAGTATTCTTAGTATTATCTCCTTTATTAAAGTTACTACTTTTATCCTTAGTATTTTTACTTAAGTATATAACTATAGTACTAATAGTAGATTTTTAATAAACTTTATCGAAAATATTATATTATAACTCCTCTATAGAGGGTAACTTAATAGACTTATTTAACTTAGCTTATTAAGTAATTATTTATTTTATATTAACCTAAATTAGAAACGTATTCTTAAGTCCTTCGAAGAAAATAATATATTATACTCGGTCGTTTATAATATAGCCGAGTCGCGAGATCTACTAGTATAAATTATTAAATTTATTAATAAACTTAGTTAGATTATTATATTTCTTATAGGTATTAGTCTACTACTTGTTTATAAGGTTATATAAAGTAGTATCTCTACTATTTTAATACCTAGACGCTAATATATCCTAAGCTTCTCGGGCGTTAGTATATCTAGTAATAATATATAAAGTATCTCTAATATAATTAGATTAGATAGCTCGAATAGCTAAAGCGTTACTAATCTTATACTTTGTTTATATATCGGTTTTATTCTAAGTATATATCTTAGTTAAACCTAGTAGTTTAATCTTTAGAACTATCTTTAGAACTATATAATCTAGATAGATTACTTCTTTAATATTAAGTTATTCTAATAAGTACTCTAATAATATTCTCTACTCTATATAATTAGTCTCTCCTTTAAGCTTAGCCTTATTAGTAAATATAAAGCCTATACTATTCCCTATTAGGGAGGTATAAGCTATACTATTAGATAGGTTTATACTTAGGCCTAAAAATCCGGAAGGGGAATCTAATAGTAAGGATAAGCTTAAATTATAGCTTAAATTAGAGTAAGATTCGTTATTATTAAATCTTATTAACGTTTTAAGATCTTATACTCCTTAGAGTATTTCTTCTAATAGTATAATAATCCTTAAGTAAATTATTCTAGATTAATTAATTAACTCTTAAATCTTCTTAGATAATTTAGAGGTAGTATTACTATTATTCTAAACTTATTAAGATAGGATTATAGCTCTTATTTAAAGTAATTCTTCTTAAACTAAGAGATTAGAAGACTTAGTTCTCTCTTAGATAGGTAAATTTATTCTATTCTAGTAGCTACTACTACTATTTTATAAACTTATATCTAGTATATCTAGTGTTTAGAATCTCCCCTCCTCTCCTCTTCTAACTACTAGGAGAGGAGAAGAAGAACTATATCTTTAGCTAGGAGAAGGAGAGAAGAATAGGTTACTTATCTAGAGAGGAGTAAAGAAGGAGAGGCGGTATATAGGAGAGAAGTAGATAGGAGAGGCTAAAATAAGATAGAAAAATAAGGCTATTCGCAGGTATACTAAGTTCGAAAGTACGCTAGTTCGAAAGTACGTAAGTACGCTAGGAATAAATAGCTAGTATCTATTATATACTTTTAGACTAGTATATAAACTATTTAATATATAGGATCTCTAGCTAGTACTCTATATCTTAAATATACTCTTAATTCTACCTACTCTATAAACTACTTTATATTTTCTCTAGGGTTATTAAAGTACGCCCTAGTACGCTAGGTTCGAAAGTACGCCAAGTTCGAAAATACGCTAGTTCGAAAGTACGCAAGTACGCTAGGGTTATTAAAGTACGCCCTAGTACGCTAGGTTCGTAAGTACGTAGGTATAGGTTCGAAATATCCCGAGAAATACTAACTAACTTTTACGTTACTTTTACGTTACTTTTACGGAGTCTCCCTTACCCTAGCCCTAGCCTCTAGCCTCTAGGTAGGACCTAGGTATAGATTAAGGACGTGTATTTCTACTTAATTTCTACCTATTTTACTACTAACTACTTACGTACTACTAGTACCTACTATAACCTATAATACTAAGTCTTAGAAGTACTCCTACCCTCTTCTATCCGGTACCCTAGAGAGGATAAGGAGTACTAATTAGTTCGAATAGGAGTAAATAGGAGAGCGCTCTAATTTATATAGATAAGAATAGAGAATCCGTAGAATAGAAGTAGCGGGGAGAGGTTCGGAGAGGAGATTCTAAACACTAAGTATATCTAGATCCTAGCTCGATTCTCGCTATAGTTTTATTAAACTTATTAAGCTTTTACTAGGTTTAGACGTAAATTGTCCTAGCGAGTTATATAAATACTCTCTTTTAGATATATATAAATAAATAAATAAGTAATTAAAGACCTAGGCAAGCGTTCTAGGTAGTATTTAGTATCTCCCGTCCGTTCTACTCCCGTCCTTTCCTATCTATACTTCTTTCTAAGGCCTATCTAATATAGATTTTCGGCTCTCCTATCTATTCCTTTCCGGACTAATTAATACTCCTTATCCTCGCTAGGGTACCGGATAGGAAAGAACGGGAGTAGTCCTAAGGGCCGGGGTATTATAGGTTTTAGTAGGTCTAAATAGCCCGGTTTAAAATATAGTGGAAATTATAAAGTAATCCCCTCCTTAGCTCCCACGTACCTTTGTACTATAGGTATCTATTCCTAGGACCTACCCTTTCACGTACCTTTGTATTATAAAAAGACTATTACAAGTACTTTCGTAGTAAAAAGACTACTTACCTATACGCCCGGGGTATCCGCCTACCCGGGTCTACCGCCTACTCTAGTTAGTATAAATCCCCCCCTTTTTCCCCCCTTTTTACCCCTTTTTAGTCTAATAATACTATATCTACCTATTTTTATATATAATTAATATTCCTATTCTAAAATTTTATAATAACTTATTATAGATTTAGCTAATTTACTATAACTCGTCCTAAGTGTATCTAATAAGGTAATATTACTATTATACTAAGTAATAAGCGAATCTAACTTATTACTAAGCTTTACCTACGTTCTTTATAACTTCCTACTAAATAGTAATACTTGATTCAACGAGTAGTAAAGAGATATAGCGTTAAGAATTAGGAGCGTATATAAGATAGGGTCTATAGTATAGCTCCGCGTATAAGATTCGCTACTTCCTTAATAAGGTTATCCCTACTTAAAGAGGACCTTATCGAAAACTACTATTTAAAACTCTATAGTTAGGGCTAGCTAGTAAAGGTTTACTAGATTCGACAAATAGTAATTAAAATACTTAAAGAGAAGAAAAAGAGAGAGAATATTAAGTATAAACCCCTTAAAAAGAACTAGTATTTAAGCTTCCTTTCGTACTATTTAAACCTTAAATCTCGGATTATAATACCTCGAATTATAGACTATCTTATTACTTAGGAGCGCGAAATCTTTAATTATTAGTTTAATCTCTTCCTTAAAATAAAGTATAAATACTAGGTTTATAATAATAATATCTAGAATATAGATAAGAAAGGTATAGCTCTTAGAGTTATAAAAAAGAGTTATATTATTATTCCTAAGAATAAAATAAATCCTATAACCTTATAAGGTATAGGGAGTAGAGAGTAGGCTATAGCTTTAGAGTATTTCTTTTTAACTAGTAAGGTTCTCCCTTTATAGACTATTTTTAAGGTAGTTATAAATTAATATAAATAGTATTAAACTATAAGAAACCTAGGTCTTTAGGATAGTAGATATTATATCGCTATATCGGACAATAGATAGAGTAATAACGAATTAGGTTTAGCGTAGTTCCGAGACTACTTCTACTACTATACTAAAGACACTAAGAAAGGCGTATATTATATACTTATTATAGACGGATATAATTCCTATATTACTATAAAGGTTATCTAGTTTTATATAAAGTATAAGATTATTCTTCTATACCTTCTACTATATATAATATATCTTCTTTAGCTAGCGGACGTAAGTATATTTAGTATAGTTATAAGATAATATAAGGGTATTTTTACTTTTATATATACTTTTAGTACTAGCTCGAATATTAATAAGTACGAATTCCTTAAATACTAGTATAACGCTAGAGACCTAGCCTATACTATCGAAAATATTAAAAGTACTTAGTAAAAGTTAGGAATCCTCCTATATAATTTTAATAGATATAAATATATTCTTACTTAACTTCTAGAACTAATTAACCCTAAATAAATAACTACGTTTTAACTAAGTACTCTATAAGTAATTACTATACTTATAGACTTTAAAATACTAGGAAACGTTTAAGATATTAGAAAACTTTAATAATAAGTCGAAGATAATAAATCTATCTCGTAAAAGGCCTTACTTCTTATTCTATAAAAGCTTAGTAAGGTAGCTACTTTAGCCCTCCTTAAAAATAAGATTACTTAAAAGATTAATAAGGATCTTATTAATACTACTAAAAAAAGGACTAAAAGAAAAGATTTTAGTAGAGTAGAAGGGTAAAAAGGTTCTTATATATAGGTTTATAGGCTAGAGGTCCTTAAATTAAGAGATTAGTAGTTAGTAAATAAATAGCTTAAAGCTATACTAGCTAGTTTCTTAATATTAGCCTTTATTACTATATTTCTATATAATATTACTACTTAAGAGAAAGTAGACTAAAAAACAAAGAGCGTAAGAGCTTTAAAACTTTAATAATAGAGTAAATCTCTTATAAAGTTACTTATTAAGAGTTTTAATCTTATATTCGAATTAGCTACTAAATTACCTACTAAAACACTAACTAAAATACTAAATATATTACTAATTAAGCCTCTTATTATTAATCTTATACTTCTAACCCTCGCGTATATAATAAATTCTCTTTCGAATACTATTAGTAGGGTTACGTAAGTATTAAAAGCGTTAAAAGGTAGTATAATAAAGAAAGTATAAGTATAAGAGACTATTAAGATAATTAAGTAAGTTAAGCCTTAAAAGAAGCCTTAAAAGAAGCTTTAAATAGCTTAAATTAAGCCTTAAATTAAGCCTTAAATTAAGTCTTAAATTAAAAAGAGAACTCGAAGTAGGAGGGTTATATAAATACTAGTAAAATAAGACTAAATTATATCTACCTTTCCTTTAATCTTATTCCTTTTTACTATATTATATATTATTATTAATAGCTTTAATTCTAGTCTTAATCCGTATAAAGAGGTACCATTCTATATACTAAATTATTAAAAAGTAGTTGTTTTAGTAGTGTTTTAGTAGTTTTATATGATTTGTAGTATAATTTAGGTAGGCGGTGAACCCAGGTGGGCGGATGCCCCGGGCGCACAGGTAGCGAACCCTCCCTGGCGAACCCTCCCTGGCGCTCCCACGTGCCTTCGTACTGTAGCAAAAAGACTACTAGCGAACCCTCCCTGGCGCTCCCACGTGCCTTCGTACCGTAGTAAAAAGACTGTCACTTACGTAGTAAAAAGACTGTCACTTGCGTAGTAAAAAGACTGGCTTACGTAGCAAAAAGGCTGTTACTTGTAAAGTTGTATAGTAAAAAGGCTGTCACTTACGTAGTAAAAAGGCTATAAAAAACGTAGGCCTTAATTTAACCTTATTTCAGCCTCTCCTTTCTNCCTATCTAGTTATATAATTCGCTCTCCTTTCCTTTGCTAGGCCAAAGGCCTGGCTCTCCTACTCCACTCCTATAGGTCAGGATAGGAAAGGACGGGAGATACCAAACACTGGTTCTAGGCTTAGAACCTATTAACAGTTATATATATATACGAGGGGTGCCTAGTATACTAGCTTGAAGTACTAAAGATAAATATATTAAATAAGTTACTCCAGAAAGTATAAGTAGGAAACTACCTAATATATATATAAAACCTACTCTCTTGTTCTACCTGTTTCATGGTGGAGTGGTGGAAACACCATGTCAGCATATCAGCTGACAACAGATACTGGTAACTCGATTATCAGGGCTATGTGGACTGGATGATTCACGTGATTTGGTTGTGAAGTCTGCTGTTTTTTGTTTGGATATGTTTACATATGTTTACATATGTTTATTCTTGTAGGTGAGCATGTTTTCTTTTACTTCTTTGATTGATCCTGTAATGCTTTCATTAGCTTAATTGGGAAGTGTTTTGAACGCCCAGTCCTTGTTCTCGGGCGTTTACCGGATATGTCAATTGGAGAAAACAGATAGTGATCACGATACTTGGGGTCTACTTGCAGTTAGAGCAGCGAGTACGGTACTCTCGGTCACCAGCAAGCAAGTGTAACCGGTGATTTTATTTAAAATCAAACCTTCTTATATTTATAAATCTACACAAATTCTAGACACCACCGTCGCCAGTCCGACTCGCCTTCCAATCATCAAAAAGCTTCAACATCTGCTGATTATTCGCATCTGTCGCAAAAGACCTCGCGCTAAACCCAAAAGGATCCATCGTCATCTCTGGATCCGCACCTTTGCTCAAAAGATAACTGACAACATCTTCAGTATCCCATTTCGGACTCGCCAATCGCTTAGCGACATAACACAGAGGCGTTCCCCAGTGATTACCCAAAGAATATCCCGCAGGTTGATCCAGAGCATTCGGATCTATTCCAATCGTCTCAATGAGATGTTTTACCATTGCTAGACGTTGGGAGAACTTCTCCTCAGTAGTATTTTGCGAATATTCATCAGAGACTCGGGATTTGTATGTAGCGGCTGCTGCGAAATGTAATGTTCTTCTACCAACTTTTGCGCCTTTAGACCGTAGTAACTCAAAGGTCTTGACTGTGGCATTTGCAGCGGCTTTTTCTAGTATAGAAGGACATCCAAATTCATCTTTCATCCGATCCTCTCGCGTCTCGAGATGGAGATCTTTAGGCGTTGCCGTCGCCCCGTGATCTAAACACCATGCGACTAACTCGTGACTGAAATACACTGCGTACCAGAGGAAAGGGGTATCGCCTATGGTTCGTGCGTTGATGTCCCAGCCGTGGGAAAGAAGGATCTCGAGAATTTCTGTAGAAGGTGCTACATCTGCCTCGGTGGGGAAGTATCCGTTTGTGGGAACTTCGCCGCCGTGGTCAAGAGCGTAGGAGAGGATTTTGGTTGCGTTTTTGCGGATGGATTTTGTGACGGTGGATGAGATGAAGTCTTGCTTGGATGGAGCGAGGGGTAGGGCTTCGAGGAAAATGGATAGGTCGTCTGCTTTGCATGCTTCGATGAGGAGCTGTGCTGGGCGTCGACGAGGGTTTTTTGGGGGAGGTGTCGACATAATCTCTCCCTGGAATATTGCTAGATTTGAGCCTCTTATGGTGGGTTGACTGGTAATTTTGGATTAGAGAGTTTGATTCGACAGAGATTGAATTATGTGAAGTTTGGAGGCTGATGTGTTGGGATGAATTTAATAACAAACTTGTAGAAATTACACTCAACTTCACTGACGTCGTGTGCTTACTGTACCAAACAATTCATTGTATGCGTGCCGCTCGCACGATAGGTGCCAAGCTTAAATTTAGCAACCACATTACGGCGTAGAGCCTTTTGTGGTGGGGCTGTGCCACCTGAAAGAAATTACACAGGGTATTCTGTTTTTTACGGGATTCTGCCGTAATTGTAGGATCAAACACCATATATTCTTTTTGGATGGCAGGAAAGTCACCCCTCTCTCAACAAGACGTCCTATTCTTGTAAGCCAAGCAAGTTTCAAGAAGAAGAAAGCGATAGGAAAAAGTACTTCCTCCCTTATACTAGAACTCTATTGGTTAATAGGTGATCTGTTTATTAGCATATTTATTTGTAAATGAGTTGGTTTTCTTGATGATTGCACTTACCTGGGACCTTTTTATAAGCGCGCGGTTTACACGGACTCAGGTAGGGCGCTTTGCTGAGCCTACGTCTAATTGTGTAGGGTATGTATTCCTACAAGCATGACCCGCTATGCTCGTAAAAGCTTTTGTCTCCTCATTCGTGCTTAAAACACACGATCCTTCAACATGCCAGGGTTGCAGTAGCCCAAAATGGCTGTTGAGGCGAAAACCTGAACGGTTCGCACTCGTAGTGATTTTCAGCCTGACCCTACGAGTGCGATTCTTATACTAGGCTTACAGGTTTCTTAAATTTGAAGCTTCTTTTCAACTGCGGGTAAATAGCCTGAACCAGTCATATGAACTCGCCCGCACTGCACTCCGCGGGTTTACACGTCTCCCAAAATACTAAGCGAACCAAAACGATCTCTCTCATCCTTCTCAAATTCCTATATAAGATATGTCTACCTACCTCCGTATACTTGTGACTTCCAATTCTGGAAGCCATCCTTATATATTTCATTTTCATCATGGCACCCTCTACAGTCTCTACCTTGACACACCTTCTCGTTTTATCAACCTTCCTTTGTAATACGAGTGCACTCTCCGACATAAATCATGTCGAGCGGAGACAGGGTCCTTTCAAATCAGGAACATGGGGGAATACAACCCGTATCTCTTCAAGTTTTATTGTGACGCCTACAACCAGTTCTACTGCTGATCTCCCCCCGAATACGAGTATTTTCTCGACTTTGAAAACACCAACTACAAGGTCTTCATTGTCAGCTTCGCCATCATTTCTTACGACAATTGCTAGTGCGCCAACGACT
>LT855424.1:231121-267534 GCA_900184765.1 Hymenoscyphus fraxineus | reverse complement strand
CGGAGGTGGTGGTGGTGGCAGTGGAGGGGGAGGGGGAGGTAAATTACTCTATTTCTTATATTGACTCTTCTCATTCAGCACAGGCTCTTCAGCCAGAGGAGAGTCTGCTCTACTCAATTTATTGTCGGATAAAATCCCTTGAGATATGCTTAGGGATATGGTTCGATTAATTTTGCTAACGACTTACTAGGTGGGGAAAATGATCCGGAAAAGCCGTCATCTCAAACCTCCCAAACATCAACAACTTCCTCATCGAGTTCATCAAGTTCCTCCTCAAGCTCCTTATCGAAATCAAAGTTGGTTTGCGCAGCAACATGCACAGCTTGTAACCCAGCAAAGCGACATGCAGTACCGACTTCTACTCCATATGAAGCTAAGCGAGAAATAAACAATTTACAGAGACTCGGCAAGCGAACTCTTGACTGGGTAGAGAATGCCGAGATCATAAACGAGGTCTATGAGGAAGTGAAGAAGAGAAGCAAAACAAGCGGTAGCAACAGTATCAACGTTGAGCATGAGACAGAAGGTGAACTTGGACAAACTGGCAAATCATCATCAAGATTCCTCTCTTTTGATGAGAAGGAGGGTAACCTGATGGTTGAGTATTTGACTGGATGTACTTCTGTTATCGTTGTATCACGCAGGGGCGCCTGGATGAGCCATTTGTGGGAATCTCCCGGTTTCCAAGTTGTAAGCGGGGTTCCTGATCGATTTCAAACCGTCACGCTTGATTACTTGGAGACGGAACTCACAAAGTATAAAACAGAATTCGCAGACACAGCAACGACAAAGATTTACATTATGACACCCAGCGCGGAAGAACAAGATAGTGCTAGAGACTCCGGAAAGGGTGACTGGCCAGTGGATTATGGACCAAAGGTGGATCAAATCACTTCATTGCTTGGAAGATTGATACCTGGTGTGCCCATCAGTGCCAATGAGAAGTTCATATATGCAAGGCAATTAAACGGTCCATATCGAGAAAGTGGGGCCTTTGGAAAAGCACTCGTAGGTCACTGGAACTTTGGCAGTGTGCTCATAATAAGTTACTAATGACTGTTTAGGTCGTTTATAGCAACTCCCAAGAGTCAGACCTGAGCACTTACGAGAATTGGAACCCTTCTCGGCACTTCTGGAGACTTTACATTCAAAGCAAAGTGATGGGTGAAGATAACTGGATTCCCTGTTCAGCAAAGCAAAAACGAGATGGAACTTGTCAAAAGCCCATTTCTAGCTCCAGATCGTCCAGTACAAAGTCAAGCAAACCTACCACTTTGTCAACCACTACTGTATCAAAATCATCGTCATCCCTCATAATTACAACTTCACCAAGTTCTTCGAAACCATCTCTCCCGACTGATCTTCCAACTTTAAGCAAGCAGTGCTCTCGCAGTTCCTACGTCAACTGCAAACTTATTTTTTACGCTGAGACTGGAACAATCTGCCCAACCTCTAGTGTCACCCGTCCGGCCGATTGTGATGCTACTAAGACACCCACACTATCACCGACACCACCCCCAACCCCACCGAAGGCTTACCAAGGAGGATATTGTTCATTGCATATCTCCGAAAAAGTATACGACGGAAAAGATCCTTTGGACTCGGAAGTGACTGTCAAAGACGGCGGTGGAAAAGAACTCACTAAGAAGACCTTCCAAAGCGTTAATTGGGCCACGGTCACGATCTCCAAGGCAGACAGCAAACTCGACTACGATGTTTTAATCACCTTTTCTAGGACTACCAAGATTAAGAGGGCGGTACATGAAAAGAGAGTAGGAGGTGGCGATGGCGGAGGAGGAGGTTCGGCTAGAATTGACTGGAGCTATGAGAGTAGACCTGTGATCATCCAGGCTGGGATTTACACCTGGAACTCTGTGGTTGATACTGATCCTAATAGCAAGATGGCGCATTTCAATGTTGGTGGGTGGGATAGAAATGGTTCACCGCCACATCGTGATATGGATGCTTATTGGCCCTGCTGAGAGGTGGTTTTTGTGGATGCGTTACAAATTCTCATCTTGTCAATATGTACTGGGTGTTGTTCTAAGTGGTTGAGATTTGATTTGGCTTCTGAGCAAAGCTTCTTTTGCAGTTTTATATTAGACGGAATATTGGATACTGGTACCTTATATGTCTAGCTTGTTATATCCTATTTATAGTCTGCTTTGACGAGATTTATCTAATCATCTCAATCATTAGATCTCTCCCAGGACTAGATTTCTGCGCGAGTCATTAAACATGATAGAGCTTATAATAGCAGCAGGAGTATTATGCTGTGGAATAATGATATGTAAGACTTAATATTAAGGTGTTTTGTAGCAAGATCACACCGCCAAAGCTTGGACCAAAAGATGTAGAAAGCATTTCTTCTACTAGCGTGAATTATTAATAAATGTCCTAAATAGTCCAAAGTGCTTTGACTATAATACCTCTAACCATCACCAAATAACACAATCACACCAATGGCTTCTTCGCAACTATCAAATACATCGGCGTAAACAATCCCATCCTCGCCCCCGCAACCAGAGCATCAGCACCATGACTCAATTCCCTGGCTGTCTGCGCCGTTCCCCTTGGCGCCAACTTCACCATCTCTAAAGTCGTCAAAAGTGCACCCATGGCATATCTTCCAATCGTCGTCAGCCTCACCGCGTGGAGTACATCCCATAAGCTCTTCGCGTGCTTGAATTCCCCCGATAAAGGAGTGTACCACGGGATTTCATCGTCGTACGCTGCAAGATCATCTTCATATTCAACGGTGAAACCAGCTACTTTGATAGCTGTGAGAGCGTGGGTACGGCTCATCATGTTTGCGATTCCATCTCCGCGCTCGATGCCGAGACGGATTGAGCAATGGGTTGGATTCGTTTCGTCGTATTTATCGGTCATCTGATGATAAACCAGGTCAGTGTCATTTTCAAACTGGAAGAATCGTGGACTATAGAAGTTTGGACTTACGACCCATTCATAGACACCAAATGTCCCACCGGGTTTGAGGACGCGAAATATTTGGGAATAAACACCTTCAAGTGAAGGTGCATGAACTGTAGCCTCGATAGCATATATAGCGTCAAAAGAGTTCTCTGGGAATGCCATGTTCTTCAATAGTTCTGTTAGCAACTTTTGTTTGGCAAAGATAAGAATTGGGTTTCCCGAGACTTACCATAAAATCCCCTTTCACAAATGAAACCTGCTTTTCCAGCCCCTGTCTCCTTGCATGTCCTGTCGCACGTTGAATTTGATAGCTATTATTATTCAAGCCAACAACATTACATCCAGTGAATGTTGCAATTTCTCTTGCGGGACCACCAACACCACAGCCGACATCTAACACATTCATGCCTTTCTTGATGTTGATCATGTGAGCTAGAAAGTGTTCATGGCGAGCCAGAGCTGGCGCGAAAGCCTCGCCATGACCGAAGCGAGCGAAATGGAATGATTGACCCCAGCCTTCTTCGTAAAGATCTGTTGCAAGGTCGTAGTAGTTGTTTACAACAGACATATCTGTTCAAAGTCAGTATGCTTTTTCAACGAATCAAAGATTTACTTACAGTTCTCCTTTCTCTTTTCTTTGGCTTCCTCCGTGTCGTCGATTCCCTTTCCACCATTGTCCCAGTGGCTAAGGTAATCTTTCGTGAGCAACTCGTGGGCTTCACTGTCTTTGCTCATCATAGACATGAAAGCATTGGATTTATCTGCTGAGACTCCATGCATGGCTTTCGAGAGATCTTTATCACGGGCAAGCTGCTCTTTTGTGGGACGTCCTGGAGCCATTGCTGCGGTTGGAGTTCAAGTTACAAAGAAATATAGGGTGTCGTAGTCGGTCAAGTTCGCTGAGGAGATATTGTCAAAAGATGTAGTAGGAGCTATTGCACAAGAAGTATTGAGTAGTTGTAGTTTGAAGGACAAAATACTATGAAGTGAAGAGGTTCATATAAAGATCAAGGTAGATAACTGTCCAACGCAGTTCTAGTTCAAAAAGCCGAACACGAAACAGAGCCGCAGAACATCGAGCGGAAATTAGAATTAAAATGTACGTAGGCTACCAGTAAATCTATCCCATTCATATAATTCATGCAAGTAGCTCAAACAGGACAGCTCCGAAGCTGAGTATTCTTCCTACAGACTAAAGGTCGAGTTCGGGTACCGGCACATCTTCGGGTGCAGAATACTGAAAATGGCACAGTATTCGTGTTCGTGTTCGTGTGTCTTGGCAACATTGTTGCAAGCGAGGATGATCAATATCAAACGTTCGGTAAGTCGAGAAGGTAGTTTAAAATACCTTCGTAGAGAATGTCGTCTTGATTTTACTTATCTAGATATTCTCTGGTTTTACTTCTCGTTGTCCCCGTCTGGTCTTGCCGTCCTTTACATAACCATCCAGGCCGTTCTTCTCCAAGAAACTGTCCAAAAGACAAGCAACTTTCTCATTATCCATATCGGCGAATGGTATATGTGTGCTTCCTTTGAGTCCTGCATCCCCAAGCATGAGAACTTCAGCATTTCCACCATATGAATTGATGAGCTCAGCAACATATCGTGATTGAGATACCGATGTGTTGTTGCTCGGTCTATTGTCTCCCCATACAAACTGAATTGCTGTCAACTTCGCAAGTTTTTTGAAATCTTCGACAGGTACGACGAAAGGCCCAAAACCACCAGTGCCAGGAACAACCTCGACATTATCAGGGAAAACGTAACCAATACTTTCATAAGTGACCATTCCTTTGATGTTATCCGAGCTACTCTTGATAGCTGTCAATTGTGCTCGAATTCCGCCGGCTGAGTTTGTGAGATAAATGATATTATCTCCCAACTTGCCTGAGTCCGCTGCAAATGCCGCTACATCGGATTGGAGTTCAACATTTTCGACCGTGTCAAACTCATCATATCGAGAACGAGTTGCATCTTTCCAAGCTTCTTCGTCTTCCGTGGGAAATTGCACACCGGGCCACCATTCTTTGTACTGAGGACCAAAATTCCAACTCTTAAAATTTTTCTGATCGACATACTGAGGGACATAATTGATAGGCACACAACCCCAGTTAGCTCTGCCTACTCTGGGTCCATCCCATAGGTAGACCGGATAATTACGTCGAAGAAACATGTCTTTGTAACCCTCGCCTAGAAGCAAGTTAGATTTGAGTCCCTGGACAAGATTCTTAGAGACATTATTGTGAGGACATGGTCCATTCAGGGAGAATCAAGTATACAAAAGAACCTACCACCATCCCATCTATTTTGCCAAACTTGTGTACTCGAGCTATGCCACATTATAAGGCTTGTCTCCCTTGCAGTCTGAGGTATGAAGTATTCAATGTATCCATGGTCGCAGGAAAGAGTCAAGTCTGATCCATTGGGATTGCTGATAGTATTGCCCCCGATGGGAAAGCCGCCGGTTCTAGAAAGCACAATGGGATGTTTGTAACCTGAATCTTCAGCTACCGCCCCCAAGGCGAGCGAAAAGAGGAGAAGGGCTACTAATCCACCCACGCTAGGAGGATACGAGCGCCTTAAGAAGCTTTGAGCTGTTGGGTATGCTGCAGAGAATAGCATCATGAGTCGTTATAAAGGTGGAAAGATTGCTTGTGGACCCTTAGTGACTTTCTCATAATTGAGAAGTCCCAAGGATGACACCCAATTCCCAAATTGCCGAGGTCTGTCAGCACACGGAAGAATTATTCCTAAGTAGCGAGATATTTGATTGTCATATATATTTATCAACACGGAAAGTAACGCATTCCAATGGTTCGGTTTGGACCGAGAAATCGAAGTGTGCAATTTTGAACCATTAGCAACCTTATTTGTGCATTAAGTACTTCAGATTCCCATTTGCGTGTTTCGGTGAATATCTCAGAAATGGAAACCTTATATGCATAGAGCTTTCTTCCTATTCTTTCAATGGAGTTTTTGCTCAGGCTCCTTAACCTCAAATACGCAAAATTGACCTCACCTTGAGCAGGATGTACGATAGAGCGGCAACAGGAATATTGTCCCCGATCCCTTGGATCCCTTGAAAGGCTTCTTGAGCTCCATGGAAGTTCTTTGTACATCTTTACTATTCCCCCCACTTTACTTTCTTCATTAGCAATACGCGCTCCCGAGGTCTAAGCGATGCCCCACGTGACCGGCGCGGGCACGTGGTAGACATGAAAAGTAGCAGTAAATACTCCGTTTATTCATATTCCCGGCAATGTGCTTTTCTCGGCTAAAACAATTTATTAAATTACGTAGTTATGAAATTTCCCCAAGAAGTTGTTCTAATAACTCTAGTGTCAAAATCACCTGTTTACCTACCTAGCTCCTACACAATAACGCTTCTCGTCACTTTATGTTGTCCACCGTGAGAGCGGGGGTACTACGTAAAATAAGCATCGGGCCGCGGGGTAAGTGCAATTCTCATCTCTCGCATGGAAGCATGTTGTAAAGTTACACAAACAAGGATGCAAATACTCACCATAACACCATTTATTCAGACAAGCAACTAAATCAAGGCCACAACCCTTTTGGTCGTAAGATATCAAGGTTACCTTACAGCAACTACCTATAAACTGCCTGAAAAGACAAGTTATTTCACTTCCCTAGTTTGGATTTTGCTACTCATTAAGCAGGTCTCGTTATTACCTAAAGGTTACACATGTCTGGCTGGATTTTAAGGTACAATGTTTTTACTTTTAGTCTGGGTCCTCGTGTATAGTATTACTCCATTGGTGCGGAGCAAGTCGGGCCAAGCCCCGTAGCGAGCCTGTGCGAAATTCCGATCGGTCCGACCGCTCAAATAGGAAATTGTAAACATCTAAACCTAGCTAGAATCCCCAAACTCTACCCTCAAACTCTCTATCTAACATCTAAACCCAATCATATATCCCTTGAAAGATTTCCAAACCACACATCCACCCTTCAATCCATCCGAGCTCCATCCAAGAAGACGAAGCATAGCCAAAAGTCACCATCTCACTATCCCTAGTCTTAAAATTCATTAGAAAACTAGATTCTAGCAAGCTTTAATAGGTTAAAGGTTATAACCTTACTCGAGTATAATTAAGCTACCGGTATCTCGAGGTCCTCTTATAAGTCTATAATGCAAGTATATTTCGAATCCATCATCTTACATAGCCATATAGAGAAACCCTCACACCCCTCCCCTTCACAAACTTCCCAAACCCCCTCCACCCACGCCACCCCCCTCCTCATACACCCCCACACACCACAACCATCAAACCCACCCCAATAGCAACCACCTCAAAAGCCAAGCCAAGCTAAGCTACCTCCACAACCTCCCCCCCTCCTCGTACACCTCCAATCATCCATCCAACAAATTAACTACCTCCGTCCTCTCGCATAGATACCATCATATTCTCCAAGCGAACCTTTACATTTAGTTCCAATTTCTTCCAACTTATAAGAGTTGATAATAATACTTTAACCGTCCCTAGTCCCTCTTACCATCATAAGATATCCTTCAAGTCTGTAGTGTTATTTCATGAAGTTGTGATGTTGTGATGAAGTCGCTATGTGGGATGAGATATTAGATAAGAAAGCCATTCAGGCGGTTTACACAGCTTACTAATCGTTGCCGTAGAGTGAAATTCAAGTACTGTACCTTTAAGAACTTACAGGTATTTAAGCATGTACTTCCTCCCATCGTAACCCCACTTGTTCTCTTCTCAACCTCCCAAACTGAAGGTCGGAATTTTGCCGACTTATGTATAACTCCACTTGAAGACATATTATCCATACAGTACATACCAGCAACAGAAACACAAAACACAATACCCACAGAAAAAACACACAGCAAAGATTTTGTTCAATGGTAATTTCTTCTTGCTTTCTCAGGAAATGTGTTCTTTAGTTCTTTCATCACTTTTCACCTCAAGGCTCGCAGACATCAGTCATACAGCGATACGCTATGAGCAGCAACGGAGCGAAAGAGAAAACAGATCAAATGAGTTTATGAGTTTTTGGTATTGCCCCATTTCGCTTCATTCCCATAATTTCATTTCCCCAGTAGTGCCAGTAAAACCCCCCCAAAGCAAAATATGAACCCTTTACATGACGACACCAGAGTTGGATGCGATACGCTGGAAATATCATTTAGCAAAGAAATTATTTAAGGCGGGGAAGGGAAAAACTTACTGGCCATAATTCAGCTGCCTCTTTTCCGACTGGTCCAGTGATTGCTGATCCCTTCATCTCACCCTTTGGGTTGACAATCTGTGGAGGAATTGTTAGCGCCGATTTTGCCATGTATATGATTTGCTCTGACTATATCCATCCTCTTTCTGAATCGCATGGTGTTGGGATTTCTTTCCAATATGTCGTCAATCCCCACCCACATCCCAAGTCCCACCCCAACTCTCCCACATCGTCCCTCCCATGCTTCCCATCCAAGACCCCTCAAGCCCACTCAGAAGTCTTAAAAAGAAGAAAAGAAAGAGGAATCCCAAACTTACAACACCAGCATTGTCCTCAAAGTACAAGAAGACACCATCAGTTCGTCTCCAAGGCTTTGACTGTCTAACAATAACAGCAGGCATGACCTTCTTTCGCAACTCAGGCTTTCCCTTCTTAACAGTCGCCATGACCATATCACCGACACCACCAGCTGGCAGACGGTTAAGACGCGCACCGATACCCTTGACGGAGATGATGTAGAGATTTCGGGCTCCGCTGTTGTCGCAGCAGTTCATGACGGCTCCGCTGTCCAATTCATTAGTCTTTGCTCCTCAATTGCATCTTCCGTTTATCATAATGTTTGTTTGTGATTGGAGAAAGGAGATCGAATCGTGAGGTCGAAAAATGGTTCGTAGATGATCGAGGACGAGGGGAACGTACACTGGAAGACCGAGAGTCATCTTAAGCTTGCCACCTGGGGCACCACGTCTATACGCAAAAGAGTATCAGCATTCAATGTCTCCAGCTCCATCATCCATTGATATCCCTCCCATAATTCCACTTCGTCTCGCCAGCTCTGGTGGCTCCAATCCCATCCGCGCAGCTCTCGAAATCCGTAGAGGGCCGCACCTCGCAGATGGAACGGCGCACCAAGCTTCTCAATTCCGTAGGCTCCACGCCGTAGATCATGGGGTATAGAGGGGAACGTACGATAATTTGGCCATCTTTCCTGTGAATCCTTGAACGTGTTGGAGTCAAAGATTAGTTTCGTTAGGGTGAGGGCGGGGAGGAAGAGTCGTAAATTTTGGATTGCCGTCGCAAATATTGCCTGGATATTTTTGGCGGTGCGATTACCCTAATCGCACGTGCTTTATCTAAGCGACCAGCACGTGATTTATCGGACCCACCATGAAATTCACCTCTACGTAATGGAAATCTTCATTTGAAAAGAACCACGCTATTTGGCGCTAGCAATATGCTCTGCTACTTACATTGCACATGCTTCATTCTGGAACATCTTTAGCAATCTCCATAGCGTAGTTGCTAGGCTCCTAAGGTCTCGACTTTCAAAGTCGAAGTCACGTACTTCAATTTCTAATGCTCAGCGATTTCACAAATAAATTTGTTTCAAGATCTCCGTTCTATTATACAGCCAAGTGACCAAATAGGTAGCCTTTTCCAGACATTGAAACCTCCCGGAGAGTTTCGAAAAAGGAGTTCTTCCCTTCCATACATGATGAACGTCCACTGATCCCGATGCCCCTAACGCCTATGACACCATGCTCAGAAGAACCAAATTGTACAAACCAACCACCCCCGAATCTGAGATCTCCAAGTTGGGCCCTGTCAAAAAGTCTTCAAAGACGTTCATAGATACTTTTCATTGAAGACCACCGATCATGAATCTGTCTGCATCGCGGTCTCAGGGGCGGCAGCCTCCGTAACAACTTCCTTCTCCTTCTCCTTCTCCTTCTCTTTCTCCAGCTCCGGCTCCGGCTCCTTGGCCTTCTCCTCAACAATAGGAGTAACTTCCTGCTTGACTTCCGTAGGCTTAGTAGGCTCGGTCGATTTGGGCGTCTCTTCGACTGGAGGTGTAGGAGCCTTCGGCGATGGTTTTGGTGAGAGTGGGGCTGCTACTAGAACTGGAATTGGTGAGGGCGCCTTTTCCACCTGAGGAACAGGTGCTGGCGTTTCTTCTGGTGCATCTGTATTCATCTCAACATCCCCGTCCTGGTCGACAGTAGTTGGCTTTGGCGAATCAGCCTTTGATGGTGCAATTGATGTGCCGTTTTCGACAATCACAGGTTCAAGTGCTTTCTTTTCCATCAGCTCAGCATTAACCTCTGCGTTTGCGTCTATGGCCATCGCCGTAACAACTTCATCGACACCATTTCGAATCTCCGGAGTAGCCACTCCACTGTCCATCTCAACATCAGAAGCAACGGTGTTGGGGTTTTGGTAGTCCATAATATTTCGTCGTTTAACTTTCCCAGGCTGAACACTGACACCATTTGCTCGATTCTCTTCCTCGTCTTCACTTTCATCAAGTTCATCGTCTCGGACAATGCGCTCATCCCATCGACGTTGGGTACGACGAGTATCTTTATTATCGTCCTCATCTTGATCGTCCAGCTCATCCTCATCGTTGTCCGTAGCACCTGTGAGCGTAGTTCGAGGCACATCTGTCATTTGGACTGATGGTGCATGGGCGGTTTTCTTGAGATTCTCGATAACTTGTATCTTGATTTTTTCTAGATAATCTTTCGAATTGGCGTTTTCCATATTTGACGAACGAACATCAAGCTCGTAATCAGGGCCATAGTACTTGTAATAGTCAGCATTTCCGTTTCTCATGATTCGGTAAATGAAAGACTTACCTCATAGTATTCATTGTAAGGAAGCGTGGGGGTCATTTCTTGTCCGACAAGTACACCAGTTTCGTATGCCCAAGTACGAGCAACGTTTCGCATCGTATAACCGCCTCCTCCGAGGACCAGTGTAGGCATTCCGAAGCTTTTGACAAATTCAACGCAATTTGCGTGACCTCTCATACTTAGATTGAAACAACCGAGACGATCGCCTGACAAACTGTCACCACCACATTGGAGCACAATTGCCTCGGGTTGGTAATAATCCATAACGCTCTGAATGACTGGCTCAAAGATGGATTTGTAGGTTTCATCGTTGATTCCATCTCGGAGCGGGAAGTTGACGGCGTAATTCTTACCCTGGCTGACACCGATATCTCGAAGCTCACCGGTACCAGGGAAGTATTCTCCATATTTGTGGAATGAGACCGTCATGACACGATCGGTAGTATAGAAAGCTTCTTCAACTCCGTCACCGTGGTGGACGTCAATGTCGATATATAGAACTCGCTTTTTGAATCGTAACAATTCAATGATGCCGAGAACAATGTCTGAAGGTAAAGTTAGAACGAGTCTCGAGAATGAAGCTTTAATACTTGCCATTCACATAACAAAATCCCGATGCCTCGCTCTTTTTTGCGTGATGCAGACCACCAGACCAGTTGATGGCGATGTCGCATTTGCCACGGTTAAGTCTTGCGGCTCCTTCCATACTACCACCTGCACTGATTCCACAGAACTCGAAGAGACCGTCGAAGACTGGGCAATCATCACCAACATTGTACTTTGACTGTTCCTTGGAAAAAGAGTCCATGTTATCCGGGGTAACCTTCTGGAGGAAATCAATGTACTCGTCGGTGTGAAATTGTGTCATCTCATGGCGGGTCGCAGGTTTTGCTCGCTGTTAGAGAGTTAGCAGGTGTTTGAGTTCCCAAATTCCACCAAAGCTGAAGCTGAGGCTCGAATCCAAGTTGAAGTTGCAGTGGAACTTGTATTTGGATTTCGACTTGAAGATTTGCGCAAAGATACGGGGTTATAGGGAAGAGGGGAGTGCCAAGTTGAGGTTTTCCAGGCAGAACTTACGTAGATTTCCATCTTCTGGTAAACTCCATAGTTCATAATCAGACTATGCGCCAATCTTATTCTGTGAGGCTTCATGGGATGACCAGCAACGTATGCATAGTTCCCGACATCGGAATCGTAGAAGTATGCTACTCGCTTTTTGTTGCTGGGCCCATTGGCCTTGACGGGGTCGATGGGTGCGAAAGAAGTCATCGCGAGGTGCTTTGGTTTGTAACCAGTGCGCAATTGTAGATCGGTCGTAGGTTGTAAAATAGACTAATGAAGGTCTTTCTGAGGATATGAGGGTCTCTAATCTGTGGTTCAAAGCATCAGAAGATTGTGGGTTGGGAAAAAAAGAGGTTGTGGTCAAAGTCGGAAAGAGTTGAGTTATTCAGAGCTGCGAGAGCTTGAGGGGCACTTGGAGGTGAAGTAGAGCAGCCGAACAGCTCTCACTATCCCAGCCACCACCGCAAGGCTACCAATGAGAGAAGCTAAAGGCAGCACTAGCAAGACTAACGAGGCTCAATCGTTTAGCTCAACACGCCAGCGAAGACCGAAGCCGCTTGTGACGCATAAAATTGGTGATGAAAATTCAGAATTAGTATGAGTATTTTCGAATCATATTGTATACTATTTTTGAACAACAGAGTAGAAAAATAGACGATCTGCTCAGGAAATGATTGGGTGCCGCCGCTTTGTTGGTGGAGACAAGGCTGCGTAGAAGCCTGAGGCAAGGTCAACGCGTTCAAGCTTGCCTGAACCTTAGCTGCTTCAGTGGAAGTGCTTTGGTGAGAGCAACATCAGATTGGTAACAACTTCAAGATCAACACCATCCCTCGATCCCAATCCCATACAGCCATCGAAATCTCCATCTCTGCCCAAATAATACTACACAAGTCTCAAAATGGATAGACTAAACAGAATGCTGGCCTCGGCCGGCGGAATGGGAGGGCTTAACAGCGCCGCCCCCGGATCTGTAAGTTATTCCCAATATAGCATTGAAGAAGCTATTCGCATGTATGTAGAATTGACTTTGGTATTTGTAGGATAATACGACCTTAATCGATAACTCGGAAACCGTCTACATCTCATCTCTTGCGCTTCTGAAGATGTTGCGACATGGAAGAGCTGGTGTGCCCATGGAGGTGATGGGTCTGATGTTAGGAGAGTTTGTGGACGACTTTACAGTCCGGGTAGTAGATGTGTTTGCTATGCCACAGAGTGGTACCGGTGTCAGTGTCGAGGCTGTGGATCCCGTTTTCCAGACCAAGATGATGGATATGTTACGGCAGACAGGGCGGTAAGCATTATCTACGACGTCTTCATCTGCAATACTGATAGACGAATTCGATAGACCTGAAACAGTTGTTGGATGGTACCATTCACATCCTGGTTTTGGCTGCTGGCTTTCTTCCGTCGATATCAACACACAGCAATCCTTCGAACAGCTCACCCCTCGAGCCGTCGCCGTAGTAGTCGATCCTATTCAATCCGTCAAAGGAAAGGTTGTCATTGACGCTTTCCGCCTCATCAACCCACAATCTTTAATGCTTGGACAAGAACCCCGCCAGAGCACATCGAATTTGGGTCACTTAAACAAACCGTCCATTCAAGCACTTATTCATGGTCTGAACAGACATTACTACAGCATTGGAATCAACTACCGAAAGACTGCACTCGAGGAGAATATGTTGATGAACTTGCACAAGCATGTCTGGACAGAAGGATTACAAATGGACGATTTCCGAATCGAGGCAGACCGAAATACCGAACGCTTACAAAAGCTCGTTGGGCTGTCAGAAGGATACGAGAAGAGAGTAAAGGAAGAGACAGAATTGACTAAAGATCAATTGAAGACGAGATATGTCGGAAAGGTGGACCCAAAGAAGCATTTGGAGGATGTTGGACAACAATTGATTGAAGACAACATTGTTTCCGTGTCAAGGCAGATGATTGACAAAGAGGCCTCGGCACCGAAAGAGAAATCCGGGGCGAATGGGCACTCAAATGGTGATGCGATGGATGTGGAGGAAGAGCTATGAGCGCTTCTATACTTTGTACAACAGGAGTTTGACGTTTTACGCTTGGGCAGGTCGTGGCAATTAATGCTGGGATATTGGGTCATATGGTGCCAGAAGCTATTATACATGCGGCTTCTGCGATCATACATGTAGAAGAATGGTTGGCTTCAGTGGAAGCGGTCATTGGGTTACCCAACCGTCCGGGGAGGTACTTGAGGCAGGGTTAAGTGGGAGGACCCTCTAGGTCTTTAGCATTGCTGCGCCTATGTAGCATAGTCAAAAAATAGATAATGCCACATCTTTGCCTTTGGTCATATACGGGATAACAGATAATACCGATACTGGTTAATTCGGAGTATAACTGACTTCAGCTACTGACTGAGAGAATCGAGAATCTCATCTTGTTTAAGTCGCCCGCCCCACCGACGAGAAAGAAATGGATTACTGTCAAGAAGTCGAGTTCTGCCTGCTAGCTTGTTAATGTCTAGTTTTAAAACATTTTGTTACTTCTTCCGTGTATGATTATTATGGAATAATTGATTCGAGATGCTGTAGAAGCTAGATAGCTTTCCACTTCTCAAGGTGAGTGTACGAGTATGAGTATGAGTAAGTACAGCCTATATGAATATAATGTTTCTACGATCTTATACAAATGGTCCCGGTTAACCATTGGTAAAGCGCTAGCATATTCTATTCTTACAGTACAGTACTAGGTATCACTCAACCAATCACAGTTACTTCTCTTCTCCTCATCTCCACCCAACCCAACATAACCCTCGCCTACCTATCCACAACCCTCCACCTCCCCTGCCCTCCCTCATCAACAAACAACCCACCATACCCAAATAAACCCCCAAAAAACTCATCTAATTAACCCCCTTTTAAATAAATATCCCCCGAAAAGCGGCTTTAGCTCACTTGGGAAAGCGTCAGACTGAAGTACACTTCGGACATTTACATACATACATACTCTTGTTTACTTGTACAAAGTATACGGAGGTACTGTACATGGAGACATCTGAAGGCACTGTGTTCGATCCACAGAAGCCGCATTGTATGTATTATTCTGCGAACGGTAGGAAACTAGTCGTTGGTTTTTCGAACTCTGTCTTTCTTTTTTTGTTGCTTTTTTGGGGGGAGGGGTTTGGGATTTACTGGAGGGAGGAGAGGAGAGGAGAGGAGAGAGGGGAGGGAGGGGAGAGGATTTGGGGTATCGTGGGTGTGGGTGTGGGTGTGAGTGGGGTGGTGGGGTTGAGGTTGAGGTTGGGGAGGGAGTGGTTTTGGCGGTGGGTGGGCTGGATGAGTACTGTAAGAGGGGGGAGGGTATGGCGTTGAAGAAAATGGGTTTTACTGAGTGTTCTTGAATTGTTCTTTGAGGTTATTCACTATCTGCGTGGTTACAGTTCATTGAGAAGATATCCCTTTACTTCTCTCTCCCTTTCCTTTCTCGAGCCTCTACCTACACTTCGAATCCCGTTCTTCGTTCCTCTCCAGTAATTGTTTACCGATTGACGTTCTCGATCTTTCACCTGTATTTTATATCCTCGAAGTGCTTTCAAAACCTGGGAAGGGTGGTTGTGCTTTTACTTGTTGTTGCTGGAAGTGGATAGGATACGTTTGGTACTCTGCAGACTGTTGTGTGATTGGTGTGTCTTTTCTTGTGGAATTTCTTTGGTATTATAGTAATTCGTTTGGTTTTTTTCAAATGATGGTTAAGGAGGATAGCTTGAATTGGATGATGTTTTTATCTTGATTCTTGGATACTCTGGTGTCTCTCGCGCCTTGAGGTTGGCTCTGTAAAGTGCTGGAGGTGAAGGGAATTGTTTTGGGGATGTAGGTGGTTATATTGAAGTCCTTGAGACGATTGACTATTAGGGATAGTAGATGTTTCCAGTAACAATACTTTCTGAGTCGATATCGAGCTGGTTTCTCATACAGTATTCGCCTAGTATGCTTTAACTTGATTTGAAAAACAGAAGTTAGGGTTTGAGGCTTAGTGTGGTATGAAAATTAGGACTGCTCGATTGGATATTGGGACTTCTTGAATTAGCAGGAGTTATCGTCCCAGATGAAGCACGGAATCATAATAGTGGTTTTTAAAGCCTAAAAATAACTGAATGTGTGATTCGTACTCTATTTTCGATTCCATTTTGGGCGAGATATATGTATGGTGCGGGAAGACCCGCATCGTCAACATACCGGGCTTGCGGAGAATCTTCCTACTATTGCTACAAGCAGATTCTTATTATTATACCCCACTTGCTATTCGGATTACTCACTACCTCAAATGGAACCATTCTATATCACTTAAGAATGAAAGGTCCATTGTGGAAGCCGAGGTGTTTAGCCTGAGCTTCCAAATCCTCGCCTAAATATTGCAATATATATTTTGGAGATTAAAGTACATTAAGCTTATCGAGGGTATCGACGAACGGCATATAGAAGGAGGATATGCCACAGGAATATCGAGATAGTTTGTTGAGATTTATATTCCAGCTTTACTTACACGCAAGCTATCTATCTTTCGACAAGTTCATCCTGACTAACTGACATACCACCTCAAAAATGCAGTGGAAACCCTTCCTCCTAGCCCTCCTCCTAGAGCCCATCTCCGCACAAATGGTAATCCCCCCCATGCTCCGCTTCACCTGTTCCCAACTCGTCGTCGACCGTCTCGACCCCCTCGTAAACCCCGGTCTCATCCCCAGCCCCCACCAACACCAAATCGTCGGCGGCAACTCCTTCAACGCATCCATGGACCACCCATCCCACGATCTCGTCAAGGACTCCAGCTGCACCAGCTGCACCTTCTCTGAGGACTTCTCCAATTACTGGACCGCCGTCCTGTATTTCCGCGCCCGGAACGGGACGTTCAAGCGCGTGCCTCAGATCACAAGCGAGGGGCTCGGTGGCAATGGGGGGATCACGGTGTATTACATCCCAGATGCGAATAATAAGTTGAACGTCACGGCTTTTCGACCGGGGTTCCGTATGTTGGTTGGTGATGCGGCGTTGAAGACGCCGGGGAGTGCGCATAAAGTCTGTCATCGGTGTATGCCCAAGTCGGGGGATAACAGTAATCTGAATTGTGCGGCGCCGGATAGCCAGACGCTGCCGAGTGGGTTCTGTGTTGGGGGGATACGGTCGGTCATCACGTTTCCGACGTGTTGGGATGGGAGGAATTTGGATAGCCCGGATCATGAGAGTCATGTTGCGTATGGAGTGGGTGCTGGGGCGAATGATGTTGGGCCGACGGGGAGTTGTCCTGCGAGTCATCCGGTGGTTATTCCGCAGGTTATGTATGAGGTTATGTGGGATGTGCGTGTTTTGTCTTTCTCGTTCGCTTAAATTTCTTAAGGTTCTGGAGAATTTGTGAACTGATGTGATCCCGGTTACAGACTCGAGAATTCAACGACAAAGCACTATGGCCAGAAGATGACTCTCAGCCATTTGTCTGGAGTACGGGCGACCAGTACGTCTTCCTTTCCCCCTTTTCTCAAAGTCACGATAAAATTCTAAATGGGGTACACAGAAAAGGATACTCACAGCATGGTGATTACGTGTTTGGGTGGCAGGATGATTCTCTACAACGTGCCATGGATAATCGTTGTACTGGCGACACCTGCACGGTTCTGAAGACCCAAAGTACAGAAGACTCGATGAAATGTACCAAGAAGCAGACTGTTGACGATGATCTGCATGGATGTGAGTATACTTTCTGTTCTGGGTTGTCTTGGGGGAGTGATGGCTGACGGGGTTTTAGGGCTGGATACACTTCCGGGTAATCGTATGCTGTTCTAGGATAGGTTTGAAGAGAAGGGAGACTATTGTAGGCAGCTCGTATGAGCATAGTTGGCAATGAAAGAAATTCGAACTATTCATTTTATAGCTATTCGCTAGAGCAAATACATATGGAGGAGTTTGGAATCGTTCCTTTTGCTTACCGAGGCACCTTTCCTATTTTGATCTGCCAACCAAGCTACAGCAGTGTATTCCCTCGAAGCCGGGCCTGATCTAATGAGGACGAACATGAAGAGAATAGGATGCCAGAACTAAGCGAGACAGCAGGGAGAGGCTGTGTATCTCCTGAACAGCCCGGGGCTTTTTTCACGTAGATCAATGATGTGTACGACTTTTGCTATAAATCTTTAGTAGACGGTGAAAGTGCTACAGTAAATCCTCGCCAAAGAATCCTCCGAAACGTCCAGGAGATACTGTATACTTTGTTTTATACGGATGGAAATAGCTTTCTTTTGAATCTTTTCTGTGAGATAAATTGGCCGACGCATTACTAAGATGTTGAGATATTAACTAGTATGACCTGTTACCACAACCAAGGTAATGAATCTTTATAATGGTCAATGAAATATAATGCGCCTGATAAGAAATATAGACATTGCTCTGTACACGCTATCGAGATTCATTATGCCAAAGTCTAGTATAACTTAATTGATTGTCCTATTTTACCTCAGTTTTAATAAGGAGTGAAAAGTATTAATAGTTCTTTACTATTCGTATAATTGATTAGTTTTGTGAGGTCATCAGGATGATATTTTTATAATGTAGGAGTGTACACGCAGAGTAATGCCCGCCTATCTTACAGGTAGCTAGGTAGCTTGTAACTGCAAAACCTTTGTTGTAGTTGGCTACAAACTATAGTACTATCTCAACTTGGCCAGTAGTTACTATGACGCTGAAAGCTTGTTTAATTGAAGTTTTTTAATTTCACAGAAAATGATAGTAAGTGCCATTAATGTGATGAGTTCACGTGACCTGGGGTGGAATCTAGATACAGAAGGAGGTGGAGTAAGCCCCTTGTATTTTGTCTCTCTAACTATCAAAAGGGGACTCCTGAAACAGTTGCCGCTCTTTAAGAGTCTATTTCATTCACTGGCGTGACACTTTGGTGTCATCTATTACACAACACATTGAGGAGAGGCATGCTAGCCACAGAAATGTTATGAGGGTTCCACCTATTAGGGACCTCACTTAAAGAGCTTCCAGTGCATTTTTTCCACTAGCACACTAGCATTGAGATGTAGTAATAAAAACGTCCAATTACTCGATAATTTCGAACATTGAAAGTATATATTCCAATTCATCTGCGTGTTTTGAATGAGTAGTTTTCACAGAATATCAATAAGTATTTGGTGTCGAATAGGTCCAAAAGAGGGAGTGTAACTTAGCTCTGGCAGTACCTGGGTATCTCCCTCGCTACTCTTCGTGGCCATCAATGCAACTGGGAACTAAAGTTATCTAGTATACAGTGTGTTTTCCTTCCTTTGTATGATTAAAAAAGGTGAGCCCGGAAAATTAGGGCCGAATACACATAAGGGGTTAAGCGAGGAGGAATGGGAACCCCATACAAACAAACAAAGCCACCATAACCTTCCAATACCAGTTCCCAAGAAGAGGACCCAAGATTCTACCCACACTTGCGGAGGGCCCATATCAAAACGCTTGATGTACCGGTACTTTATCCCAGGCGAAATAATTGAAAGTTTTTCGGTATTTTCCACCCTGTTGCCCATGTTTTTCAGTCACCCTAGGAAAGTTACAATCATATCTTCTGGGGAAAAGTATACCGTAGTAAACCGTCCTTAGAGGAAATGCTGGGGTGTGAGGGTGGGGTACGGAATAGTACGAAACAGTGTGAACTGGAGGCTCCTACTCGCAAAAAAGTCCCTATGCGGAGAAGATTGCGATGAGCGGTCTATTTCCGTTCCCCTCTAAGGGCTCGTTATGCGGAATCTGTGACCTTATCGCACTATCACTTAGGTTTAACTCAAAACCCTTATTTTAAGCGTACTTCGTTACTCTATTTCTGTATAAAGATATAAAGACTAATAGCCTTCACTTAGATAAGAGAATCTAGGACTAGCCGCAATTGCGTGATCATTGGCAAAAGCGAATGAAAAATACTAAATTTATAAGACTTGCTATATATAAAAATTAGGTTGGCTAGTGTAAAATAGATAAGCAATAAAATAGTGATATTCCAAATAAAAACTAGGTAGGTACCGTAGGTTCCAAAATAATAGGCGTTAGCGATCGGATCTAATGGAAGTTTATTAACTTGAAGAGCGTGGACCATTCAGAGTTATACCCCGCTAGTTCATGAAAAGGCTCGGCCCCGATTTCCAGTGACAGACTTGCAACCTGTAAATATACACTTGTTTTTATAAACAAATGACCTGCGCACATGGTGTGACTCTGAGCTGTTATCTGCTGTATTAAGACTCGAAGTTATAGATAGAATATATAGTGTTTAGCTTACCTATATATAGTTTCTTCATTACTTGGAAAAGATAATGACTAAAAACTATTGTCTTTAGGTTGTCTACATATATTTTCAAAACTTGATTCGCAGGCCCACGGTGTAGCCGGGGGTAACTGATATCCGATGAGCCAACACCGCAAGTGCCATAAAGTGCCCCTACTCGAGGCTAAATATTTTTAAGAACCACTTTTATTTCCTTTTAAAAGTAGAATGTGCTTCAAGTTCTGACGTAACTTGAGGGAGTAGCATGGGCGGTAACGGCGGTTTCAGTGAGGTTTTTTTAAATCAACAAATCAAGATTTTGGCGACACCGTGGGCCTCCAAGTCAAGTTTTGAAGATACTTCGTCCCAGGCGAATTATTGTAGGTTTGCTAGGGTGGCTAAGGTTGGCAACAGGGTAAACCCCCCTGAAAACCCTACAATTATATCGCCTGGGACGAAGTACATACTTGGTATGGCCTGGAAATATACTACCTAAACTGGCTCTTGATACCGACTTTCTGCAAGATAATTCACGAGCTGAAAATAGTTCTGGGCCAACCAAATTTCAATTTATGCATGTTGATCATTTCTCTAGTTGTACATATATGCCGGGTTGTATAGTGTTGAAGTGGCGTGGCGATTCTGCGAACCTCTTGCTAACCCCGCTTCGACCAGAGTGACTCGAGAAATCTGATATCGCAGGGCTGTCTACCTCATCAATATAAAACTGCGGATACAATAACCCGTGAAGCAGAGAGAAAATTTGAAACAGACCATTCTACGAACTCCATAGCACAGAGGGTCTTCTATGTATCATCGTTGTTGAAACAAACCCATCGATTTATTTCCTGTTAGAAAATGCTTGCTCGTGCCCCAATCGTTATGAAGTCCCCAAAGCTTAGCCAGTGGTCCCATTCGGTGTGGCCGTGGCGAGCTAATTTACGACAGTATTCTGACCTGTCGACTAAAGAATATAGTGATGAATGAAGAGAAGCAAACAATTTCAATAAGAAGAGTCACGAAAACATGGATATATAACATACATCCAAGCACCTACCACTCCTACCAAAGAACATTGTTGAGCCTCAAACAACCACAGACCATCAAATAAATCACAAAATTTCCTAAGCAAGTTTTCACATTACACAGTACCAAATGGCGCACCGTACCACCATCCCGCAAATCCACCGAGGATAAGGAAAATACCCGGTCTAACCATGGTCAACCGAAAAGTCAAGTCAAAAGTTTTTTCGAAAGTCTGAAGAAAATAAATTTCCGAATGCCAATCTTGCGCCGGGAGATTAGCGGGCTCGTGGGTTCTTATTTTATGTCTTTCCCCTCGCTGGATTTTCCCATATCGATTGTATATGACGTATCTGATACCGACTTTTGAGATTGCCCAGATTCCATTTTTTGTGGGAGGAAACTTTAATATTTGTTTCTGGACCGCCAGGTAGGATTCACAAGTCGGAATCTCGGAAAATAAGTATAAGTGCTTTTGAGATTTGGTATTTTCCTATTGGATACTGCAGTATCGTATGATAATTTTATTAACAAATGAAAACATTATATTCGACGATTTCCAGCCCGTGGCGCCAACAATTCGCTCCTTTCCGTACATTCGATCCATCCGCCCGCTCATGAGACCCAAGAAATTGAATAGAGTACAATGCATCTCAACAAAATGCCCAAACGCTTTGAACCCCCACCTGTCTGATACAGTTCTAACATAGAATACATGAAAGGAAAAATGCCGAGATCCCACAGAAATGCAAGATACATAGAGCTCAAAATGAAGCATGAAAACCGATTAAACTCCTCCCATCGCTAAGTCGTAAACAGAATCGACAACAAGATAACAAAACTCCCCATGATAAAAGAAATAAGACCGAGAGAAGAGACTATTCCTCGTCCGCCTCGTAATCCAAATCTTCACCCTGATGTATTTTCACCTCCCTCGGCCCCGACCCGATTTTATATTCATGAAACTGCTTCATCCATTCGAAATCGTCTCCCTCCTTCTCTTTCCCAGGATATTCTATCCGCCTCAGTCCAACTGCAATCATCTCGTGTCTTTGAGCCATGTCGCTGGTGAAGATTTCGATTGGGGAAAGACCGCATTCGATAGGACTCATGGGAGAGAAAGTAGATTCAGCTTCGTATGAAGGGGTGTGCGATTGTTGAGTAATCATTGTATTAAGATTTAATGCGGGTACGCGATTAGCAAAGCGGGTTGGGATGCTAGTGTTGGTGCTGGTTTGGATGTTGCTTCGTGCGTGTCGTAGTTTTGGAAGTCTCTGTGATTTGGATTTGGTTCCAGATATCGAGGCGGCTTTTGGAAGAGATGGGAGAGGGCGTTTACTGTATAGGTCGATATTTTTAGGGGTAGTGGAGTAGTATGATGTTGTTGATGAGGTTGGTGATGGTACGCGAAGGGCTTCCCAGTCGTCTTCTGAATCGATTGTGGAACTATTGCTTGAAGAACCCCGCCTTAATGTTGGGGGCGAAGAAATCAAGGTCCATTCCGATAGACAATTGCGTACTTGAGAAACACTAAAGAAATGAAGTTAGCAGATGTACTTCAAGAATATGGATAGTCAATACATACGTGACAGGGAGTCGTCGTTCGTAAAGCATGTCTACAATTTCCATTTCGCTTTTGTGGTCATCGAGGTAAAGTTTCGAAATCCAATGTCGGTGAATGGAAAGTATGTCTTCAATAGAGAGTTCCACGTTGCGGATATCCATGGTGTTCATGTTTGATACTTTTCTTGTTCGATGGGTTTCTGAAGATTGCTTGGTAGTGAGATGTCGAGTATGAATTAAGCTCAAGAAACATATCTGAAGCAGGAGCAAGGTGATATATGTGTTTTTCCATTGCAAATACCTTGTATGGTCCCTTGCTGTGCCTGGTACTTGTTTGTATGATGCAGATGAGATGGACTGTACGTATTGACAAGGGTATTGTCATTTGTGGACGGGGTGGACCTGGGAAAACATCAAGTTTTCCAGGGTTCAGTTCTGGCGCGAGACAATTTGGCTGCCTACGATTGGGGTAAGTCCGTGACCCTTGTTTAATGACAAGCTATAATCCATGACATATTAGATAACAGGGGAGGCTTCAGACTGTCGACAGGAATGACAGCATGCACAGCTTGACAGCCTTGTAGAATCAGAATCTGGGCTGAATGATGCATGCAGATGTGGCTGCTTTTTTTTCTATTATGAGATATTGGATGAGAGGCACATGAATATGAATGACGCCTACCGAAGCTATGCTGCAGAGCTGACTGCATCAGCCCGTAACCAAGGTGTCGGGCTCATATCAACAAAGCGGGAGGATGTTTATGCATCGAAATAGCGATATGACAACCTCACAATATGCAGATAAACATACTTCACAGCATAACCTTCGTATCAATAGATCACGGAGTAGGCGAATTATGAAGAATAGCTAAGCTTGCGAGAAAAGATGGGGTAAAGAGAGCACGTCCATTATCCGCAATACTTCCCGTTACCCCTCCGAGACATTATCAGCTTCAAAGCTTGAGTTTTGGGAAACGCGCTCTAGAGGGACTCTCGAGTCACTCCGGATTGATTGACAAGTGACCAGAGCACAATAAAAAATGAGGTTGTCCACTTCTATGTTTCGGGCGATCATCACTTGATTTCATGGAGATGTGAGAGTGTGGCACATACTTCAGCATGGTGCAAATCGTGCCAATGGAATAATTCGTAACGAACTCACCAATAAGAAGAGTGTGAACAGAAAACCAGATCATAACCGGAATCCCCGCTAAAATTCGCAAGCTCTCTTGAAATTGAGGAGTGACTTCGGATTTCAAGGTCGAGAACCACTCCTGGTGATCATATGTGGAATTGTGAAGAGATGTGTCAGTTGTGAGAGGCCACACCACGCACGACATGGAAGTGTCCACATGGGGTAAAAGTACTTGGCGTTGATTGCCGCTAATGGGCGGGTATCCAACGAGTAAGAATGCCGCAAAAATCGTCTGTTTCCTAAAGTGGATGATATTTTTGCGAGAGATACCAGTGGGTCGAAATCTGGAGGAACACCGTGCCCCCATCAGGACCCATCTTTTGAGCAACTTCTGCAACTTTAGACCATCCGTGCTTTTTCGCCTAGAAGCACTGAAAACAGCCATGAGCCTCAAGAGCGGGGTGACCGCGGTACCTGCGGCAAATAGAGACCAAAATGGTACAGAGTTGCGAGTTCGTGAGCTTAAAGTGAGCCGAGATCCGCAGTAGCGTACGATTCTCTCCGATGTGCATAACAAATTTGAATCATTACCTGATTGTCATTTCATTGCGAACCTGCACCATATGAGCTAATTCTGAGGATTGCTGCCGCGAATATTCTTGCCAGCGTTTCCGTCAAGATTCAAGCCCGTCATCATCATTCCAAATGATTAGACGAACAAGATTTGTGGCTAAGCGTACCTTGTAAATGAAATATACGAAGACCCTAGCCGGCGTAGTATTATTCTGTCTCCCGAATGCCTGGGACTTTTCTAGGAGCAAGGTGCTCTCAGCAGTCAACAGTCACCCCTCGTACAGGGTAAGGCAGGCATTTGTTTTCAGCACCAAAACCCTTGCAAAGGTATTTCGTGGCGGCGTGGCGCATGCATCTACTGCCGTTGTGAAAGGAAATCATGAACTGTAATAATGGCGCTCGTATTTTGTTGAGATAATTTAATGCGTAGATTGTGTCTTCTCGTGGGCGATATATTTCTCCGATGCCAAAGTTTTGCTTCCAGAAATATCTTCTGATAAGTAATGAGATGTCCTTGTTGTGTGTAGATGTTGCAACCTTTATCGTGCCCCAAAGTTGACGAGATGCGACTCATCGGATGGCGGGGTTTCAGAAGGCGACCTGCACAAGAGTGCTTTGATTAACAATTACATCTCACTGGTTGCTTTGAGTCCCACAAAGCGGATAAATGTCCATAAGGTGGACGGATTTTGGTCTTGATGCCCTAAGATAATATGATCCATGTTATGATGTAGGATTATCGGATTCTGTCTCAACAGGGCCATGAGTCTTCATGGCGTCGCTAAAAGGAAATGATCGGATGGATAAGCGAGGAACTGCTAGATGAAAAGGGGTCTCAGTGACTGCTTGCCACGTGTAAACATATGGTCCGTGCAATGGCCCCCAATCTGGACTGCCAGATCGCCATTGCTCAGATGAAAGTGCGAGGTCGGGCTGAGGTGAGCCAACGCCACTATTAATCAAGGCTGACATGTTTACATTGATTTACTTGAAGCAAGAGCGAGTACAGAGTCCACCAAACATCAGATGGTTTTTATCCGATGGCACTTCCAAAATCATTTGGTATCGCAGGCTTTGGTTTTTACCTATCACCAAATCCCCATTTGACTTTCAAGGTTGAAGGCTCTTTTTATTTTTAGACTTTGGGACCTGCATTTGCCTGCCGTATCACGTTGGCGCCAGGAATTTCCATGTCAGTCACGCGGCTCAGCACTGGGTTCAATTTCCAACCACAAACCACTTTCTCAGCCATGGCAAGGGACTTGGGTAACAACCACGTGAAAATCAGTTATCCCGTAAAGCTGGACCTTGCAGTTAGGGTTTTGGTCAGGAACAAGGCTGCATATAATATATTACCACAAGTGCGGCGATATCGTGACAATTTCAATTCGACTTAACTTGGAAGGTAGGAGTTGAGGCTGAAATGGAAGACGAAGATCCGACAGAATGGTTCAGGTTTAGCTTCTCGGCACCTGAGAATCCTGCAGGAACGTCTTTGGAATTCTGCAATGACTAATAAAGCCCAGAGCTATCCAACATGGACTTTTGTCTAACCAACATGGAAGTGACCGGGCTCCCCAGCCACTTTTATTGTGTATTAATGACTCATAATAATGCCAGTAGTATTATCGTAACCACTAAACTGATAGGTAATACACACTACCTCACTATACTACTATTTAAAGCTATTCCTATCAACTAAGTCATGTAACTCGTCGTCGCACCCTTACCGTCGTATATTATATCTGCGAATACTCTCTACTATCGCTATTATATCGCGTAAGAGTATCTAAATAGGTAGTTTTGTTTAGTTAAAAATATATAATCTTACTAAAAAACACTAAAAACATTATAAATTACTTGATAGCGACGTCAAGGTTTTGGTTAGTAGTTACAATTCTATGTAGGTATTATTACATGGTATGAAGGGTGCCTAGGAATACACCGTAAAGTGGCTGGGTAGCCCGGTCACTTCCATGTTGGTTAGAAAAAAGTCTATGTTGGATAGCCTTCCGCCTAATAAAGGAATTCCGTAAGAAGTATTGCTTGCGTTTCTCGGGATCACGGAAGCAGGTTCGAGTGGCGCTGTCAAAATAAATTAATTATCTCGTGATCTTACCAGAGAATCGGAACCGAGAAACCTTCGTCATCCCTCAATTGTAACTGCCACGTTTTTGGTTCACCCACCGTATATTACCCTTTTTTCGGAATGGCGTTCTGGGCAAGTAACGAAGGTCGGGTATATGACGATTTCACGTTCCCTTAGAGATCACATTTATGATTTGTTTTTTATATCGGCTGTGTTTCACAAGCTCACGTCTCACTGTTGAATCATTTTGGGCAATCCAAGCCGAGCCGACGTACAGAATATTCCACGGATTCCGCGAGGAGTACCAAATGCACGAGAAACGATTTGAAGGTGTCTCAAGTACAATAAACTCAGGCACTTGTAACAGTCAAGCCATGCAACACTCAAGCCATTGTGTTCGTGTTTCTGAGTGGGGTAATCCTTCAACTTGGCCTAACAGGGAATGTTACGGCGACATCACGGAAATATCCTTGCCACGACAAAGGAAAAATACTTCAAACTTGGGGAGAATAAAATGACCTAGGTAGCTTTAAGGAATGATTACCAATATCCAGATGATCATTGGAAAGTTAGAACTTTCTTTAATCACGAGTTATTTAGGTCAGTGGTGGACTCGCTTAAGATTAAATAGCTTGAGTTCTTGGCGTTTCCCCCTACCCACAGTTCTTAATTCTACTGATCACATTAAGCGAATTTCTGAGACTTCCTTCACTTCATTAGCAAGAAGGTTTTGTGTGCGTTTAGACCTTTTTGCGTAGTTTTGTGCGATTGAGTAGCAACGTTCGGCATTTGGAATTCATTTCCATTCCAGAACCCTCCAATGGAATATTCCATTCCAAATTAAAGGTCCCTTGGAATATTCCAATTCTAGACTATAGAATTTAGAGTTGCAACTTGGTATTCCTCCCATGATCTATAAATACTGGGATCTAGGGATATTGCTGTTCCGGCCTCTGACTAATAGGAGAGGCTTAGGTCTAAGTTAGGACTTATTACGTCCCTCTACTAAAGCGACAGTATTAGGCTAGTACGTACTAAGTGTTAACTACTACTAGTATGTTACTAATCAGGATAGTAAATAACTGTTCGTTAGGGAATCGAGTGTGCTTGTTAGTCAAAAGGCGATATATATCCGTACATTCCATTTCGAATTACAAATTCTAGAGCCTTATCCTTTGGAATATTCCGTTCTAAATTAAAATAGTTTTGGAATATTCCACCTTATAATGTAATCTTAGAATCCTTAAAATCGTATTTCAAGCGCCGAAAGTTGTTGAGTAGCTTGATTTTCTGCATCTAGTATTTTTTAGCATGGAAGGACTCTATGAAGCTTTATACCTCAACAAGTTGGTCTGAGAATAAGAACATTAAAGTGGCGTACAAGACCAGGATTATACGCTGATAAAAAAATGTCATAAAGTGCCACCATTTGGATAACATCCCTTATTTTACCCCCAAGTATAGGGCCTGTACCTCAATCAGCTCAATGATCTCACGTGCTTATAGACCATGAAGGCGTTTGAGTTAGTAGGTTTTTCCAGTAACGCGATTCCCTGCCTCTCTGTTCCATCCTTCACTCTGTCTACTCTGTTGATTCTGGCCCGAAAGTCTTTTTGCCGTTCTAACCTCTTTCTCCTATCCCCCACTTTGCTATTTATGATCGATGGTTTATCGATTGCTGCAACAATGAACTCTCTAGTAAACGCATGGGCGAATCCGAGGGCACTCATACCTCTCTGCTACGGAAAAGTTGTCATTTTCGTAATCGAGTAATCTTACAAGGCGACCAGCCATCCTGTTCCATCCACCTGCACCAGCTCTGAGATGGATCAAAAGCAGAGTTTTAGCCCATTCCTTGGTATAAAGATTGGCTTTACTCTAGATTCTAATTGAGGAGCACCCAATATATTGGTGGCAGTCTTAATGTGTATACCGTAGTTTGAATCCGACTAATACCAAAGCGATCGTGTTCAGAAACAGACTCGGAGAAAACCCAACTGTACCCATGTTAGCGAAAACGAAAGAGCTGGAACAAAGGATATCAATCGAGTTTAGAGATTTGGAAACCAGAACTCACACGCCTTGAGTAGTAGAATCAGGTGATTACGATGTATGAAGAATGTGAGAATCGGAAGGAGAATCAGCAAGCTATGGAACAAACCTGAATTGGGGAGGAGTGGAAGTTGATGGGTTACGAACTTACGTATGTGTTCTTGAAACCCCTGACATCTACACTCCAAAGAAATGGTATGGGAAGGACGAACAACGAAGACCCCATTTGGAAGGAAAACGTGCACTTTTACGAGTGGGAAAACTATCCGTTACGTCAAGTGGAGAGATCAAACAGCCCGAAATATACACCAGATTTGAATTAAAGTATCTGGGAAATACCATTGAAGGATCACGCTATGATATCCTCAAAACACCCGGGGGAAATGATAGACAATGAAACCTTAATGAATACTACCAGTCTTTCAAATCTCCCCTAATTCCCCAAGAAAGCGACCTCACGATTCTAAAGAGTTAGAAGACAGAAAGCGTCAGAAGACCTAGAGATCTCTTGTCACCCATGCTGCTGTATATATACCTGGTCACTGCAGAGGACCTTCTCCTAATGACATCTACCTTTTTCAACACCCACGTCCTTCTATAAAATCTCCTTGCTGCACAAATCATCGGCGGGGCGAGGATTATTCTACTTCTACGTTAGGACTGGGTAGTGTTACGTTCTGTGAAATGCATATTATCTAACTACTATCAAGATATAATCTCACTAAAACTCATCAAAACTCCAGTATTACATTTCGTGCGAAGAAAGTAAGGAACCCAATTATTGCTCTGTTACGGCATCCTACGGCATCCTGAATGTACTACTAAACCAGATGACCAAATCGTAAATCGTAAATACTCGATTAACTAAATCGTAAATCGCAAATCGCAAAAGTCTTATGTTTCCTACTACTACCTACTATTGTAGTATTGTGCCTATACCCCCACACCCTCACCCTCGCTTAAACTTCACAGCCTTGAAATTTTCGTGTACAGAGCCACCCTCGCTGTCGTACCCTCGCTGTCGCCTACCCTCGCTGTCGTATAAGGGTTGTGCCCTAGTATGTTGTTTATAAGAGAGAGAGAGAGAGAGTAGCGGAGGGGATAGAAGCGGGGAAATATTTTCGTACGTGTCGCTTATCCCTAGCCTCGAATACTACCTTCCTAAAACGGCTAGGCTAGCACGTGTTATGCTAACAATTGTTTGCTACTTGCCTGTCCTCTCTCCCTCTCCTACTTTCTCTTCTCTTTTTTTATAATAGCGATAGCGAGTATACGATAGTAAGGACGTAGCGATAGTAAGGATACGACTAGGAGGGGGGCGGATAGTAGGTGCGACCGTAAGAGCACGTATATGTATAGCGTGAAAATGCCTAGGTAGGCACGTGAAGTCTAAGGGTGGAGGTGTGGGGGTATAGGCACTCTGGCATAGTAGTAGTAAATATATAACTTTTGCGATTGCGATTTGCGATTTGGTCATCTGGTTTAGTGGTACATTCAGGATGCCGTAGCGAGGTGAGGAATGTTCCACTTCTACGTTTGAAGTGGGTAATAGTAAGTTCTGTGAAGCGTCTGGTACTATCATCGAGGTGTAACCTTGCTACATCTGTTCGAAATCCTAGTGTTACATGTTGTGTTAGAAAAGTACTCAGCAATGAGCGGCCAGGGAATTATTACTTCTCACAAGTGGCAGAGTACTGTATAAACACAGACAAACGTAAAGAAGACGAAGAACTAGACTAATTTCCGACCCATGGCTTTCTAGAATTTGAAAGGTATAATGACACCAATCCATTCATCTCCTCTCCACCTTTCATACATTCCTCCAAAAAACTCAGACGCAAGATATCCATGACCATACACACTATCACCGACCGTAAATCAACTACTATCAAACTCAACACTTCACACTCCCTTTCACTTTCAGTCATAATATTCCGCAGCACAACTTCAGCTATCAGCGTAGTAAATTCGAGTAGTTAAGTTAAGTAGTAGCACCTACAGTCGAATTCGATATAAGCTTCATTCCGTGAATTTGCCGACTTTTGTAGAATCCGTATATATTGTATAGTAACTATACTAAAAAATAATAGCTTTTAAAATATCTATTAAATATATCTATAAAGTAATTTATCTTATTCTTAAAGTCTTTAATATTAAATATACTATATAATACTCGAAATAGCGCTAAACCTTTTACTAGAATAGTACTAAAAAGAGGTTATAAAATAGTAGTAGAGCCTCTAGTAGAGCCTTTACTAGAGTCTTTAGTAAAGCCTTAAAAGACTATATCTCTAAAGGTAGTTTTATAAGTAGGATTAAGAGCTAGAACTAGTCCTCTTACTCCTATTCCTTAGTTAGAATTGTCTTATAATCTATTGTACGCTCTCTCTCGAATTCGACTTACTATAATACTAACGTCTAGGGATCTATTACTATTAGAGGAGGAGGAGGAGAAGGAGGAGAAGGAGGAGGAGGTACGCCGAGAGGCTTTAAGAGAGTTTAATAGCGTAAAGGAGGATATTAAGGATAGTTAGGACTCGAAGAATACTTAATATTTAAAGATAATATAAAGGGAGTATAGAGCGGATAAAGAGGTAGAATAATAAGCTATTAGAAAATAAGATACCTAAAATAATACTTTAATAAAGATAATACTAATAGAATTAGTAATATAAAAAGTAGAGACTTATAAATATAATTATAAGATATTTAAGGCTTAGGAGAATACTAGAGAGGTTAAAGAACTTAAAGCTAATTATATACGATTCTAAGCTAAAAGAGCTACTAAAGTAGCTATTAAATAGTTAGATAATTCGTTATATAAACCTTCTAATATAGATAGATAATAAATAAGTAAAACTTTATTAAACTATTTTATACTACCTCTTACTTATAAGGCTAGAAGAGCCTCTAGATAATATCTATCCCCCCCTTCTAAACCTATTATACGATTAAATATCTAGTATTCTCTTAATAAAGAACTAAATACTATAGCGTTCTCTAAGAAATTAGACTTAGTAGATAGCTTTTATAAGAACGTCTATTTCTTTATTAAAGAGTAAATTAAGTTAGATATATTTAATTATATTAAGTTAAAATTTAGATAGTATAGTAAATAATATAATCCTTAATCCTAGTCTATATTATATAGTCTAAAGAGTAATTAAAAGGCCTTTAATATTAGCTTACTAAAGGATTAGTAGAAGCTTAAAGAGTACCTAGAATTAGAAAAGTACCCTTAAAACGCCCTCTTAGTACCTTATTATATTACTACGAATTATAGTCTCGACTATAATCTAAATCGACCTTTACCTTCTATAAATTTAAAAGATATAAAGGTAGTAGCGAAATTAAAGGAGTAGAAAATAGGCGTATATATATATAAAAAGCCTTCTAATAAGCTTAAAATATTAAACGCTTCTAATTTAAATTATAGATAAAACTACTAGCCCTTAATATAACCTACCGATATAATTAAAGCTATTAAAAAAATAAAGATTTATAAGAAGTAAAAGAACTAGAAGAAAAAGAAGAAAGTCTAGTAAATAAGAAAGGAGAAGACTAAGGGATTAATAAGTATAATAAAATAATAACTTAATAATTTAGTATTAAAAGTATAAGCTATTATAGGTTAAACTATATATAAGAAGGATATTTAAAAGGCCTTTTAATATAAGTATTAAATATACTTAAATATTTATAGATCCTACTATAAGAAACTAGATAATAAAACCTATTATAAAATTATTTAATTATATCTTTTAAAGTAGGTAATAGATATTATAAAAGGATAAGCTCTTTTAAATATTATACTAGCTTAGTTACTTTTAGACTTCTCTATAAAGAATAAAAAAGCTAAGAATAAAAGGGTAGTAGATATAAACTCTCTAGTATTAACTCTTATATTTATTAGTCTAGGTACTTAGGGTTAGCCCCTAAGTATAGTAATCTACTAGAATTTTACTACTAGAGATAAAAGTAGAATAATAAACCCTCCCCTATATAATAGGGTATAATATAGACTCTAGTTCGAATCCTTTAAATAAAGTCTACTAGGTTTATATTATTCTATTAAATTTACTCTTATATAAACTCTTCCTTTATATCCTTTAAGTACTATTAATTATAAATAATATAACTTCTCTTCTCCTCTTATAATATAGAATTCGTATATAAAGTAGATAGATTTAGATAATAACTAGGAGAAGGATACTATAAATATAGTTATATATTAATATATAAGTAATAGAATTATATTTAAGTAATTCTAAGACCTTAATATAGATAAATAATAAGAGATAGATATCTCTTTTAGTACTTAGAAGCGTATAAAATCTAGTATATCTATATTTAAAAGGGAGCTTTAAAATAGTAATACTAGATCTACTAATAAGCCTAAGCCTATATCTATACCTACGTCTTTATTATCTAGAGTTCCTAGTAATAGTAGTTTTAGTTTTATTAAACTTTCCTTTAATCCTACCTTATTTATACTAAATAATAAAGATTATTTAGATAATAATTTAAAGGATTAGCTAAGTAGTATATAAAAAGAATATAATATAAAGGATAATAGGGTAGATAATAAAGTTAGAGAATAAGAGCCTTTTTTAAAAAATCCTAAATAAAATCTTTTATCTTAAATTTATATTCTCTATAATATTATTCTTAGTAGTAATATTATTTACTATATAATTAAATATTATATTATTTAAATATTATTTAATTCGCTTTAGTAATATTAAACTACTATACTAAGTCTATAGTATTTTAATACTAGAAATTTATAAAAGAGGCTTAGTATAGCTTAAATTAGCCCCCGAATACCGGATTTAGTACGCCGAGCTTACTTTAACTACCTCTTAACTAGGCTAGGTAGGGGTTATTTTAACGTTAATTTAACCTTAATATATTAATAATTTAAGTAAATATAATAAGATAGTATTTATAAACAATTATAATAAGTTCTATATACCTAACTCGATTATAATAAATAAGATAATTATTAACGGACCCGCTTTTATTATTTATATATACTTTTATTATACTAGCCTTTTTTATTACTAATTTCTATAATATTTATAAAGTAGATTAATTATACCTATATACCCCTAGAACGCCTTAAAGTACCTATCTATAGCGTCGAATACTAGTATAAGATAATAGATACTAGTATAGAGGATATTAGAAGAGCTCTTATAATTATTATAGTATTAGGTACTAGTAATATCTTCTATAGTTAGCTTAAAAGAATAACTCTTTAATTTAATACTATTTATAAATATTTTAACCTAGGTATTAATATATTAGTTTTAGTAAAAGAATTATATAACTCTTAAATATAAGGATTTAATACTTATAAAAATCTATAGAATATATATATATCTTAGAGAGTTTATTAAAGTAATAAGTAGATAATACTAGGTTTTATAGAAGAGTATAAGGTTTAAAGGATTTATTATAAAAGAGAATAGGATTTAAAGGATTTAATTAGATATTATTATTATTACCTTAAACCTTATAAAAGTAATTCCTAAAGTAGTCTCTAGCTCTTCTTTTAGTACTAACTCTCTAACCTAATTCTTATACTTACTTTATTAAAAAGGTAGGAAAATTTATATAATCTAGCTTAATATATACTTATTTATAGTAATAACGAATTAAGGTTTTAAGGTCTTTAAAGCTCTTTTTAATTAGATTAAATTAAAAATAATATAAAGGTAAATACTTAATTATTATACTATATCTTTTATATATCTTCTTAACTTATTTACTTTAATAGATAGTATAATTATTTAAGATAATTATATTATACTTTTTAGGAATAATATTATATTAAGGTAATATTATAAACTCTAGCTACTCTTTAAATATCTCTACTATTATTATACCTTATATAATTAAAGGCGAGAGCTATCTATCTAACGTATATACTAGTAATATAAACTAGACTTATAATCTCTTTAAAAACTACTTTCCTTATACTTATATACTTATTAGAGCCTATCTATATTAATATAATCCTATAGCTTTATTTAAAGTAGATTTATTAAAGAAAATAAGTTATTTTAAATCCTAAGTACTTAATCTATCTCTCTATCCTTATATTAATTAAACGCCTTACTAACTTATAATATAAATAAGCTTTTTATATATTATTTCTATTAATTTATATAGCTTTAATATCTATAATTTAAATAGTATAAGGTCGAACTTATTATATATATAATCTACTATCTTATCTCTTATTAATTTATTATTTTATTAAAGGAGGTCTAAAATATATTATTTAATATCTAGATTATTTTACTCTAGTATATATCTTAGCTTATACTTATACTATAGAATTAGAGCTAAGGATATCTCCTTTAAAAGCTCCTCCTTAATATATCGAATAGACCTAGAAGTATAAAAGAACTCTTTTATAATACTTTCGAAGTTAGTAGAACTAAGGGTAGTAAAGTTATAAATACTATCTTTAATACTTTATTATTAAGCTAGGTCGATTTAGGGGGCTATTTAGCGTAAAATATACTTATATATATAAATAATATTAATAGTATTAATAGTATTATAAATTAAAAGGAATAGGTAGTATTTAATAAATATTTTAAAAGCTGTTATTTTTTAGTATAGTTACTATATAATGTATATAGATTCTACAAAAGTCGGCAAATTCACGAAATGAAGCTTATATCGAATTCGACTGTACTCAACTTAACTCAAGTAGTAAAAATCACTAATCAACTTAATTCGCTAAGTACTCGATTAACTCATAAGTAACTCAAGTAGTATTAGCCCGATATACCGTAGCACGCCCGGCTCGCTAACCAAACTCCGGTCTGTCGATCTACCAGGGTCTAAGTATACAGCAGACTTAGCGGAACACCTTAGAATCAGATATCAGATATATACTCCTAAGATTAATTAGTTACCTTATATATAACTACTTAAGTACTACTTGAATAGTTAAACGTACTACTTAACTCAACTTAACGGAATCACCTAATTATACTCATCTAACTTAACTCGAGTAGTACTTGAGTTAGGTTGAGTATTTAATTAGAAGTATTACTAGTATACTACGCATAAACCTTTTGGCTAGTATCCAGGAAGATAATATGCCTGCCCAGGCGAAAGAGTACATTTCTTAATTTCATCAAGGTCTTATACTCTACACTCCACTCTACTCACTCATTCAAAATTACCTCACAAAACACCATCATGGATTCCTGATAGATTCCTTATAACACCACATTCCTCTTTACACCCCCTCCCCCCTGTCTATACTCCTAAAATCTTACCGTAAATACCCACATCCAAGTCCTCGAAAATCAGCCAAGGGAGGAAGGAAGGGAATACGAGATAGTAGGATTTGGGGTAAGTAGTGGATAAAGATGGAGAGAGAGAGACGTTGTTTGTTAATTTGTTATTTGTTACTAGAAGGAACTTTGTCACTTTGTAGGTAACACTTTCTGAATTAAATCAAATTGTGATAGATGTAATCTCACACACAGTATAGTATAGTACAGCACAGTACAGTACAGTACAGTACAGTATAAAACTTCTTACCAACCTCATCCTCATCCTCATACATATCTTACCTCAGCACATCAAGGGAAAAGGTCAGAATACTTCCGTAAACACATTTCTATACATTCTATACTTACTATATTACTATACAGTAAAACCAACAAAACCCAAAAAGGTACATACATAAACAAAGAAGCAGGATAATAAGCGAGACATGTCAAGTTATTAGTAAGAGTTTGTATATTAAAAGGTAGCTAGCTAGCTATATATAGTACTATACTGTAAAGATTCTCGCTAAAACGCGACAAGAGAGATATATCTTTCATCTTTTTTCGTT
>LT855424.1:195139-231102 GCA_900184765.1 Hymenoscyphus fraxineus | reverse complement strand
CTAATCCTCCTCTCCGTCGCCTCCCTTAAAACATCCAGACCCACCACCTGCCCATTAACATTCTCAATAACCCCCTTGGAGCTAGTCAACCGTTCCCCCTCCTCAACCTTCCCCTTCAACTCCCTCGACGGGAACGCATTAACAGAGTACACCGACGGACTCGTCCCACGCTCAATCTCCAAACCGATAGTCAACACATCGCTATCCCGCGCGTTGTCCACCATCGTGGAGCGATTGGTATTGGGCATCGTGCCGAGGCTGGGGATGGTAGAGAGACGGTTGAAGGAGGAGCGGTTGGGGGAGCGGAAGGGGAGCGAGAGGGGACCCGTGGAGTAGGGTGTTCCTGGGACGGAGAGGGTGGTGAGTTTCGTTTCGTGGGGCTCCGTGTCGAGGAAGGTGAAGGCGCGGGTGGGCTGGCCGTCGGTGGAGTCGGGGATGGGTGTGTAGGGTCCGGGTGTGGAGATGGTGGATTTGTTTTGGTTTAGTGGGCCGGGGACGGCGGTCATGTCTAATTTGGAGAGGCGGGAGAGACGTTCTGTGAATGTGTTGCCGAACATAGGAGGGGAGTTGGGGCGGTCGGGGTCGTATATCAGAGTATTCTTTCGGGAAAGGGAGCGTGTTGGTCGGTCTGGTTTATCTGGTGATGTCTGCCGTGGCAGTGGTGGTGGTTGTGGTGATTGCCGAATAAGTGGAACGGGATCGACCATTGATCGTCCTCGCGTAGGAGAATCCCCATCAAGGGGTGGTGAACTTCTACTTCTCTCTCTCATTTCATTTCTGGTTGGGGCTCTGCTTGCACTTCGACTCTCGTCCACGAGAAATCCTACGATGTTCCCTGGTAAGCCTGGTGGCAGTTCGACGATCCTTCCCATGTCGTCTATTTCTCTACTAATAGGTCGTCCTCGGGATACACTTCTTTTTCTTTCGCGAGCAAAACCAGTGGGGTCGTAGGGAGATATCACAGGATCGTCAGTGACTCTTCGAAACATGGTTTCTTGGGAATCACGTGAAGGTGGCATGCCTAGGCCTTGCTTCTTCTCCCGACGTTTGCGGCAGCATGTTAAGAGCCAGAAGAAGATTAGGACTGCTATAAAAGCCGTGCCTAGGGATGAGAAGACCACGATAAGAGCGAAAGTGGTTGGGGTCTCTACTATTTTGCCAGCATTATCAGGCAGAAGTGTAGCTTGAGACTTGGAGATTGAATTAGTAGATGTTTGAACATGCAGAGTAAACATGGACTTACGGCAAGGGATGACAAGCTATTTTGAGCTTGTGCGAGCTCGAGACTGACTGAGGCTATACAAGATAATTGATTAGTACATTTACATCTTATCATGATTATCCGACGTAAAACTCACCTCTTGCATCATTGGCAGAGGAAATAGCAGCACTGGCACCTGCTATCGCGCTGGCAACAAGCGAGCTTTCCAAACTCGGATTGCTCGGATTAGCTCCGCCTCCGCCTCCGCCTCCCCCTCCACCCCCAGGAACAGCCCCGGGAACAGTCGTTGCAACCTGACCATCAGAAAAGGTGATCGTAATAGTAGAAAGAACAGTTGTTGGTGGTGGAGGTATACTAGGAGTTATCATAGGCATATTGACGGTAGTTGTCAGGTATAGAGTAGAAACGACGGTATTAGTAAGGGGTGGTGGTGGCGGTTCAAGAAGTGGCGGAGGGGCACTCGCTGTGGTAGTATAAACAGAAGTGATGACGTTAGTTAGAGGCGGTAGCGGCTCAAGAGGTGGCGGAGGAGGAGCGCTGATAGTAGTTGTTAAAACATATGTGACGGTATTAGGTACTTGCGCAGGCGGTGCAAGTGGTAATGGAGGCGCAGGCGGAGGAGGAGCGGCAGTCTTTTGGCCTTGAAGTGCTGCCAGTGCCGAATCCAAAGACCTCCGGAGAGCTTCTATCACTTGTGCCGCATTTTGTTCCTGGGTTTGCAACTCTATAGCTGCTGATTGTTGGGCAATTTGGAGTTGGGCAGCGGCTTCTGCAGAAACGGAGGCCACAGCTGATGCAACTGGAGGAGCACAGAGTGATAAGCCACCTATGGGATTAAAAGGATTAAAAGGTGGCTCTTGTCGTCTATTCAGGTTTGGCGGTGAAGTAATAGGACCATGACGAGCCGTTGATGTTATTGTCGGTAGTGGAGATTGTTCTGGAGTCTCAGATGCTGGAGTCTCTTCATCCGTATCACGCCGCGGAAGATTTGCAAGCCAGTTTCGATGTTCCGATATCCACTTATTGCTCCTTGCAACGATGTTCCCCAATATTTGTCCATAGGCTATAATAGCGGGGCCATGATGTTGAACTGCACCATCCAGTACCTCTGCTCCATTTGAAGTGATGGCAAAGGCGTTATCGTGAGCATCAGATTCCTCAATTACAACCTCCATCTCAAAACATTAGCACTATTGGGAGCCTGCCCGTGACCTTGATATCGTGGAAAAGAATATGATTAACAATTATTGGTTCCGTTGCTTTTGCGCCCTGGGGTTGAATCCATTTTGTTGCTTAGGGAAAATTCCTCACGGTACTCGCTCGACAATCGAAAAGATGAATATCGGAGTCGCCCACAGGAGGCTTGGAGAAAGTTCTGCTGTACCAAGTAGCCTCCATTGGCAGACAATACCAGTCTCGGGAATTTTCCGTCACAATCATCTGTGGGTAAGAAAGTCGCCTCACAACGTCCACCATCCAGGATCATCAAGATGCACATCTGGGGAATAGGTCAACTCTCTTGAGGTCTATTGCAGCTCGTCGCTGGGCGGTCCATGTCACGTCAGACTCCAGAACGTGCAACTCGCAAGCTCTAGCTCAAAGAGGCTAGGTCCATCAGGATTGAAACATTAGAGGCATCAAACCACCACCACAGATTACCAAACCTCGAAACACCTCCAGAAAGACACGCAGTCCAAACTTTCGCTAACGAATCCCAGTCAGCAAAGCATCCTCTCAACTCCGATGGTCTCAGACCACCTCTCGCTTGATTGGATGCTCGTACGAAGTCGACGAACCACAATTCTTCTCAAAAGGATGGATGAAAAAGATGAAGTGTTTTCAACTAGAAGCCATCGAGCAAGAGCAGACTCAAAAGAGAAGGAGTCTTTCTTTGTTGCATCTCGCAATAAATCTCCGAATGGCTAGAGAAAGCATCTGAAATGAATCTGTCACTCCCGTTGAGTTGAGGGCTTGGCGGGGGCTTGGAAAGTGACGGATGGCTTTTCCTCACTGATACACTCCCAAGCCTTTTACCGAGTTTCCTTTCAATGTGTGGGATAAGAGAGGATATACTTCCTGCGGTTGTTATGGAGAAATGAGTGCCCCACACTGAGATTATAAATAACTCTGGACTTGATGAACAGCAGCTCCATCCGTCCCGAACATCACTTGAATACCCCGGAAAAATGGAAACGAAACTATCGCCCCACCGGTTGTGAGGACCGAGGAAGAAAGGGGACCCGTACTAGGGCGAACCATATTAACAATGCAATAAGTGTTAGCGTGCTTTTCAAAACTATGCAGGGAGAGGTGGTCTTATGGAATAGGATCACTACTCGGATACCCAGACTAAATACCGGTAACTGACAGGCAACAAGAAACATCTAACACGTGGAGGAACGTCAATTTCTTCCTCGGTTCTCCGTTGCCGTCCATGTCCAAACTCTACAAGTGACATGCTATTAACATATCGGTAGATGTACGAGTAAAGACCCATGAGTGTGTTTCCTCCGAAGTACTTCATGCCACACTTGCTACTGTACTTTACTATCAGAAAGTTTGGCAGACTTTCAGCCTCGGAGTCTTGGAATAATCGAATTGATTTTCATATGCCTATCCATGGATCAGGAATGTAGGGTAGAGGTACGGTAATCCGTAATCGATCAGGCACGGATTTCTATAGTCTTAAGTAGCGGTATTATAAGAAGAAAAGTTCAGATGAGAAAGCCAATTTAGCTTGGATCATATAATAGCAAAGATATACTGTACTGTACTGTACCAAGAGAGGTCGCACAATTCGTGACGGCACGGTTGGCGCCGTGCCGTGTAGATCCACAAACGGGTCCGACAGAGATGCTATAGAGGATGAAATATAAATATACAGCGAGTATCGAGTGGAGTACAGCACAAATTCGAATCTTCTGACTGATAACTGACCATTCTTGTATTCATTTGGAGACAGCAATCATACAGTCCTTGGAAACTTGAAGCCCTTGGGAAACTTGAAGCCCTCGGAATCTGGAAGTTGCCGAACTCTAAGCTCTCACTCAACTTGAGCTCGAGCTTCCTGCATTCGCCACTCTAGCCAAATATCACCGCACTCTTCGTCAAACGCTTTCCGAGGCCATGGATCAGTACAGCATCCAACCATGCTTGATCGCTTTCTTCTGACCATCCGCGCTCAGGGCCCCATCCGACAACTTTATTGTACCTGCGAATAACTTCGCCCAGACCACTCATCATGTCACCCGTTCTTCCAACAGAAGGATACGCATCAAACTCTACCACTTGGACACTAGGTATAGCATCTAGGACCTCTGTCAAAAGAGCAGCAGAAAACTTCTCGTATGCACCATCGCCCATTCGAAAGCCTTGAAAGATTGCATCACTAGGATCACATTCCACAAACACCTTCAAGACCCTGACGTTCTCGCAGTCTGCCAAACCTAACGCGTCATTCACAACCCACCCTCGAGGAGGATTATTGAAGCCTGGCCCAAGACGCAGTTCGAGGGTGGCCATGGATGCGCGATAGTGGGCTGGCAGACGCGCAAGAAGTGGTTTCTTGGTTTTAAAATAGCGTCCTGGATATGTAGGAAACAATCGAAAGGTATGTGTGCTAAAGAAATGCTGGGTTGCTTCGAGATATATCTGTCGTGATACACGGAACAGAGCCAGCAGCTTCAGACGGACAAGGACGGCGAATGTGTGTGGATCGAGATCGATGACCGCGGGCGCTGGAGAGAATACCATTGAGTATATCTTCAACCTCAACTCCAACGGTAGACGTAGCAGAGGAAAGGCGACATGTCTCCTCACCGCCGTATCATCTTCGTCTTCGGTAGCATATGCGGCAGGGGAGGGTGAGCTTGTAGACGCCTTCGATATGGACATGTCGTGTGGAGAGTTGTTAATGGACAGACTCTGGTTTGAGATAGGTGGAAGTCTGGGTGAGGGGTTGGCAGAAGTCGGAGTCGCAATTGCAGTCGCATCTTGGGACCTCGAGGCAAGCTTTTTGCCTCGAGCTGGGCGGTTCGAGGGCATGATGACGATGAATGGTCTCGTTGAATGCAGAATGGGTCATGGGAGAGCACTAGAACGACACGATCGAGAGAAGGTGCAGATGCAGGTGATTGTGGGAGGTGTAATTATGTATAGGTATTGATTTGTACAGGGTACCCGGTACAGGTACGAGTAGAGTAGCTGGCTATGAGTGTTCTTGTGGTGGTGATATCGACATATAACGGGATCGAATTGCTCTGGGGACCAGTACTTCGAAAAGTACTGGTCTAACATCCAATTCTTGAATAGGCCATGTTTGTCTCCTCAACCTGTACAACTCTACGTCCAACGGAGAAGGGATAGAACGTAGCGTCAAATTTCTTCGTGAGTGTCAACTTTGAAGAGGGAAGCAATTTCTGCGCGGGGGCGACATCTTTATACGAGCATCATCGGAAAAGCTTTGATCCGGGTCTAGCCGCATTCGGAGTAGCCCTAAAAATATTTTGGCTGATGATGGAGCTGTACCAACATTCAATTGAGTGCGGGAGGCCTTGGAGGCTCTACTCGAGTACAGTATCAACCCCAACATATTCGCCTTCTTCCCTGTCCTTTTTGCACCCGGTCGACTTCTTGACTGAAGTCCTTTTTCTGTACTACTAATCGATATGTTGTCTCGTTCCGTGGCCCGATTGCAGCATCCTGGCTTGAGGATAACTTCAACGCAAACGCCACGAATAGCGTCATCAGTATGGACTCGATCCATGGCGCACAACAACAAGCCAAACAACCAGAACAAACCACAAGGATCGACAGAAAAACCTGGGAATCAACCACGTCCGCCTCCGCCGCCGGCTGGCGCATTCAAAACACCACAGAGCAGCGATAGAGGGGGGAAAGTAGCTGCGGGGGAAGCACCCAATGCCACTTCCAAAACAGGCGCAGAATCCGCGTACTCAGAAAAACAAAAAGAATTCGAGACCGTAGCCACTCCTTCCGAATCGCAGTCTGCCATTGATGCAGCAGAGGCCGAGGCGCATAACCGACCTCTTCCAGATCTGACTCAGGGCATTCCCTCTACTTTGGAGTATGAGACCATTGATAGCACCGGCAAAAAGAACCTTCCAGCATTCGACTTGACGGAAGCCTCAGAAGATGGGCCAGGTGGACGGGGCCGGGGAGAGCTACCGGCATCTGCATATATGACCTCTGCCGAGAAGAAGCGCTTGAGAATGGCCAACTACATGTACGCCGCATTTGCTGCTGCCGTCGTCGCGGGGACAGTGTATTTGGGGAGGAATTGGGATACAGAGGAAGAGGCAGTCAAGCACGCAACCGAGGCCCCTTCAGGGTGGAGTCTGGTTCTGATGTGGGCTCGTGCGAGGGCTCGTCTTTCCGACCAACTCAATTACTACAGCGAACCCGCATTCCCAAAACTTCTTCCTGATCCCGACCCAGTGTTCGAAAGACCATACACACTAGTATTGAGTTTGGAAGATCTCTTGATTCACAGCGAATGGACTCGCGAGCATGGGTGGAGAATGGCAAAACGTCCTGGAGTGGATTATTTCCTACGTTATCTGAGCCAGTATTTCGAGATTGTTGTTTGGACGAGTCAACCAATGGGCATGGCCGAGCAGGTTGTCCGAAAATTTGATCCATTCCATATAATTACATGGCCACTCTTCCGTGAAGCTACACTTTATGAGAATGGAGAATATATCAAGGTATGAAGTGCGTTTTCTCAAAATTGGATCTGTAGCTAACCGAACCAGGATATCTCGTATCTCAATCGTGATCTTTCAAAAGTAATTGTCGTCGACACTAAAGCCGCTCATGTCAAGAATCAACCCGAAAATGCTATAATACTCAAGCCATGGCAAGGACAAGTCGGGGACAAAGATCTTGTCGGCCTAATCCCATTCCTTGAATACATCCACACAATGAACTACCAAGACGTCCGCAAAGCTCTCAAGTCCTTCGAGGGTAAACATATTCCCACCGAATTCGCCCGACGTGAAGCCATCGCCCGACAAAAGTTCCAGCTCGAGCTCGCCGAGGAGCGAAAAAAGCGACCCAAGCACAGTGGTGCCGGATTCCTCGCCAGCGCATTGGGAATCAAGCCCGCTGGGGCCATGATGATGGACCCTAACGACATTACCCCCGCCGAAGCCTTTGCGCAAGGGAAAATGCTCCAGGATCTGGCGAGGGAACGCGGACAGCGGAATTACGAGGCGCTGGAAAAGGAGATTCGCGAGAATGGCGAGAAGTGGTTAAAGGAGGAGGCGGCGCAGGAGGAGAAGATGCGCGAGGAGGGCATGAAACAGATGAAGACTGGTTTCTTGGGATACTTTGGGGGTGCTTCCCCTGAAGCGTCAAAGTAATTATGTTTTGGGAGGTTCTACGAGTATCAACTTACTAATTCTCCGAAACGAATGAATGGGGGATGGGGGTGCTTTGGAAGGGGGTTTGTGTATATTACTTTACTTCTCTCTCTCTCTCTCTCACCGTTTGGGAAGGAAGGGATGCCCTTCTGTATTTGGAGCGTGCATTTCAGTCTGTCTATCAGTCAGCGAGCTGGGATGGGAAATCTTTTTCTCTTGGTTGGGTCTTGGAATCGCGGATGCGGGTGCGGATATTCTCTCTTCTCTACATAAAAGGATAGGATGGTTGGGTTTCGTGTTTTTCTTTTGAGGCAGCTGTAGCCGGCGTAGGGCGTTGGATGGGTGATTGTATGGATGGATGAATGGATGGGTTTTCTTGTTGTTGTAGGTATAGAGATAAGGGAAGAGGTGTATGATATGTAATGTGATTTTGTGGTTATGATGATGATGCCTTTTTTTGGAAAGTGCTGGATTGTTTGTTTGGTTTGTTTTGTTTTGTTTTGGGGGGTTGTTTTGATTGTTGGTGAGTGAGGTTGATTGGTCAGTACAGTATAAACCTGGTGAAAGTAAAGACTATAGTACGTCTTTTTTTATACCCCTTGAGTTTAGCGAGACTAAGGAATTGGACGGGATGGGAGTACGAGTAGAGGAAGCGTAAGGTTTGTTGGTTTTATATGATGATCTGGATGAAGTGATAAAGTGTCGAAGAAACTGTGTACTTAGGGTAGATAAGATAGGTGGAGATATAGTGAATAGGTTTATATATATAGGGTTAGGTGCTTGGAAATGGGATCTGGTTTGTTGAATGGGTTTATATTTATTTTATAAGTAGAGGGTTTTATTTAACTTCTTATATACCGTGCGGGTTCTTTCTAGTAGTCTTTTGTCTAAAAGGGTGGACAAAGTGAACAGAATGTAATAAAATGGACAATATTTGGTTGATGACGCTAGAGTTAGAAAGTGATACCGCAGGCTGGCAGCTTTTCCATACACATATTATGGTTCATGGCTACAAATCTTGTGAACATTTGTTATCAACATTAGTTTGCAAAGATGCTGTACAACCTTGTCCCTGAAGAATATCATAGAGTATCTAGGCACCGATTTAGGCTGATCATGAGGTAATTCCTGTCCCACCGCAACCCCCTTTTCTGCAAGAACAGGGATAGGCAGTGTATCTGAAAGCCGGGTGTGGATAACTTAATAGTTAAAGATGTCTTTAGTGAACGGAGGGTGCATATGCAAGTAATGTTCTCTTTCTATTCCTCAGGAGATTCATACTTGGTGGTGTGTGACGCGTGAAGATCGCAAATGACGGGTGATCCAATCACTGATTTCCCGATTGGGTGTTACTCGAATATTTTATGGCGAAGGGGAACCTGGTTTACGAGTCTCACAGAGGAGATTACGGCTGCTCGAGGTTGTATATATCTTGAACTCTATTTTGATAGTTGGATCCTAAGCTACCATAGCCAAGATGGGGCGATCGAAAGATACAATGTCCACCGCGGATATCGAAGAAGCGACTGAGCTCGATACCAAACACGATCTTGCCCAAAGTGAGACCAGGACAACCCAAGAAGAGTTGTCCTTCTCGGTCCAAACCTACCATGATGAACGCCAACTTACCCTACTGACGGCTCTAAAACTGTATCCTAAATCGGTGTTCTGGTCAGCATTCTTCAGCATGGGCGTGATAACGACAGCATTTTATACCCAACTCCTTGGGTCCCTGTTCGCAACTCCTGCATTCCAAAGAGACTTTGGATATTTATTTGAGGGCTCTTGGATTGTTAGTGCACCATGGCAAATTGCTTTGTGGATGGGTAACTCGATTGGACAGGTTATTGGAGCTTTGGCGGCTGGTTATCCCATGGAGTGGTGGGGTCGAAAACCTGTTTGTTTTCCATTTAATCCTCGTTTTCTTCTACGGAAAACAAACGTGTGAAAGATTAATTACTGATATAATGCCCTATAAAGACATTCATCGGCTGCGCCATCCTGACAGCTGCCCTAATATTCTTTCAATTCTTCGCCAAAACCCTCCCTGTCCTCCTTGTTGGAGAGCTACTGGGTGGTCTGGTCATCGGAATTTATACAACTCTTGCACCGACCTACGCCTCAGAGGTTTGTCCCCTAGCTCTCCGGGGTCATCTTACTGCATTTATCAACCTGTGTTTCGTGACCGGGCAGCTACTCGCCAATGGCGTTGTAGCAGGAACATCTCGTCTTTCGAATCATTGGGCGTACTCCGCCCCTTTCGCTCTTCAATGGCTTTGGCCTGTTCTTATTCTCGTGGGTAGTGTCTGGGCACCCGAGAGTCCATGGTGGTATGTTAGACAGGGAAGATTGGATGATGCTGAGAAGGCACTGAAGAGGTTGAGTAGTAGAGCTGTAGATTGTCGGGGAATATTGGAGATTATGGTGGAGACTGATAGATTGGAGGTTGAGATGGAGACGGGAGTCGGGTATTTGGATTGTTTTCGTCACGTTAATTTGAGACGGACGGAAATAAGTATAGGCGTTTTTGCAACCCAAGTTCTCTCTGGTTCTTACATGATTGGATATACAAGCTTGTGGTTTCAGTGTAAGTTCTCGATCTTGCTTGTTCTAGGAAGATGGGTGGAAAGGGAGGTGGGGTGGATGGAAGTTTGATACACAGATGAATACTAACGAAAGATATTCATAGTGGCTGGACTCACAGGCTCAGAGGCTTTCGATATGAGTGTCGGCGTCCTAGCTGTAGGATTCGTGGGAACATGTCTTTCGTGGTTCGCGATATCCAAATATGGCCGACGAAGAATCTACAATATTGGCCTCTTCCTGCTCATGGTAATCATGTTCCTCATTGGGCTCCTGGACTTTGCTCCGGATTATGAAAACCGAACGGGAGTAATATGGGCCCAATGTACCCTACTGGTAAGTACAAAAGTTAATTTTGTATCGTATGAACATACTGACACGACTAGATTCTCTGGAATGGCATCTTTGACATATCAATTGGTCCAGTCTGTTACGTGTATATATGCGAAGTCTCAGCGACCAAAGTTCGCTCGAAAACTATCGCAGTAGCTACGGCTGTTCAAGCATTAGCGGGGGTAATCATGACTGTAGCGATTCCATACATGATCAATCCAGATCAAGCGAATCTAAGAGGCAAGATGGGGTTATTCTTTGGTACGTCCACTGGCGCATAATCACAAACGCCATAAGACTAACGAGAACGTTAGGTGGATTATCCATAGTGTGTTTGGTGTGGGCATATTATCGGATTCCTGAGACAAAGGGAAGGACATACAAGGAATTGGACTTGATGTTTCAAGAGAACGTTCCCACGAGAAAGTTCAAGAAGTACAAGTTTCGCTGAAGGGTATGCCACTAAGCTTCTTTGTAGGAAATTGGTTATTGGCCTCAAGAATTATTAAAAACGTTATAATACTGTACCTGGAATTACGGACAATAAAGCCCGAGACGCAAGCGGCCTAGGATAAATGGGATTTATAAGCTGTTATTGTATCAAGTATTGTAGCACAATGGATTTATTGCAAACGATATTTCTGCATATGTCGTGCTTCTCAGGCTAAGTAAACATAACTTGGAATTCCTGCTGTATCTAAATAAAATCTTTCGCTACATATCATCATTAATAGCTCCTGACAGCGAGAAAGTAAGCAAAGAATCACCAATCTCTCGTAACGCAAACTGGGCACGTTTATCTATAACGAGTTGAAGATAGAGAACTCTACTTAGACTTAACAGTTCCAGTTTTCCCAACCGTCGAACATTTCCTATTCACCTAGTAATGACAGTAGCTATGACGGTCCCCATTTCCGATTCCTTCCGATTTAATTCCCCCGAAGTATATACTAGAGATCAGGCTTTAAATCTATAGCTGCAGCTATTACGATGTCTATAACCATGATATGCTCAAAGAGATATGTAGGGTACGCAATTACTGCCGATTCGCTAAGTTGCCATTTTTGGTATTATCACAAGTCCTTAGACAACACTGCCATGCGGCATCGAGAGCTGCCTTCTGGTCAAGAAACCGCCGTTCTAGCTGATTTTACCTCCATATGTCTCCACAATTAGGGTGCGAATCATCTCCCATGGAAGATTTTGTGGTGCGACATTGGTACGACCTTACTCTACAATAATGGTCTTCCAAAAAAAGAGTACAAAAAAAATTTGTTATGTCTTTAGGTTTATTACTCTTAGGTACTATAAACATCGTGGTTTAGCAATAAATGAGTACACTTGTGATTTCTCATAGTGGTTGCATTAGCAAATCTCTACCCTAAGACTCTCCTCATGTCCTTCACTTACACCCTAGCCCCGAGACCAGGCTGCAAGGCAGGTAAGTATCCGGCAGGTCGTCACCCGCCATCCACCACCTTGCCACAAAACCGACTTGACCGTCCTGCGAGTTGAGTGAATGGCCATTCTCTTTACGCTCACCTGATCCGAGCGCCTGGTCAACAGCCTACCAACACCGTTGAAGTGCTGCGACCACCGGAGCTTCACTCTATGAAGGTCCTCGGAAACAAGGCGGGCTGTTTCGGTCATCGCACAATGCTACAAGAGCCTTGAACGATCCTTACTTGGCTTGATCTATAAATTTCCGCTCGATTGTTTTCTATCAGGTAATAGAGAGTTTGATAATGGTTAAAATATCGGATAAAGGATGTAATAGTTAAGGCTAATACTCCGATATATTTTGTGGCATAATGTAGTATTAGATACTACGCAGCTTAACCGCTGTACCAGAAACCAAATCTTTTATGTTGTAGTGTGCCAGCTTATTTGAACCTACATTTGAGAAAATAACTCAAGCGAAGATAGGCCGAAACCAAAAGTAATTCACCATTACTATTAAGCTTCTCCTCCGTAATATTCTTTGATAAATTTGTCCCTTGCAGACACCGGAGTTGCGAAAAAAACGTGCAATTGAAGTGGCTATAGGTGGATACGATAACTGGGTCAAATTAAGGCTCACATACTTAGAAACATCGCCTGGTTAGCTAAATGACATTGTTTTGCGGGGAATATGTTGTAAAGTGGGTACGTTTACTCCATCTTGAGTGCATGTTATTTTTGCAACTGTGGTGTCTGGAAGGGATATAGGCACATATGAAAGTAGAACATAGGTACATCTAAAGGGTAAGTAAAAATGGAACTTGTCGTTATTTTGAATTATAGAACACGTTAAAGGTTTGAGCAAATTAATATGAATATGTAGACCACTACATTAACTTGAATACCAAGAATAACATCCCCCGATGTTAGGAGAAGGGCTACCTAAGAATGAACAATACTACAATTTGCCGAGCATACATTGAATATATCTAGATAGACGCAGTTAAATGGTACATAGGACCTTCCCAGAAAACTGTTACTGTTAAAGGGCTTCTTATATAAGCAACTTAATCACGGAGATTTGTGGCGAGATCCGCTGAAAGCTAAGCGAGGACATCTTGCGACACGTGTAGAAGCTGTCCTCGAAAGTCCTCTTGTAGTGACGGCGTTGTTGCTTAAATCTGAAATGTATACAACGAAACCATTACTGGGAAGGATATAATGCGACTACGCGATAAGTAGGCAGGTAAAGCCTGAAATTGACGAGGGTGCCCCAAGGAGGTCAGAGAGACTAGGAAGGGTATAGCAACTTAGAATAGTTGAATGAAGACCATTTTTCTCGAGTATGATAGAGGAAGAGTGGAAAGCACAGTCCCGCTGCTGCGAAAGCTTTAGCTATACACAGCAAGGGTAGTCAAGTAGCCAAAGGCTGTGTTTTCCGTAAGTTGGTTGTTCTGTGTCGCTAAATTTGACGTCTCAAGACTTGGGGGGAACTCAGGCTACCTCCGTTGGAGAAAGACGGGGCTTAATGCATTCGATGATTCTGTACACAAAATCTCTTTAGTGTTATGATATACCATGAATTGTATTATTTGATTCCATGATATGTAGGTGATGTTATCGCTAAGGCTTGATCCCAAAAGAGGAGTTGTTCTACAACCAAATCCATCCTCTTCTCCGCATTCTAGTTTCTTATGAGTTGTCTAAATTGTTATTGTATATCCTTGGTCTCTTCGTACTACTTACTTTCGATTCCCCTCATTCAGAAATTCACACCGAAAGAATTGCGGACTTCGTTGCGAAATTTCGCCTATACTTGGGTAGGTCCATGCTCGCTTATGCCAAACCTTTGCTCAGTCAGAATCTTGAACCATGAAAACAACGCTAATTGGGATAGTCAATGCAAAAACATGGTGGCCTAGAGAACTTTAACGGGAAAACATTTCATAGGTTTTTATATCGACATAGGAAGATGAGGACTAGTCAATTCAAAGCCAATCAAATGTGAGTATGAAATCCTTTGAAAGTGCACGAACGACGCTAGCGGAGAAATAGCGATTACCAAGAACAGTAAATAGCCCCTTTCTGCCCTCTTATTATACTAATGTGGTGGTGAGAGACGATTCTGTAGTGAGTGGGGCTTCGGCTGAAGTTCGGGAAAATTCAACCACACATCATGTCGAGAAGTTGAGCATAATACAGCAACCCAACTCAAAGTCTACAACACCACACGAAAACCACCTTCCCTCTCGCAGCGAATCTTTCAACCTAACCTTCATCATGGCTGACGTCGAAATGGAAGTAGATGTTGACGTTGACGCGCCCGTATCCCCCGTCCAAAACAACCCCAAAAATGCATCCATGGCTACCCAGACAGGCGCGACCGCTGTCCGCTCCATCGAAGGCTGGATTATCATTGTCACCAATGTCCACGAAGAAGCAAGCGAGGAGGACCTGAATGATCTGTTTGCCGACTTTGGAGAAATCAAGAATCTGCACCTGAACCTGGACCGGCGAACTGGTTATGTCAAGGTGGGAGAAGCTTATCCGTAGAAGTCCTGGGAGAACGCTGCTAATATGTTGCTCAATTCACAGGGCTACGCACTCATTGAATACCCAACACTTGATGAAGCACGCGCTGCGATTGACGGAGCAAATGGAACCAAGTTGCTTGACCAGACGATCGAGGTAGACTTTGCCTTTGTACGACCACCGCCAGGAAAGGCCAAGGGAGGGCGAGCGCCTGCGAAGGGAAGAGCGAGAAGTCGGAGCCGTAGTCCAGCTGGCAGAGACGAAATGGTGGAATAGTGTGACGAGGCTCAGGAATTAGAAGCATATGGGCATCGACTGATATTTGCGAAGCCAAAGCATGATGGATAACATACCGTGGAGGAAAATTGTAAGCCGATCTGCTTATGGGAAGCCTATCGGCGCGTATGATCTTGCAATACAGGTGAGCTCTTTTGGCAGTATAAATTGGATACTATCTAACATTCGTCTCAGAACGAGTCGTCATTCGGCATCGCAAAATTGAAGCAATGGGTTCACACTCAATTAGCATTGTCTGTCACGCTTGAAGTGACACCAAAGCGTGTTGATTTCTTATAACGAAGGTAAAGTCTACGAAACGTTCATAAAATAATGATAAGACGCCTCGCTCGTCCACCTGGGCAGCCTCAAGGAAGTAATCTTTAGGTTGACGGGCAGTTTCCCGACCCAACACAGCAGGTCCAAACTTGCATTCATGACTCCAACTAATCTACACCCCCCCAAATCGACACAAGATGTTTGTGGGCTCTCGCCTTATGCCTCTCAGAGAACAAAAAAACGACCTTGATTACAAAAACACCGGGGTAAATAAACTACATACGAATTTGATGTCGAGACGCTGGTAAATCAGCAACCCCAAGCCGCCATTCACATTCATTCTGCGATTTTATTTATGTGTAACGAGGTATTTATCATGCTGTCATTTACTGAATGTCGCTTGGAAATCTTTATTATTATTGCGTGGTACTGAGCTTCTTGCGATATAGATATATCAACAGTTGTCTCGCCTAGACAGGCGTTCATTGGGTATTCTTTTGCTATTCTATCACCATTTCACTTGACGTTCCGAGCCTGCAGCTGGCCTAGGGAATCTTGGCAGAATGCTTTGAGGTAGCTTCATTTATATCAGAAGAACACACCTTGCGTGCTCGACCTGTTATAGATCTCTTTCTCATTTGGTTGGGAGATGTAGGGCCAGAAGATAAACGTTAAGAGCCGCTTATTTCGTTTCCCAACAAGTTCATGATTGTGCCAGCTTTTTATTTAAACACCACCTCGAGCTACTGCCACCCAGAGAAAATAAATTATACGGACTACTTCTCCGGCCTCCATATTGTTATTGAGATTAATCGATTCCTACAGTAGATTGGTGCCTGAAATATACCAGTTCAAGATTCTACCGGTATTGAAGGGTGATGTTCGGGCAACATTACTGTAGAGCGACTAGGGAGACGTTGTATGGCAGAGGTTGTCCTCTCTTTTCCGTGTGAAGACCTCCTTGCTCTAGTCACAACACAAGCCAACACTGAGGGCCCATTTGGACTAAACAATTTCAGCAATAATTCGTATAATCGCAAAAACAATCGCTAAATAGTCGGCAAAGGTTATTCGATCCAAAAAGGCCCTGAAAAGAGAGTATGTTACTGCTGTGTTTGCCGAGCATTAGTCGAGGTCACTTACGATTATTGTTTGAACCAATGGAAAGCTCGCGGAATCGTTTATAACAATTTATCCACGGGGACTAGAAGCAGTAGGCTATACCTAGGCAGTCCCTGGAAATATATATGATACAAATGCCGTCCAAAGTGCATACCGGTAGATTTCATCTTGCCTCAATATTACCCTATGAAAATGGCCACTCTCGCCCCCAACACATGCTCCACTTCTCGCTTGTGCTTGTGACGGATTTGACGGTGGCCAAAACCAAGAACGCGCCCAGGAGCGCTACAACCTTCAAGAGGAATTCGTGAATCCGTCCAAATTTCTTGCCCTTATCTTCCTTTCTTCGAGGTACAGTTTGCGGCTAAGTAGGAAGGGACCCCGTTACTGGACTCTATAACTCGCATCCATACTCCTGTCAGCCTCAGGAGCCATACCAGCTCGCCCTAGTTTCCACTGCCAATAGATAGCCATCGGGCCTCCTCGTCTGCCCATTGCTCGAAGCAGCTCTGGTATCCTAAATCTCTAGGCCTTCTTACATTTGTGGGTTCATTCTCTAGATATAAACCACCAACGCCAAAAATCGCTCATATGATTAAGAAGAACCTTTATGTTCACCATTTCAAAACAATACTCCTGTCTGTCAAAGCAGCTTCTCAAAGCCAACGTACCTCCTCGTAGTCGCACTCCATACCACATTCCCCAGATTCATCAACTCCTTCCCTCTCAGATACTTCGCCATGGCCTCGGTACATTCTCCTCTATCCTCAATGGCCTTGACCATCACCCTGCATTCCTCTTCCCACTTTCTCAGCATGACGTCGATGATGGCTTTTGACGAGGCATAGCTGACGTTGATTTCATTCGCGAGAACTGCAACGACGTTGAATAGTTTTGCGCCTTCTTCATGCTTGGTTTGCGAGTCGAGGAGTTCCTTTTCAAAGGAGTAATAGTCGTTTACTACGAGCAGGTGGTAGGCTTGTAGCTTCTCGATCTCGGTGATTCTGGAGAGTTCTGTGGGCGTGAGATCGATGTCTAGACCGAATGCCATGGTGCTGTTTGCGTAGCTGTTTTTCTACATTAATCTCAAATTCAGGAAAGTCACATGTTGCCCATCCTTGCTTATTTGATTTCAGGGAGAAACACATACTTGCTGCCAACGTCGCTTCTTCTCAACTCAAGGTAAGGTTTTAATCCCAAGTTTGATAGACGCGTTGAGTTTACTTGAGCGGACCAGAATTCAATGTAGGCTTCTACTACTTGATTGGCGAGCTTTTCATTGATTGCACGCATTCCTTCGAATGTGTCGTAGAACATGTATTCTCGAGGTATCCTTCGGTCTGGAAGTGTTTGTCCACGGACGATGGATGGTAATCGATCCAAGTAGGCGCGACCTTCTTCCAGAGAGAGATCATCTAGACAGTCTGTTATTGACTTAGTAAGCTCATTCTTTACTACCCAGATTTACTCTTTTTTATTGGTACTTACCATCGTTTAAAAATCCCATTGCTATCATCATACCAGCGTAAAAAGCTCGTTCCGATGGAATCTCCGGGTATAGGTGGTAGGTACATCCTGTAATATCCTGTTTTACAAACTTCTGTCTTGCCTTCTCGTTGGGAAAAGGCCAATTATCCAGAATATATTGGTTTAGTTCAGTACGAAGGCGATCCGCGTCTGGGTGAAATCTGGCTTCGGTAATATCTGCCAGACAGGCAGGTTGTGACTGGGCTTTTGCAAGCATGACTGACGGGTTGATTTGAAAAATTCCAAAAGATATGTACGTGTATAGCTGCTATAGACCAGGGATGTTGCTTGGTAGGAAGTGTTGAAATGACAAAGTTGGAAATGTACCGGTAGCAGACTCGTGAAATGATGGGCTCAATAGCTCAGTATATCGCAGGAATCCCTTTAACTATAGTGGGTCTAACCGAGTCCGAAGTCCAATGTGAAATGTAAGTTCCGGATCCACTTGTTGAAGGTTCCACCTGAATACTTCGTATGATATTGCCCGGTATCTGGGATCCGAAGGGACGTGTGTCTGTTGATCAAATCCGAGAAAATTCCAGAACTATCTTAGGAGTTTGCCGTTATCCGTTCCGAAATGTTAAGAAGAGGAATTCCAAAAGGGAAATTTGTAATGACTGAAATCGTGCGATTGGGGGTGTATGGTAACAAATGGGGTGAAGGGGTCCGTTGCCTTCTTAAAGAGGATGATATGATCAGGGGTCGGCAATGTTATGTTTTGGTGAGAGGGCATTGACATATTCTTTCCTTGGGACGAAGCACTCCTGCAATGATTCAGACGGTTTCCGAAAGATGATCGTCTGCTTAATGACGCGGGGGATTTCCAATGCTGAACGGGTAACTGGATCCGGAATTGTTTTTAGCTTTCCGTTTGTTTTGATCCTTTTCATACTTCGTATCAATCACAATACCAAACGCTGGGCATGCGAGTTTCGGCAGTTCGAGGGGGCTCAAAACAAGTGCCGGCGGAAGACGACGGGAGTGTTAGGTAGCATTTGGTGGCGTGTTCGAGCCTCCTCTGAGAAGGAAAACATAAGATAAACTTACAGTCTGGGTCAAAGAGAGTCCAGAATCCGAGAATTCGGTTGTGGGACAACAATTGGTGTTAGGGTGGGGACGCCATCCAGACTTCAGTTATGGGGAAACTTAAGTTCTGGGTCCATTTCGCTAAACCATCTTTGGCTCCGCAACCTTCGTCATGAAGTCTTGGTAAAAATTCAATAAATTGAGCCGCTGGAAGCCCCAAGTATTCTTTGCGATGCCTTCCCTGTCTATAAATGCGCTGAAGAACAGTGTCTTACTCGCCAATGAACTATTGCAGGAACGGCCCGAGGCCGTTGGGTCGGTATGGCCGAACTCATTGGAGGTTGTTGAGGATATCCCCATGACCAGTCTGGTGGGTCCATCGGGTTTTGGTGGGTTTGAGACCTGCAATGCAGGGTTAACTTGCTGGGAGAGAGAGTACGGAGTACATATACGAAGTAATTCACATGTTGCTTCTAGTTCTTGGAGGTATATGAGATATGCTCGTGCTAGAAGAGTCGACTATATCGAGGAACTGTTCCCGTAAGGGACAATCTTTCATCATACACACGGTGACTTGTTGGGAAGCTTCTTACGGTTGTATTCATAAAAACTCTATGGTATGATTACATTATTCCCGAGCTTGAGCTTGCACCAGTTCTTCTACGAAGTAGATTATCCACTGATTGAGCACGGAGCAGAAGTGGGCGTCGATTTACTTTTAAAAACGTGGTTGAAGTGATTACAACCCCCACGTGCAATAGCATTTACCAGGCTTCAAGTAAAGTTTACCTCGTATCAATGATACTTCTATGGGGTCCGAAGTACTTGTACTGTATGTATTGATTGTTGAAACAAATCGTTTCAATACTGAAAATACTAGGAAACCTCGGACCTTGTTTTGAGAAATCACTTTATCCACTCAATATCACCTAGCCAAAAACATGCACGTAACCCACGAACTAAAATTCCCCAGGTCTCCACTATATTCCGAATTCCGAATTTTACCATTAATCCTTATCGAAGCTACAACCCTGTTGCAGGGAGCATGAAGTAAACTTACGGCTCTCAGTTCGTACGTGATAGCACGGATGTTGATAAAGACCATAGAAGCGCGCCTATGAAAGATTGCAGTGTTGACATGAAAGGGCGGGTTGAACCTACAATTGGATATAACCGGCGAGACTGTGAAGAAGCAAATGTCGGTGAGTGTCATTACATGGCCTCTTACGTTTCCTACACAAAAGCATACAATGCTTGTGGGGATTCTCAAGCTACTTGCGCACATATTAAAGTGTCCTTTTCAATTGCGGCTTTCCATTCGCTCAATCATCTTACACTGACGATGACTAGCTATGGACTGAAACATGCTCTCAAATTTACGGATATTTTCCATGATAACCCCAAGTTCTTCCTAATTGGGGCTTCGCCGTATTATGTGCTATTCCCAAAATCAAAAAATCTCGTCCACCTTCTCATGGCGCCAAGTCGAGTCAGTAACTAGGGTCAAACTCTAAAGGATCCGGAAAAATGGTGGAACGAGAGGGGAAATATTTTGGGTTTGTCTAGCCGCTGTAAAACAGATGATTTTGAGTTCCCCAAGCCTCTTCTTTATTTGGTGCCAGCTTAAACCCATCCGGGTATATTACTTGTATCATAAGTTGTAATTGTCTCACGCTTTGATATAAAATGAAGCATACATTTTCGAAGTAAAGCCTTTGAAATTCATCGCAGATGCAAGGCTAAAGACGAAGGATGGGGCGACGTTTGTCTGTATAAAAGTCTAGAACTTAGACTTGTCCATGAATTGAGTTTGCGCAACGCCAACGAACAAAAGGCTATCGCCAATGAGCGAAAGTTAAAGACACGTCATTTTTTTGCTTATTAATTTGCTTGTAAATTGCTTATAAAGGGTGCAATATCTCCGAAAAGTATGATTCTCATGAGATTTGCGCGGTGCTTTCAGCCACTCCCTTTACAATCTACAGTACAGATAAACCTGGATATAAGGATGTTCGTGGGGGCAAGTTTCGCTCAAGGATATAACCGAGGTTATCCTTATAGCGAGGGTCTTAGTATATACTTCGTACACCAAAAAAGATCGGGACCCAGAATTCATGGATATAAAGGAGGTTATCCTTATATCCGGGTTTATCTGTACCGTGATAAATCCACTCTAAGAAGGAGCCAAGGGTTTGTAGGTCGAGTAGGGAACTAAGCGCTTTACACCCTTTCCTGCGCTTGAATGTACTTGATTCTTATGCGAAATAGATTGCGATGAATAGCAGCTCCTCTTTTCTGTAGAAAGCTGAGGCCCTTAGTGGCTAGGAAAAGTAGTCTTTGTACTCTACTCACTACAAGGATACCCGCTATAAGGATATCCTCGTTTATACCCTTAGGATTTTAGTCCCGATTTTTATTAGTGTGATTTTAGTAGATTCAAGGATATACCCTATATAAGAATAATCCTAGGGCTTTGTAGTTCCAAAAGATTCTCTATGTTAAAAATATCCACGTCTTTATCCTTATAGTCTCCTTTGGCTATCTAATTCCAAGGGATTTGTCGGATCTAAGTAAATCTTAGTAAAATTCTAAGATTTTTAGGTATAAAACTAGGATTTAGAGACAAAAGTATATTTCTCTACGTCAACCACCGACTCTGTATAAGTGACTAGCTTTCATATTACTAATACTTAAATACGTAACCTTGCCGTCGCCTATACTAAGGAACTTGCCATAAGAATATCCTTGTTTATATCCCTACTATTTCCGTGCCCGACTAGATCCGTGTAGCGAGGTTTTTCTATAGTATCCAGAGTGATGGTAGGTTAACCTTTAGCTAAATGAGTTTGGGCCTTTATACGCGGACGCTTTGAACGAGGTACGTACTATGAAACGTCTCTACTTACTAGGCAAAGGCCAAATTCTCTTGCAGCTAGCATTAAGATAACGTAATCTACGATAATGAGCACATATTCCTTTGCTGCCTGATTATCTTGGAACTTACACCGTTTATAGTCTCATCCTTTAGCTTTAATGTATTCTTGAAAGGTGTAACTGATTTCTTGCTTGCTTAAATCATTTCATTATGATGTAAACATATTCTTAGGTCCAGCCTGATCGTATGCTAAAAGCTTTCTTGATTCAATCACTCTAAGCATTATTACCTTTGTCCCAGACTCCTAGGCATAATAAATGTTACAGATAAAGCTAGATATAAGTATATTCGTGGGGGTTAGTTTCGTTAAGACATGGCGGAGGTTATCTTTATAGCAAGGGTCTTAGAATAAGCGACGATATAATTATATATTTAAGTGTTAGGAATATATAATATAGTTCTTACTAATTCTTAGTACTAAGTGCTACTTTTATACTTAAAAATATAAGGAGATTATATAGAATTACTAAGTTCCGAGGATTATAAAATTTCTAACAATATAAGTATAAATAAACCCGGACATAAGGATACCGGATATAAGGATAACCTCGTTTATATCCTTACGAAATTTACCCCTACGAACATCCTTATATCCAGGTTTATCTGTAAGGTTATTTTAGGTACCAAGGTTTTTTTGGACCTAAAAATCTAAGGATTATCCTTATACCGAGGTATCCTTACTATGTACGCTAAAAAGAAAATCGGGAACTAAAATTCAAGGAGATAAACGAGGGATAAACGAGGTTTTTCTTATATCCGGTATCCTTATATTTCGTATCCAGGTTTATCTAGAGAACTTTATAGGTACCTATATAAGAGGTTTTTGAATGAAACATAATATAAGATATCTACTACGGTTTACGTTTATCGGGCCCGGAACGAAGTAGTTACGTGTTATTAATAAGACCTGTTGAACTTAATATAAATTTAGAACTGGTTTCGTAAAATGCCCTAAATGAATTAAGAGGGTGGAGAGGAGAGATGATTGATAAATGAATTTGTGCCAATTGTACCAAAGTGTCCCGAAGGACGTCTACAAGCTTGCCTAATAGTATGCATAACCACTCCCCCATTCTATGCTTAGTCTACCTACTACTCCCCCTAAATATAACGATGCTCCCGCGAGTCTAAGTTTGGATACTAATAGTTAGCCATTGCCTAACCAACCTCCTACCTTTGTACCTTAGTAAACTACTAATCCCCTGCCCGGACTGTAGCTCTTCTACGCTATAACCTAGAGTATATATTATACCTTTAAACCCAGCTACTACTAGAGGGGGATAACTCGACCGATCGCGCCTTCCTGACCCTGAATGTAACCCCGAAATGTGCCTAATTAAAGTAACTATTTTTGATGCCGAAACTTTGACTTGATTATATATATACTGTAATAGCCGAACTTTTTAACTAAAAACTTAACTACGAATTTAAACCGAATTTGACTTGTTGAAAAATGCTGAAAAACTTGTAGCGATTGTGTATTATTAAGACGCCCGTCCCTGCGTTATAGTTACTAGAGGAGAGATGATTAATAAATGAATTTGTACTAATTGTACCAAAGTGTCCCGAAGGACGTCTGCAAGCTTGCCTAAAAGTACACATAACCACTCCCCTGTTCCATGCTCAGTCCACCCACTGGGGGGAGGGGTCTATCCGTCTTTTCATTATCAAGTACTAAGAATCCCCCTGGGAGTATCCTCTAAGGGAGAGAAAAAATACGCCGATTTAAGATATAGGGCTACCCCACTGGATTTAGAGCAAAAAAGCATTCGAAATGTAAGACCTACCCAAATAGATTTGAAGAGTATAGGGATCGCGATAGACAACTAACATGTTGTTAGACATTAGTCTACTATTTAAATTGTATGTATATCATTAAAAAGTCGTTATTTACATGTGGTGTTAGATGGGGTAACCCTCTGCCGTAAATCGGCGTGTTTTTTCTCACCCTTAGAGGTATCTTATGTATAGTACTAGGCGGAAAGTCTAAGCCATTTACCCATTTTATACTAAAACTTAGTATAATCACTTATAGATAAAATATAAAAGACTATTTATAATTATAAAGTCCTTTATAAAATCTCTTTATCTTAACGTTTCCTTCTATTCTATCTCTTCCGATTTTGTTAGATAATATATAGTATTAAGTAAATTAGGTCTAAAGTAGTCTATTTTTATAAATTATATATTCTATACTAAATTCGGCCCGATTTTAGTACTAAAATATATAACTCGAGAATGTTAGAATATATACTAATAAAGACTTGCTTTATAACTTAATACACCTATATAGAAGTACTAGTAATATACTTAACTAAGAGTATATAAGAGAAATAAATCTTTTATTTATAAAAGATAAAGTTATAGGCTATTAAAAACTAGGCAAATCGTCGTATTTGGGTGTTCTTCGGCTAAATGGCTCAGACTTACCGCCTAGTACTATAGTAAATAGCCTCAAAAGGTAGGACTATAATAGCAGATTACTATCTTTATAAAAGACCGTCTCTACTAGATTTCAAGAATTTCTTCATAAGCAGAGTTATATGGACAGAGACCATAGGACTTACCTAGTATCGCTCCTAGATCCTCAATTGTTACGGAACGTGCTGGAGTTTACCCCCTTGTTATTATTTAGCATGTGACTCCTGCTTAGCGAGACTCCTAGTACTTTCGATACGGATTCATATGAGTCACGCTAGCCTTGTCAGGAAGACGCTAGTCTCATTCAGGAAGGATCCATGGTACAGGAGAGCTCCTATATTAGAGTACTCCTTTCCCCCCTAGCTAGCTTCTTTTTATCAATCTACTTTTTACACAGCTTATTTTGACAGTCTCCTGTTTTGTCCTTAACATAGATTTGGTATAAGACAAAAATGCTACCTAATTGATTAATAACGACAGAAATACCACCTGTGTGCCATGTCACTGGTTTACTAGTAAATTTGGACGCAAAGTAATGTCTATATTATCGGTGGCATTTCTGTCGCTAAAATATTAATAGGGTGGTATTTCTGTCGTTATTAATTGATTAGGTGGCATATTTGTCTTTTGCCGTAGATTTAAATTAGATTGTGTATCGTGAGACATTGAGAAATACAAAGCTAATTAGTCTCCAACCCATGATAAAAGGTCCAGAGAATCACCCGAGCAGTCATTATTTATTCTTTGTTATTAGCTAAGTAAATTAGACCTATAGTATTCATCCGATCCAAGAATCCGATCTCGAAGTCCCGAACCCGAAAGAACGTTCATGCCCCCCTTTCACAATACAGCTGTCTCGAAGTCCACAACCAAGGGCCAAATAACAGTATTACTAGAGTCCAATAAAAGGAGACATTTACTATCACCACAACTCCTCCCAATATCGCCTCAAAAACAGTGGCTCCAAGCCAACCACGCGCTAAGAAAAAGGAATAAAGAAATTACCTAAAGATATCCAAGAACCTACGAATATACCACAGCAAGGAATCCTCAGTAAGACACATAGTCGGTACTCTGTGCACACCTCTCTTACAATGAAATTATTTCTTAGGGTTAGGGTTAGCGTCGTACAACTAAAATAGATCCATGAAGAGCGTAGAACAATTAATTGTTACCTCCTAATTTTCACTAGCCTAGGTATCTAAGATAATTATTTTGCTTATACTGTACTACAAGTTTTGTAGAATGGATTCTTGTATAGTGTGGATAGAGTAATGACCAGGTGTCTTATAACTTTGCGATCACTTTATAAGGTTGTGTTGTGTGGCGTGCTTCATGGGCTGAGATTGTTCAGCTCGCTACTGGATCTGTATGCATTCTCGCGTAATTTGCGTTGCATTAAGACCCGAGATTTAGAGAGAGAGAGAGAGAGAGGTAACTAGGGGCCGATTTATTCGTTATTGCTACACTTTGTAAGTGATATGCTAGAAGTGTGTTGATAAATTAAAGGATTTCATTGATTCATCCCGATAATGATAATGAATGAAAAACTGCTTTATCCCCCGCTTCTTGAAGATTCATCACACGTATATTTTACGACATAGAATTAGAATTGATACAAAAAACACCATCTACCGCATTCCAATCACACCAAAATATCTACACCCTCACACCCCCATCAAAACACCATCACCAGCCACCAAACCAACCCAAGCAAACCCCCTAACTCCCCTCCCAATCCTTCCACTGCTGAAACTTCTCCTCCAAAAACTCCCACCCAGGCAACTCCCTATTCCAATCCGCCGCCTGCGCACTCAACATATTATTCCTCGCCTCCCTCAGCCAATACTGCAGCTGTTCAAAAAGCTCATTCCGCTCCAACTGCACAACACACTCCTGAAAAATCGACGCCCGCTCCTCATACGTGTAATCCGGACTTACCTGTCTCAAATCGTACAATTCGGGGAGGTACTCCAAAGCAGCATCGAAGAAATCGAGACTCTTTTCCAGGAGGATGTCGTTTGCGTTGTCGGTGGTGCCCTCGCTGGCGAGGGTGTAGAGTTTATGGAGGACGAGCCAGAGGGGGAGGATTTGTTGGAGTTCTGCGGCTGTGAAGTGTTGGAGTTCGGTGGAGGGTTGGCGTGTGCGGGTGAAGATTTGGGAGGCTGTGGAGTAGAGCATTCGGGCGTTGATGAGGTTGCGTTCTTCGTAGTAGATGTCTGCTTCTTGGCGGAGGATGTTGGCTTCGCGGGTAGAGTCTTCTCGCGTCCATGGGGGTTGGTTGAAGAAACCTTGGAGTGTGGCGGCTCTCTCGTCGTTCACGCCGATGACTTCGATTTCCATCTGTCGCGTTGTGAACTGTGGCTTGACGGGTACCCAACGGAGGTCAGTAGGATTCTGCCAGTCTACAGGAGCTAGGCCTTCATCGGTACGAGTGACGGGGATACCAGAGGTGGTGTATTTGTGTCCCCCTTTGGTCATTCGTTCGAGGATGAGATCTGTGAGGTTTCTTTGACCAGCGTACATTTTGTTCGAAGTACTGAAAGTAAATACCATCTTGCAAACCTCGAAGATTCGATCTTCGGGATGATCGTCGTCGTATTCATCGGGTCCAAGCAGTCGCTGTGGGGAGTGTAAACAATCTATCATTTGAAACACTCTCGAGATATAGATCCCGGGAAACATCCCGTAAGAGGGGGTATCTTTGGATCCACGGTTACGACGGAATCGTGTCCAAGAGGCACCTCCATTGGAAAAGGTAGGCCAACCTTGCTGGATATCAATCCTCAAACATGCGTATGTAAAGTTCATCTTGGGTGCATGCTCATCAGTACACATCGGTATAACAGCAGCCAAGGCGTCGAGAAATTGGTAGTCATCACAGAATACCAATATAGGTCTATTCAGCCTGCAAAACGTCGCAATTGAGCGCTGTGTAATCTTCCTGTTAACTCCGAATAGCGGGATGGGATCGACTAGCTTCCATCGTACTGCGACTTCAGAGTTGCCGAATTTGGACCACTGGTTGTTACGCCAGCCGCTGGATTCATGTGCGTAGAACAGAATGTCCTTGTCAAAAGGGATGACCTCGGACCAGATTCGGTCATAGATGTCTTGAGGGATGTTCTTGAATGCTGCAGGAGAGCGGATGGTAATCGATTCCTTGATAAGGGGCGAGTCTAGTTTTCTCACTGTATCGAAAGATTCCGCTCTCTCACCGTAATACCTTGCAATATTCCTCAATCCTAGTCCGTAAAGCACCCGCTCAATTCCAAAATCATTCGGAAAATGATCAATATGTCTCTCAAGATAATTCCTTAAAAGACCCGGATCAACCGTATCCGCAAACTCCAAAAGACCCACACACAACGTCGTCCAATTCGTGATCTCTTCAGGATTTAGCGTTCCATAATGTTGGCGGAACTCGATAGTAGGTTTCGCCCATTTATAACCCAACTTGACTCCAAGTAACCCATCCATGTTAAAGACACTTCTCTGTTTCGTCTTCGTAGGCGATAAATCCTCCACAATCAGCCCTAGCTCTTCGACCGTCTTCACATTCTCAAGAAGATGTCTGAGGCCGGCACGGGGAAGCTTTTTGCGTGAAGTAGTCAGATCAGTGAGATTCGAGTGTCGACGTAGGTTGCGGTAGACTGGAGCTTGGAGACGACCAGGTGGAAGGATAGACTCGAGTTGAGGTTCGAAAGTCCAGACCGTTGCGTAGAAGTTGATGAGTGTTTTAAGCGGAAACCCTTTCTTCGAGTCTCCCACGTGAATATGTAACCCGCAAGATGGATTGATGTTATTCCTAAAGTTACTCGAAAGAACACCGCATACCTGCTTAACTGCATTTAAAGACACCTTACTATAATAAAACGGCGGGGATATCGCTTCGGCGGAGATATAACGATACCCATCAGATGCTTTAGATTCAATCCGCTTCCCAATAGCATCTACTTGATCCGGTGGTATAATACTAGACTCCTCCTTCAAAACCCACGACTGGTAATTAAGCGGTTTCCAAAACTGATCTCCATCTTCATCTGGCGGCGGATAGTCATCGAGATTATGCCACTCGGCGGGGATAGAGTTCTCATTAAGCGTTTTCACTATCGCGCGGAAGGCATTGGGGAACAATGTCCAGATCGCATTTCCGAGGATATAGGGATTTCGGTCATCTTCTGGATGGGGATCTTTTTCGTCTGGTTTGAGAGCGGCTACTGCGGATTCGAGCTCTACGCCGAAGGTCAGGCGACTTTTGGGATCGGAGGGGGAATTGTCCATGGGGAGGTCTTCTCGAGCTAGTGGTTTGGCCATTCGCAGTCTTTGTGGCGTGTTTCCTTTATCTGATCTTGTGCGGGAGGACATCTTGTATACTGATTTTCTCCTTATATACAATATTGTAGATCAACCACAGAAGAAATTAAAATATTGTAAATTGTTTAATCACGTTGCTCTTGTGTGCAACGGATGACTATAGACAAATACTGCAACGAGAAAAAAGACCAGTTTCTTTGTGTATAATGAGCGTGTCGGATCTACCGTATTTACCACGATTGTGGAGTCTGGAAATCCATACTTTACTTGCATCCATGAACAAAAGACTTGTCAGCCACAATCAACTTTCTTTACCTCTTTGACATGGTAGCTTTTGGCCCTTTAGAGAGAACGCCTACTATGCACTTTTCTTTGATCGCGAGCTTCGAAGTGATTTGGTAAAGAAACTTAGATTGTCGAAGCGTGTAGGGTGTTTGTATTTTGGCCTACTTAATAGAAGGGTTCTAGGTGATAGTATAATAAAAGCCGTTCTCTTGTTTAATAATAAACTTCATAAATTAGACCATATAGAATCAGATTCATCTAATAACGTCCTTCGATAGTAGTATAGCGGAGAAGAATGGGATACTATAGAAAATTAAAATTTAAGTAGTAGACTAGAAACGGTAAAAACTCCATTGAATCTTCTTTATTAACAAAGAAGCGAGATAAAATCCTACCATTTCACGACAACAGCGCCAAAGTCACATGACCTGTTGCCTACAATTATTTCGCCTAGAACGAAGTACTTATATAAGTAGGGTAGAGGAGGTAAGGTATCCCTTACTCTATATAAGTAATACCGGAGAGAGGGAACCGGTAGGTAGGTAGAACGTACTAACTTAACTTAGCTTAGCCTAAGTACGAAGGTACTATTATTAGTTAAAATATACTAAACTAAACTACCTAGTACGGAGGTAGAATAGTGCTTACTAAGCTTAATAAGAATGTTTTACCTATATATCGGATAGGTTTCCTCGGTATTACTAAGTATAGTAAGGGAGAGATTATTAGTAATACTAGGTAGTAGGGGGGTACTAGTAGGTAGTTTATTCTAACCCTAATTAATCTATTAATAGGAGACTAACTAGTAGTATATCTTTCTAGTATATACTATATATTATTACTACAAATCTACCTAGGTACATTACTAAGAGGCTAGTAATATATAGGTAGGTACCTTTCTACCACCTCCCTATATCCTAACTCCAAACCCTAACCCTAAACCCTAACTAAATCAACCGATCAACATTCTTACTGCTCACAAATTCCCATCCCATCCACCTCCCCAGCAAACCCCCAAATCCACCCATTTCCATTCAAAGTCTCCCCTTTCCCCTTTCTCCTCCGTCGGCGACACCTTCACATCCCATCCCGCCTAAACGAGCGAACCTTCCGCAGATCATCAACCAAATAAATTCGTTCCGTCACATCGACGATGTACCCCCGTACTTTGTACTTCCTGTCATGCGGCGATCTCTTCCTGACAGTCGGGGTCGACGAATCCCTGCTTCTTCCCCATAATAATGGACCGGTCTGGAACGTTGGTGTTTTGGCATCCCTGGCCTGGGCACTGTCTGAACGAGCCCAGGCTGGTGAACGTTGCGCAATCCGTTTTTGGAGGGGGGATGGAGTGGGATAATTCTCTTTGACTTACTGAGGCTGTCCTTACGGACAGGTAGGGGATTTTATATCTTCTCTCATGTACGGGTACAAGTAGTCTTCGTACTGTACCTTTATTTCGTTTTGGTGGGTGAGGGTCGGCGGCATGACGTCTTTTGATGGATCGGAGTATTGGAGGCTGCATGTGACTTGAATGCATCCCGTCAGATGGGAATCAGTAGACGGGAGTATCAGATTCGAATGGTGTCTGCGTGTAGGTGTACTTGTAGGTGTAGTGTTTACCTGAATTGTATACTGCAGTGCATATACAGCGATACTACGCTTACAGTATATCTCAGGCTGTCCCCAATGAAGAAGCTCGCTCATTCACCACTGTAGGTGCGGTGCTATGCTGTGCTGTGTTACCCCGTACTTCCCACTGCAGGAGCGACCGGCGACCGACAGGGCAGTTGCATTTGCAGGGGCCCCATTTTAAGGTTCGCATTCTCCCCACAAGTACTGCATTCCCCCCGGCTAATACGTCATGGCCCCACTTTCTTATTCTGGATGGGCCAAAGGCTCAACGTGATTCGCGGGACCCGAAGCATTCCACGCCACGGACACGGCCATTCACTCCCGCGGGCTACCCGACGAGGACCAGGGCGACTACAGTCCTTCTCACCGCGTCATAATTGGCGGATCGGGATGGATGAGAAGAAGTGCGTGGAGAGAGCGGTGCGGTCTTTTCGGTTGCCTATCGTAAAGAGATTCATAGATATCCGACTCGTACTGTACATCTATACCTTCAGAATTGTCTGCTTAGGTCTAGACCCTATCGCTACTATTACTACTATTACTACTACGTCTGCTATGATACGACTACTATTATTACTACACCACTAGGTACGATCCTCCTCGTTACCTATTCATAGCTTCCTACAAGTACCTACTACCGTATCTATACGTACTGGTACTCGTACTCTACTCATCACCAACCTCGCAATTTGACTAACTCCACCACTAAGTCGTCCATCTCCACCTACACCTCCACCTCCACCTCTAGTCACTCGCACCCTACCATCCTCTTTTTTCGCCTTCGCCCTCAACTCTTTCGTGCAGCTTCGCCTCCCTCTCGAATCCATCCCTAAGCCAACCCCTCCACGAGAACAGAAGCAGACCACGAGATCATACCCACGTCTCTCTCACTACCGACAACGCATTGCATTCACTCCATCCTCCAGCCTCATCAAGTATACTCCGGCCGTATAACTGTCACCAGATTCCTCAGCTGAGCTTCCTCTCATTAGTCCCAAACAACACATCTCGAACTCTCTTGGCACTTATGCTCGCTATGACGCAGTAGGCGTCGCGTCGTCCCATTCCCTTCCGCTCATCCAACAACCTTCAATTCATGGTGGAGCAGAGATTCGCCTTCGATGCCATTTCGAAAATGGTTCCTCGAGATGCCCAGGCCAGTACCTTCAACAACCATCTGCGCCTATCCATGGACGACCAACAAAAAGTACCACGGACGCCGTCCCCTCTACAATTAGAGTCCAGTCCAGCCGATGGCCTCGATGCCCTCAAAATCGATGGCAACATGAAAGAGAGGGGTCTGTCTCCTCAAAAGGATCCCAATCCTTTCGACAGTCCCTTCAGTAATCCAAGATTAAAAGGCCCTTCTCCAAGCGAGCTGGCACTGTCCGTGTTACAATACCTTCCATATCCGGTACTCGTTCTGGACAGCATGAAGACGTTGGTGATGGGAAACGAGGCGATGGAGAGATTGCTGGGACTGGAAGACCATGACGAGACATCCAGCGATGACGGCCCCTCGATCATGCAACGCCTCCAAGGCCAGACGCTTAATCAACTAGGGATAGATATGCTCCAAGCAGGCGAGTCGGTATGGGTCAATTGGGAAGCCTTTTTAGATGGTCTAGCCGATGATTTGGGGGCAGAGAAAAGTGGTGAAATATCGGACTCTGGAGGCGGAGAGGGTGACCAAACGCCGACTGCGCGAAGTGCATCTTACGATAACCGCTTGACTACCGCCAAACTGAATTCGACCTCTGTTCATGATTCCGTGGTAGAAGTGGTCATTTCTCGAGGAGCCTTTGCAGCATCATCATTCGCACGACATGGCCAAGCAATGATGGGCGAGCATACATTCGCCAAGATGATTATCTCGATTTGGGAAGTAGAAGATGAGAGATATTTCACTTTGACTTTTACGAGCACAGAATCCAGCCAAAAATCCCTACCAGGTCCCCGAGGAACCTCGAGAAAAATCCCCAAAGCACCGAAACGGGCTTCCGCTATGTCGATCACTTCTACACGTTCCAGTCGTTCTCCAGAGAGTTCAGGAAAAGGTTCCACTCGTGGTAGCAGTAATTCATCGGCTATTACCAGCCCAACCGCAGCATCAATGTCCTTTAGTCCTTTTCCACCATTGGGCCCACCTACGAAAACTGGCCTTTCAAGTTCCCCCTCAAGTTTACAAAGAATTATTACAATGAAGGATGCTTTGATGGATGGAACTACGGTTCCAATTCTAGCCATGTGGAAAGATCAAAGTCTGACCATACCAAATAAAGCCGCGCGACGTCTATTCTCCCCCAAAGCTGATCTGAGCGATGTAAAAGATGGCATGGATTTAGTTTCAAAGTGGGAACTCTGGGACGAGACTTTTACTTCCGTCCTCGATCCATTAGATTATCCCATTGCCGTTCTAGTTCGAACCCAGACTCCCTTTTCTAGCCGAAAAATTGGATTAATTGACCCGGATACAAACGAGCGACTGATATTCGATTGCCTTGGGGAAGCGATCACTGACGAGAATACTGGCGAGTTCTTGGCGGGGTTGGTGACTTGTAAAGATATCACGAAGCAGATGCAGGAGATGACGGAACTGAAGGAGAATAATGAGCAAAGATTTGAGATAATATGTGATAGTCTTCCGCAGATGCTGTGGACTACGACGCCGGATGGTATGCATAATTGGTTTAGTCAGCGTTGGTAAGTGGAAATTCGGTGCAACGTTTTTTGCTTTCCATCATGTTGTTATATGGAGGACCCGTTGGAGGCCCCCACTGATTATTGCTTGTATGTCACTACCCATACTTACAAATGATAGGTATGATTATACCGGCCTTTCGAAAGATTCATCACTTGGAGAAGGATGGCGATTACCTTTTCATCCCGATGACATGGCTTTGGCTGCAAAGAGATGGACACACTCTCTTGCAACCGGGGCACCGTATTCAGTAGAGTATCGATGTCAGGGTAAAGATGGAGAGTGGAGATGGATGTTAGGTCGTGCATTACCGATGAGAAACAAACATACGGGCCAAATTGAAAAGTGGTTTGGTTCGTGTACCGACATACATGAGGCGATTGAGTCAAGGTCTGCTGCAAGAAGAATGGTACCAAAATCCCCGTCTCTCTGTGTCGATGATGCTGACATTTTTTACAGCGCCAGCAATTGCTATCTGTAATTGCACATGCGCAAGTTACCTTGTTTGCAGTGGATCGAAATCGGAATATGACTTTACTCGAAGGATCTTTTATCTGGGATTTGGATAGCGATAGTGAGTCTGGAGATGAGGAGAATGCTAGTGGTAACAGTAGCAAACCATCGAAAGGAGATGATTTCCTTGGAAAGAACGTTTACCACGTCTTTAACCATGGGAAATTTGGAAATAGCAGTACCCCGTCGCTACAAGCGATTGAAGATATTTTGAATGGGAAGATTATGGAGGATGTACAGGAACACTGTATTGACAGCCGATGGTATCGAACGAGATTTGTTCCGGTGCTTGGTAAGAAGGATAGTGAAGGATGTATCAATGAAGCATTTATTGATGGCGTCATTGGTGTAAGCATGGATATCACGGAAGTCAAGGACCGCGAGCTGGAAATGCAGATGCAGGAGAAGGAAAATACGAGGTTACTGGCGAATGAAGCAGCCGCCAAAGAAGCGAGTCGATTAAAGAGTCAATTTCTCGCCAACATGTCACATGAGATCCGAACGCCAATTGCTGGTGTGATTGGGATGGCAGAGTTACTGGTGGAGACCGAGAATCTCGATGAAGAGCAGCGGGATTGTGCGGAGAATATTCAGAGATCTGCGAATGGTTTGCTTACCGTCATCAATGACATTCTGGACTTTTCGAAAGTGGAATCGGGGCGTTTGGATATTGAAGAGGTGCAGTTTTCACTTTCTGTCGTTGTGAGGGATGTCAGCAAGATGCTTGGTTTCGCGGCGGAGCGAAAGAATCTTACCTTCGAGTCGGATATTAATGTAGGGAGTGAAAGTGATTTGATCGTTATGGGTGATCCGGGGCGAGTACGTCAGATTATCACGAATCTTCTGACCAACAGTATCAAATTCACAAGCGAAGGACGAGTCAAGTTCTCTGTCCTGAAAGAACGGGAAACTGCCGAAGTCTTCGAGGTGAAATTCGTGGTTGAAGATACTGGTATCGGAATCGAGGAGGAAGTCCGAAAACGACTCTTCCAACCATTCAGTCAAGCAGACTCCTCCACCGCCCGACGATTCGGAGGCACCGGACTGGGTCTCACCATCTCGAAAAACCTCGTCGATTTAATGCACGGACGGATCACGCTCGAATCTACACTGGGAACCGGTACGACAGCCACCTTCTGGATCCCCTTCAACAAACCACAATACCACGATGGATCGCTCGCTCTGGTTGATATCGGTAGTATTCCTGATCGTTTGCAATCCGAGATGAGTGTTTCGTGTAATAGCTCGGAGTTTGATAAACATACTTTTGCGGGGACGCCGCCTGGGAATAGTCCTTCGGAGAGGAATCGGACGCCGAGACAGTTTGTGCCGATGAGTATGACGCCTCCTGTTGCGCCGGAGTTTGAGTTGGATCGTTCGGAACGGGCGAAGATTCAGGTGTTGGTTGTTGAGGATAATGTGAGTCACTTGTTCATGTGATTGTTTAGCGAGATACCCCTTTTTCGGGGTTTGGCGGAGGGTGTGTTTGGCTGCTGGGGTTGGGGGCTTGGCTGCTCACCATGTTTATTCTCCACCTTGTCACTTAACACGACGGACGACCTGGATTCTTTCCTATTGGTACTCATGCTAATGTTATTCATAGGCTATTAATCAGACGATAGCCACGAAGACCATTCGTAAACTCGGGTTCGCGGTGAACGCTGTATGGAACGGGAAAGAGGCACTGGACTATCTTCTCGCAGCAGATTCTCCTAACCCGCCACATCCGAGCCCTGATATCATCCTTAGTAAGTATTTCTAGAAACCCTGGTGTATATGAGAGGAACAATTTGAGATCTGTGACCGCACGAGGAAAAGCAAAGAGGGGTTTGCTTTGCAAGTGTTGAATCGTTGGTTTTGAAGAGAAGATTTGGAGTGGAGTCATAGATGGGATGAATGCTAATGTTTTTATGTTTCTTCAGTGGATGTCCAAATGCCTATCATCGACGGCTATCGGGCAACTCATCTCATCCGCCATCACACCCCCTACAACCTCCTCGCAAGAAACATGCCCATCATCGCAATGACAGCTAGTAAGTTCTCTCCCTCTTCCTCCCTCTTCCCCCTACCCACCCTCATCCCTCTCACCCCATCCTCTCTTCCCTCTTCCCCCAAACACCCCATCCTAACATCCCACCCCCCAGGCGCAATCCAAGGCGACCGCGAAAAGTGCCAAAAAGCCGGCATGGACGACTACCTCGCCAAACCCGTCAAAGGCGCCACTCTCGAGAAGATGCTCGTCCGCTGGGCGATCCAGAAACGCTTCCAGCCGGGCGAGGAATACGATTTCGCATCCAGTGATTGTGAAGAGGGGGGGGAACATAATTGTGGGACGGCGGCTGTGCCGATTTTTGGGCAGGGGAGGAAGGGTGGGGAAGGGGGGATAGGTGGTACTGGAGGTGAAAGAACAAGACCTAGTATGAGTGAACGACAGAA